>JANRFK010003199.1:14505550-14518816 GCA_030068395.1 Apalone spinifera
GTTCCCTCCCCCTCAGAGGTATCCTCAGTGCGAGAGGATACCACAACATCCTCTAGGAGGAGGGTCCCAACTACGGGATGGTTTCCCACTGTTCCCATTGAATGCTCTGTTCCCTTGAGACTTTCATCCTCCTTAAGATCACTGGGGCTCTCAGACTGGAGGTGGACAGTACTACAGTGTCCCGGAAAGTCTCATCAGCATATCTCTCTATCTCCCTTAGCTCCTCCAGTTCAGCCACCCTGGCCTCCAAAGCCCAAACTCGGTCTCTGAGGGCCAGGAGCTCCTTGCAACGGGTGCACACATACGCCACCCGCCCACGGGGCAGGTAATCATACATGTTACACTCAACGCAATAAATAGGATAGCCCCCACTCTGCTGCTGGGCTTCTGTCTCCATTTTTCTTATGAATAAGTTTAAGTATAAACTGGGCTTCTTATTAAATGTCTAGAATTAAATGTCTAGAATATAACTTATTAAAAGTTATATTTAAAGAAGGTCAGAAGTCACTGGTGCCTCTAACCTCCCCTTCTAAACTCCCTCTCCAAACTCCCTGTTAGCTGCTCCCTGGACACTGACTCACAGGCTTATGAAGCTCTGCTAGCCCCTCCCCCTGACTAAGGCTCAGCCAATTAACAGAGGCTTCTAGATTTCAAACCTTTCAGAAGCTCCTTCAAACAAACAAACCAAACAGACAAACACAAGCTCAGCACACAGCAAATAACCCCCCCACATACAAACACACACTCCAGACAGCCACTTACCACAAGGGTCCCGTTTTTACTCCTCTTTTACCTGGAGAACTCCCTCTCCAAACTCCCTGTTAGCTGCTCCTGTTCGCAAGCTCCCTGGTCGCAAGTTCCCACTGAATGTCTACTTTTTTATGCTGTTGGGTGTATAATGCTGTCGTAAGATTAATAAAGCATCAGGGAGCCTGCAGCTTTTGTCGCGGCATCTTTTATTTACTAGCATTTAAATGAAGAGCCCTGGTCTGTCGAATGGGTTTAGCCAACTCCTCAGTTCCCAGAGCAGAGTGAGGCTGTGTTTTGCAGCCCAGGACTAGAAGCAGGTTTGGCCCAAGTTGCAGTGGGACTCGGGCTCTGACTCCTCTCCCGCCCTCCCCCATCCCAAGAAGTGTTTGAGGACCCCAATTCTGAGGGCTTGCAGACTCACGTCAGATTGATTGGTGTGTGGCCAGAAGGGGGCTGGGTCTCCAAGCTGAGCCGGTGCCCAGGCATCAAATGCAGAATGGAGATAGCATTGAAGTGACTTGCTGAAGTCACATAGAGTCCAGCCCTGCTGGGAATGGGGCCGTGACCACCTGAATCCCGGGCTGGCCACGGCTCCTTCTCTGAGCTCGGGAACTCGATTATCCAGGAGAGAAGTAGATGTCCAGGCCTGCGTGGGGCCCACATGCTGGACTTTTCATTGGTGCTCATCTTACGTTGGACTAAAGAGACATTTGGCCCAACCATCACTTCCTGGAGCTAATGGGAATGGGCTTCCATTGGCACAGGCTCGATCAAAGCTCCCACGACAAAGCAAAGTGACAGGGCAGCTACAGACAAGGATAAAAATAAACACCGATTGGGGCGATACTTCAAAACTAGAGGCCTGCTGGGGTAAGCCAGGTTCAGACTTTGCAGAGTAGTGAGGCAAATTGGACAGCCACAGCATCAAATGAGATTTGGACAGAGAGCTCTCTAAGCTGGAGTGTGAACTGAGTCACTGATACTTTGGGTTGTGATGCCTATTATCTCAATGTCCTCATTCCATATGAGGCACTCTGGTTAACCCAGGTCTAGAGTATCATAACTTGTGTGGAGAAAGTAAATAAGGAAAAGTTCTTTACTTGTTCATGAGGGAGTCATCTGTGCAAAGATGTGAGCCAGCACAGAGGGGCCAAGAGAGCTGCGAGGGCCAGCAAAACGTCTCACAGGAAATGTGGCTGATATGGGTCATAGGCATGTTTCACACAGCATAGCTTTAAATATTTAAAGGGGGGGGGAATAAATCACAAAGAGAAACTTTGGATGGCCCTGGAAAGAAACCAACATTGATATTCTGAGGCAGCCGTCAATTATGTCAAGGGTGCTTGAGTACACTGGGAAGTAAGAAAGAGAAACTTTTTTTCCAGGTTACTAGGCAAAATAATGAAATATACATTTGAATAACCTTCAGGTACGGCATCTCTCCTCCAGGTATTTACTCAAGCTAATAAAATCCCTCATTTTAGGTAACAAGGCGGCAATTGCTGTTCTTCATGCAAACAGGAGCCACTTGGTTTTGAGTCATTCAGACAAAAATAGCAAGATGGAAAAGCAGGCATCCAATGTATTTCAAGCAGAAAATCAAAATTATAAATCCTACGGCATGTGTGCATGTAATAATATATGCTGCGTATAATTAACTAGCTTAAACTGCAAATCTTAAACTGTCGGTTTTAATCAAGGTGCAGAAGGAAGCCTAACAAAATGCAGATAATGGTAAGACTGGTTATTGAATTTAATTTTTTTAGGGATCAAAATAGCTATAATTTTATCTATAAAGCACCGTTTTCTAGAGGGCTCGAGATTGTGAAGCTGTATAATTCTAAACCCTGGCATGACTCCTTCCCCGTTCTGCTTTACCTCCCATTCCAAGGCCTCCCCATGAAATTCACCCCGGGCAAAGGGTCAAATTGACAGCTAGGCACCCCTCCTGCCAGGGCTTAGTGCCTGTGGCTGCGGCAGCCAACCAGTTCACTATTGTGGTGTGTTTTTACTTCCCTAATACAGGGTGATTCACAGCCCTGTGTTTCTTCTTCCAACTTTGCAATGTTGGAACCCGGATCCCAGAGACACATTCCAAAGTGGGCCTGTGCAAAAAGGCCTTTGGCCCTTGCCAGCACGGCAGTACATGCATTCAAGCAACTGAAAAACTGGCAGAGGCCTTTAGTGCCATCTGTCCTCCCATAAACAGGGAACTATAGCATGGCAGCATTTTAGAAAAACAGCAGAATGAGCAGGTGTCCTTACAAAGCGTGTGTGCTCCGCCCAAACAATGCCTTCCTGGAAAGCAAGTGTCCCGCCATTGGCTTGACAAAGGCTGCTCACCAAGAACCGGCCTGGAAATGGCTGCCTTGGACACAGTCACACTGCTAACTTCCCACACTATTTTTTTAATTGTTTGGTGAATGGGGGACAGAGTGGTCTGTTCCTTAAAGAGAAGTAGTGTCTCATGGTCAGCCCACCCCACCCACGGCACTTTGAAGCAGG
Source organism: Apalone spinifera (assembly GCA_030068395.1). NCBI lineage: Eukaryota > Metazoa > Chordata > Testudines > Trionychidae > Apalone > Apalone spinifera. Next base: position 14,508,806 of record JANRFK010003199.1, read on the forward strand.
AGTGGGGAACCTAAGGCCCAGGGGCCGGATGCAGCCCCTGGCTTGCTTGGATCTGGCCCCCAGGGCTCAAGGCTCCCCCACCCCAGCACGGGGAAGCCCGTGCTGGTGCGTCCGCCCCCCACTGCTCCACTGCAGAACCCTTGCACACAAAATCTACTTGGCTGGGCCCCCCCAGGCTCTGCTGTGTGAGGGGAATGTGGGGAGGGTCTGTCTCCTTCTCAGTCCGGGGCCACGTCAGGGAGGGGTCAGGGTTTGGTTTTGTTTTTGCTTCTTACTTGTATGGCCCTCAACTGATTTTTCTGTAGGTCATCAACCCCTGACCCAAAAAAGGTTTCCCGCCCTTGCCTTAAGGTTTGAAAGTCCAACAAATCTACACATAAGGCGCTATGGGGAAAAGATCAAAAGGATTCGTCCTAGAAATGCGTGGTGCATGGGAAGAAATCCTATCCACCGTACCTTTAAGGGCCCAGAGCCTGGAGTTTTGCAGAGAGGGTAAGGAAAGCTTCAAAGCACTTTCCTCTTAAGCCTACAGGAAATCTCCAGCCATTATTGCTGCACCAGAGCTTTCACCTGTCCAGCATGAGCTGCAAAAATTCTCACTGTCACTCCTGATTTGGGTTTGAACAGCATGCACGTTCAGGCAGTGGCTTATGTGGAGTTTGTCTGTGGCTACCAACTGCCTTGCAGAAGCCTTGTGCAAACTTTCTCCTTTCTCTGAGTATCCGCAGGCTTTGTCAGGCTGGAGGGGGTGGGGGTGGTGTTGGGACTGTCTGCCTAGCAGAAGTCGCAGGGCATTTGTCCAGTTTCCCTGATTGAGTGCACCTATGCCATCTGGCTTAATTTTGCGTCAGTGGAGCAGCACAAAGAGTCAAAGCATACTTAACACTGGCCTTCGACTTGGACATTTTAATAGCCTACATGACTAGCAAGCAAATGAGACCTGCTGCTGACAGCCAGCAGATGGGCAGCTCTGTCGGAAATATAGTTGGGGGTGGGTCATCCTTCCAAAAGCCTTGTCTGGAGAGTTGTAGGAAAAGCAGTTACAGGACAGAGCAATTTCTTCCTGGGGTAGTGGCTGCTTGTTGTTTGCCCCTGGAATCCCAGAACAGTTTGCTTCTTTGATGCACTGCTCTAAATAAATGAATATTTCCTTTGTAATTCACCTGGACCTCTTCCCCAGAGTGTTAGCTTATTGAAAAAAAAATCTTGAGTTTGCAAGAAAGTTGGGGAACCACTTAGTATACTGATGCCATTTACTGCCCTGAATAGCTCGTGAGCCACACCGACAGGTGTTGTACAAAGGAGAAAGGGAGACGTGGGCAATCACCTCTGTCCAGCGTGTACACAGGAAAGAGTGCTGCAGAAAGAGATGTAGAGGTCAGAGTGCACCACAAGCTAAACAGAAATCACCAGTGTGACCCTGTTGCAAAAAAAGCAAACATGATTCTGGGATGCATTAACAGGTGTGTTGTGAGCCAGACACAAGAAGTCATTCTTCCGCTCTACTCTGCGCTGGTTAGGCCTCAGTTGGAATATTGTGTTCAGGTCTGGCACCACATTGCAGGAAAGACGTGGAGAAATTGGAGAGGAGAAGAGTCCAGAGAAGAGCAACAAAAATGATTAAAGATCATTTAATAGGAAAGTTTTCCCTGGCCTCTGTTTCTCTGGAGGAGAGTAACAGGTGAGGAATCACGTACGGATTGCCTGTTATTTTCCCCTCCCTCTGGGGCACCTGGCATTGGCTACCCAGGATGGACCATTGGTCTGACCCAGGATGGCCCTTCTTATGTAAAGGTCTAGAAAACATGAGCTATCAGGGGAGACTGAAAGAATTCGGCTTGTTTAGTTTACAAGAGAGAAGACTGAGAGGGGACAGGATAGCAGCTTTCAAGTACCTAAAAGGATGTTACAAGGAGGAGGGAGAAAAATTGTTCTCATTGGCCTCTGATGATAGGTCAAGAAGCAATGGGCTTAAATTGCAGCCAGGGAGGTTTAGGTTGGACATTAGGAAAAACTTCCTGTCAGGGTGGTTAAACACTGGAATAAATTGCCCAGGGAGGTTGTGGAATCTCCATCTCTGGAGAGATTTAAGAGCAGGCTAGACAGACACCTGTCAGGGATGGTCTAGACAGTACCGGGTCCTGCCATGAGGGCAGGGGACTGAACTCAATGACCTCTCAAGGTCCCTCCCAGTTCTAGTGTTCTAGGATTCTATGAAATTTAGGGCAATTTGGTGCCCCAAATGTTGCGGTGCCCTATGCAGCTGCATATTTTGCGTATTGATAGGACCAGACCTGCTGATATTTGTAATGACAACAACAAATAGATGGGAAGGTCCTAGTGGGAGGGCAGAGGTGCCTGCAGCCCAATATTTGGGAGGGGGGAGCTTTCAAATAGAGAGGATCTAATATATGTACTGCTTTTGCCTGTTGCTACCATCTGCGCTACAGAACAGCTCCCATGTTTCCCTTCTTTCTACTTAAGAGAAACAATTAAAAAACACTTTCAGCAAGCCCACCATATGGGCAGTCGAGAAATGATTTCTTCTCCAGATTCCCTGCCCCCCTTAGCTTTCATGCTTTTCTCTCCTTTTTTCTGATCTTCCAACTGTGAAGGAAAGGAAATCAATCAGAGTCTCAGAATCTTGGCAATTGATTGCCCAGCAGGGAAAGCAATTTCCAGCTGTATTGAGCATGGGGGTAATTCAATGGGTCTGAGGCCATGGGCTGTTATTAGATGGGGGTCATTTCCTAACATATCACTGTGCTCTACCACTCTTTGTGCCCCTGATCTGGTTTAAAGCATGTTATAGAGTTGAAATAAGAGCCCAGTACAGTGAATAAATTGGCAAACAAACTCCACCACCTTATCAAAACATTCAATCACAATCTGAAATTTGTCCACCATGCTAACAGCTCACAGAGTCCTTTGTCCATTAAATTACCTGAAAGGACCAGGGGAAGGAAAGAGGCAAAGTGACATTTCTTCCTTCTGCCTGTAATTAATATTGTATTTGTAGCAAGAAGGGGTCTGACAAGACTGCTGTCTGCCTCTATGCATGTTTCTCATGTGGGCACTCAGCCAGGAAGGGTTGATGTGGGAAAGAATTCAATTTCAAAGGCTTACAAGTAAAGAAAACACAATCCAATACTGCAGACACATCCATTCCCTTGCCCGTTGCTTCACATTTTCACTTATTCCCCTCTGCTCTGAATAAAGCAGCGCTCAATCCACCTGATACATCGTCTCAACGCCACAGCTCCGAGCCATGGATGTCAGCTGCAAGGCCTTTGTTGTTAATGCGTAACATGAATTAATTGCAGGCTGTTGTGGTTTTGGCTGTATCTCCGCAATATTTGTTTAGACATTTATTCTGAGAGAGAAGCTTTAAAAAAAAAAAGTGGAGATAAATTCCCAAGGAAAATGATAGCCTGGGCACAGGAACAGAGACATGTGCGCAGACAGCTTAGCTATCTCATCTCCTGCCTTTCTGCAGGTATAGTTAGAAATATTATGGGTCCCAGGTGTATGCCCATGACTGCATCTTTCCCATTATCATCTTGAAGCCTGCACTAAGGTCAGAGTTCCCCATGGTGCACGATTATTGCACAAACAGGTAGCATTAAACAGCCCCTGTCCCGCAGAGCTTGCAGATTAAACAGTCACAATCAGAGCTGGGTGAAAGACCGCTTTCTTGTTTCACAGGCACACTGAAAACTGGGGAGGAAAAAAAACACACCCTGTTTGGGGTTGAATGAAATACTTCCTCTTGACAACATTTATAAACTAAATGCCATTTCAAACTGAAAAACTGAAATGTTTGGAAAATGTCAAAACTCTTTCAATTGTTTCAGTTTTTTTAAGGTGGGTTTTTTTTCTCCTTCCCTAAATTAAAATTCGGTGAAACTGACATGTATTCATGAAACTTCTCCCCATTATAAATCTGCATTTTTCATCAAAAACAAAAGTTTTATGCCCCTCTCTCTAGAGGAAACCCAGCCCCCTAGACCCACCTTGCCTCAGTGACAAGTCGCCATCTAGCCCCTGCCTCAGGGGCAAACTGCTGTGTGAAATGGCCACTCAACATTGGCAAGCGGGCATGGTCTTGCTGCCGTCTCCTGCCCTGGCTGCCTCTGCAGCCCTAGTATCCTGAGGCCTTAAGAGCAAGGCCTCAGCCTTGAAGTTTGCCTGGCCAGAGCTACAGAACTCTGCCTGCCTTTCCCCAGCCCTGCTCTGTCTCAGGTACACTCTGTAGCTTCCCTGGCAATCAGGTCCCTCCTGCTCCACCACTGGAACAAAAGTCTCCTGTCCTCCCCTCCTGGAGCCCACATTTATACTGACCCAGCTGGGCTTTTATTGGCTGCCACTACCTCAGCTATGGGCTCTACAATCTCAGTCCTCTCCCAGGGCTCCTTGCTTCCACCTGGACCATGATGACTGCCCTGAAGCTTTCGGCCCATGACATCTTTAAACCCTGGCATCTCTAGGACAATCCTGGAGGGCTGGCAGCCCTGGGAGATGCTGTCTGTTGGATGAGAGGCAATACCAAGGTTCATGATGCTGGCAGCATCCGTAAGAATAAGGTGATGTTAAATTCTACTGTGCTGGCCCAATTCCAAGTTGGATAATGATGTTGTTTACCTGTGAAATTGAAAGAGGAATTAATTGGGTATGGTATTTTTTTTACTGCCTGGCCCTAAACTCCTGCTGTGCTCTTTTAAACAGCGGCAGTGTTTCACCCCAAATATGGCTATATTTGAATGATAGGTGAAACAATTCTTCTATAAAGAGAGCGATCCCCTAGGGTTTGCAATGCTGGACTAAATCCTTGGCTAGCATAGGCTGGCACCAAAATTAATGGCCTTGTGTTGATTGACCCAGCAGTGAAAGCAACTTAATATTTCTTACAACCCTGGTCCCTGCCAGCTCTTTCAAAAGTTCTCTGCCGGCTTTTGCTGAAGCTCAGCCAGCTCTTGCCAGAGCTGTGCACCAGGGTGCACTTACTGTCTGTCATCTCTGGATTGACCCCACATGTGGATTTGGCCCAGTATATGTACTATGCAAACCTGAGGGGATGAGCAATTATTGACCATGTGCTAGAAGCAGCTTCTTAGGTTCCTGACTCGAACGCATTATTGTAATGTGCTGAGGGGTATTTAAAGATTAAGAACAATATGGTCTGGGATATGCAAGTATCAAGACACAAAAAGCAAATTCTGTTCTCTCTCTCTGTGTGTGTGTGTGTGTGTGTGTATAAAATATACATGCACTTTAGTTTATACTTTTCCTTATCAGAAGTATCCGCTTAGTTCTCTGAAATCTTTCATTTTTTCATATAGAAATATTAGTTATGAGATCAAAGATCCATTATGTCAAAAACAGTCCTATAATAACAACAAAAGGAATCAATTTCCCAAAGGAGAATGCTCCATTTTTATGTCATAAAAATTACAAATAAAGCACCTTCTATATTACTTCAGAAAATGACGGCTGTTTAATCTTATACAATATAGATAAGCCCCACTGCAGTGCTGAGAAAGCTAATTCAAACAGAGCGAGGGTGGTAGAGAGTAAAAGAGGAATGCTTAGCAATTGAAGTTGAAAATTGCCAGATTAGAAAAGAGTTTCTCAGAGCATCGTTGGCATGGTACCATTTTTAGCTGCCCTAATACAGCAGAGTCCGGGATTATCAAATAATAAAGTGTATCTTTCAGCCAGAGATCTCCACGCACTTAGAAAATGTGAATGGGGTTATGCCTCTAAAGGTAGGGGCATTCAGTTTAAGGGAGCCAAGTTACCGGCAGATCAAGTGACTTGTTACCAGTCCCAGGTCTTCTAAGTTCTAATCCTCTGCTGTAATCACGAGGCCACTGTAGCAGACACTAGGAGGGGGAAGATGAAGCTGTGTTAGACATCACATTTGGCCACCTATGGGCATTAGATGATATGAGGCAGGTTGTTGATTAATGAAATTTGCGCTGGAGAAAAGTGCTTGTACCTTGGAGGCAGAAATCCTCTATCAACACAGACACGGAGTGGGTGGCAGCAATTTATCTTCCCCCGACTCCTGGGCTTCAGTCCTGTCCTGGAATAGACTTTGCTCCTTTTGTCCTTTCTGCCCTTGGTGTGACTGCTGAGGCTGCCCGCTAATGCTAATTAGGGACACCTGTCCGTTAGCAACCGGACTGAGACTTTGATGTTGTCCTCTCTCTGACAAACTGCACCAGCTAATTCACCTTGGCTGCTGAACGGCCATTAGATTCAAGCCAATGATCTAAAATGAAAAGTTCCACATCCCATTACTCTTCACACTCAGCTATCCACTAGCCATCCAAAGCCTTTTTTTAATGCAACATACGAAGGAAGGCATCACAGAGGTAATTTTGGTTCTGTAATGTTCACAGGGGGAGATTTTGTTGGAGAGAGCACCCTAGGTGCACACACAGTTTAGAAAACAAAATTAAAGCCGTGTGTGTTTGCCCTCTATGTTTTTGTATAATGGTCTGTGCTTATTTTCCTCAGCTGCAAATGGACTCTTCTCAATAAGCTGCCAAAAAAAGTGAGGGGGAGAGGTTATGGCCCCTTTTAAGTATTGACTTGTTTAAGACCAAACAAAATCCCAAACATTAAAATCAAGTATGAATTTTTAAAAGCAAAGTGAGGGTATAACTGCTGGCCTTTAAAAAGCCCTAAAGATTGTATTAAGGCTGTCGATCTTTGTTCCACAGTTTGAAGGGAATGAAAAAACACGCACAAAATGTTTTCATTGTGGCAAAGGGTCCGGAAAAAGGCTGACGAGTCTGTGCTACTGCAGAGAGCTTTCTGAAATACATCCCCCCTCCCCCCATGCCAGAAGAAACAACATACAGTGGCAAGGGTGGTTGTCATCCAATATTTAAGGAGATAAAATACATAATGCTTATGAGGCAGCCCTGGATCTCTTCCCAGCTCGTTTCTTGTTTCGGTGGTGTCACAGCCATGACACATCAGCTCCTTTCTAATTGTTTGTACTCATGTTTTATTCCCTTTTGTTTGTGACACCTTCTCAGAAGCTGCTTTTTTTTACCTATTTTGTCCTCTTGGTGCCTGATATATTTTGAGGTTGTTAATTTGTTCAGCGCAACAAAAGCCTAAATGGTTTGTCCCAGTTTCGGGGCATGCTGCCCTGTGATCCCCTCGTCTGGTAGCATCTGAGTCCACCCGCTCCAGGTCCTAGACCTTTAGTCTTCCCATCTCTGAGGCTGAATCCTGTCACTCTCCCATTCCTGGACAGGACCTAGAACTGCAGCACCCTGTATGCCAGCTGGTCCAAACAGACTTGGTTCTAGTGGTTCTTCCCTGTGGGAGCTGTGACCAGTGATGAATACAGTGACTCAAAACAGCTCTCTTAAAACAAAGAATCGTTTAATCTTAACTGTAGCACCAGGCTAGGGATAAGAGAAGAGATTTTAAAAACAAATGGTCTACATGCATGCGCATCATACCCCAGATCTCCAGTCTCTGGAGGCCTGATCTTTCTTCTCCCATTTACATCCAGCCAAAATTCTTTGCTGTTTCCTTTGTCTCTAGAGCCTGGTTAAACCAGCCCAAGGTGGACTTCAAAATGAAGGCTCAGCACTTTCTCTTATGCCTTGATGCGTTTGTCAGGAGATGTAAATAGCAGAACCAGGCTATTTATGGCCTGGGCGGAGCAGCCCCTGCCTGTGGCGCACCTGAGCCCATTGCAAACAGTCAGGATGCTGGAGCAGCCCCTGTCCACGGCCGGCCCCCCATGAGGCTGAAGCAGCCACCTGCCCGCCAATTGACCTTATTAGCAAGCCTTACCTGTTAAGTGAGGGTGAGGCTTACCGGTTAAACATTCACATCCCTACTCTGAAGTATGAAAATACTTAATTAAAATATATTCCTGTGCATCCTAAGTCATTCTTCCTCTTAGAAGGTTGCAGCCATCCAATATTTTAGAACATGGGTTCCTAAACTGGGAGGTGTGCCCCCCTGGGGAGGGCATGAAGAAATTCCAGGGGGGGCGTGAGGCGACCCCGCCCCCCATCAAATTTTGCTGCCCTGTTCAGTTCCTTTTTTTTTTTCTTTCTCAAGAAGTTTTGCTGCTATTTGGGGGAGGGGCGGGCATGAGGATTTCTCAAAAATCAAAAAGGGAGGCGTGATGCCAAACAGTTTGGGAACCACTGTTTTAGAATGTATCTCGTTGTTAGAGTGGGGTGTTAGGGAGCCTGATTGCCAGGGTTCTATGCCTGGATCTGCCAATAACTCTATTACTTCAAGCAAGTCACCTGAACATTCAGCACCATTTGAAGCACCTGGAAAATAGAGAAGATATTTATCTTCCTAAATGACCTTAAACCCCAGGCATTCCTGGGATGAAAAGGACTTTGGAAGAGCACAGAAATAGTGCTCAGAACATTCCACTTAAAGAAAACTCCCTCTCTTGACCAACTGCTCTTGCTCCAAAACTTTATAACGAGTAGTGTCACAGCCAGTCCTGTCTGCTCATGTGAACCGTTCGGCATGAGCTCCATGCAGCAGAGTCACACAAAGAAAGATCCTTCTTTTTTCCAGCAGTAATCCTAGTTCATTGAAAAGTTCACACACCAGCAGAATGCAGTTTAAAAGGAAATTTGTGAAAATGCCATCAGTTTACAGGCCTTGACTAGTAAGATCTGGGCTAGTCTCACACTGAGTCTGTTAAATTCAATACCCAACAGTCAGTGTGCCAGTAATACTCACTATTGGGGATTTTTATCTTTTGTAGGTGTGTGTGAATGGGATTTTTATCTTTTGTGGAGTGGCAGAATGACCCAGGCTCCATCTCTAAGAGAGACAAGTTTAAGTTTCTTCAGGCCCAGGCTCAGCGAGAAATCCGCAAAATGCACGATTAGTGGTGGGAAAAGAAAGCTGAAGAGGTGCAACACTTGACTTAAATAACTCAAAGGAGTTCTTCAGCTCCATCAAGACTGTCTTTGGTCCTTCCAAGTCTGGCTTTGCCCCCTTGTTGTCTGCAGACGGAACCACATTGATTAGGGATAAGGCTGGCATTAATAACCGATGGAAAGAGTATTTCAGTCAGCTCCTGAATTGCCCATCATCAGTCCATCAGTCAGCACTGGAACAAATTCCTCAGAAGCCAACCCTTGAAGACCTGGGAGATCCTCCATTTATTGACGAAGTTAGAAAGGCCATCAGGCAGATGAGTTGCGGCAAGGCATCCGGCAAGGATGGAATTCCCGCAGAACTGTACAAGGCATTTAATGAGGAGTCACTTAAGGTTTTTCATAATGTCTTGACCAGTATTTGGGAAGAGGAAGAAATGCCATCTGACCTCCGTGATGCCGTGATAATTGCTCTGTACAACAATAAGGGTGCAAGAGCCAATTGCGGGGACTACAGAGGTATCTCGCTGCTTTCCGTTGCCAGGAAAATCTTCGCCCGCATCATCCTGAACAGTCTGATTTCAACAGTTTCAGAAGTGAGTCTCCCTGAGTCACAATGTGGTTTCTGCCCTAATCGCAGTACTGTCGATATGATCTTCGTAATGAGACAGGTGCAAGAGAAGTGCCTTGTGCAGAATATGAACCTCTACTCTGTCTTCACTGATCTGATGAAGGCATTCGACACGGTTAACAGGGATGCATTGTGGATCATCCTCAGGAAGCTGGGTTGCCCACCAAAGTTCATCTCACTCATCAAGCTGTCTCACGATGACATGACAGGAGAGGTACTCTCGGATGGTGTGCCATCTGAGAAATTCAACATCTCCAGTGGCATGAGGCAGGGCTGCGTACTCGCCCGGTGCTTTTTAATCTGTTCTTCACTCAAGTCCTCATGCATGCTGTCAGAGACCTAGATCTTGGTATTTACATCAGATACCGTTTGGATGGTTCACTGTTTGATTTAAGACTCCTTACTGCAAGGACCAAGACACTGGAGAGGCTTATCACCGAAGTGCTGTTTGCTGATGACTGCGCCCTTATGGCACACCAAGAGAACCACCTG
>JANRFK010003199.1:14529540-14562930 GCA_030068395.1 Apalone spinifera
CCCCCCCCCTTTTTTTATCTAAAGGGGCGGAAGAGAACTGTGTTTATTCAAAAGGATTTCCCATGGGATGCAATTAAGAGAGGAATTTTGCTGACAGAGTTGTGTGCTTCCTACATAAGAACGGCCGTACAGGGTCAGACCAAATGTCCATCTAGCCCAGTATTCTGTCTGCCAACAGTGGCAATGGCAGATGCCCCAGAGGAAGTAGAACAGGCAATCATCAACTGATCCCTCTACTGTCATCCTCCTCCTCCTTAAGTTCATAACAATGAGATGGACATGGGTAGGCTGAAAACTAGATAATGTAGAGGAAAATATCTCTGATCAAGGCTGGTTATAGTCTTTGAAATCCTGAGTGTTATAAACCAGAATATGAAGTGTTGGTCCCAGGATGATGCAGAAATAAGGCGGGTGAGGTTGAGTAGAAGATATTTTGCCCACATTGTGTCACTAATAAATGGGATAAAAGTTCTTAGTGTCTTTAGCAGGAAGTGAGTTCCTACCTGGCAGGTGGAGCAGCAGCTAAGAGTTGAAAATCATCAAAGGTTGCATAATAGTATTCCATGAATAGAAATGAGAAGCAAACTAGTAAGAAAGCAAACAAAGGCAACAGCTTTTATCTTGGAAGATATAAGATGCGGAACTGGCACTGTCCTCACTATGGTAAAGGAAAGAGGCAGAGAAAAATTAACATGAAAGTTAAGCTCAACAGCTATTGGTAAAGCAAGACAGGGACACAAGGGTGGCATTTTCTTGACCTGTATAGTCCCACGTCATTCTGAATAGAGATGCCAAAATGGTCACTGCAAATCTCTCAACTTGCAGTGAAATTATTGACCGGGGGGTTAGCCATTAACAATAGGGGGGTTATCAGGGCTTTAAAACAGTGAAATTGTTCTTTCCTCGTGTAAAACAAAATAAAAACATCTAACTTAAAGCTGTTAGATTCCAAGCTTTTTCTGAAGAGTCTGTCTCTAATGTATTAGGTAGACATTTAATAGTCTTTGATTAAAAAAACCCTGAAGATGTTTGCCTTTTTTCTTATCTATAATTTGCATTCTGAAGCAAAAGTTAAAAGGTTGATAAATTATGTGTGTTTAAAAAAACTATAATTTTGTGGATTTTCCTGGCAATTCTTTGTTCACCTGTTACTGAAACTTGAATTTGGGGAGATAAAGGATAGGTGGACTGTTGCCTATTTATTAATCCTTTTGGGGGGCTGTGGATTTGATGAGCAATCCACAATCAGCTTTTTTAAATATGTAGATCAATCATTTTTTATTCTTTTTTAAGTGCCTCCAAGTCTCACAATCAGTTCTGTGTGCACAGTATTCATGAACCAGTGTTTGAATTCTTTGAGAACAGACTCTGATTCAGGGGACCCATGGATGTCATGAAATTTTACATCCTTGGTCTGTAATAGATGAAGTGCTGGCTCGCTCAGGCTCTGAGACCATTGCTGGCTATTTCACAGAGCAGCACTGAAATTAGCTCTGAAAATCCCCTTTTCTTAGTGGAAGAAAGAGGCATGAAGAATATCTGCCAGGGAATTGCTGACAGAATAAGGAAAAGAAATGTATCTCAAAAATTTACTAAATGCTTATTAGCCTTATAACTAAGCCTCATAGTGTGAGGTTTATACAAAAGGCAAGGGTGGAGAGGCCCTCTCCACGGACCAGTGGGCCAATTCCTGAAGCAATGCTTCTGTGAGAAACCCAGAACTCCTACTAGAAAGGAAGAGGAGCATATTGCTTCAGGATCCTGGCTGCTGCAAGAAAGTGAGGAAATAAAGTAGGCACACTACTCTTGACTAGGCTGCTTTTATACATGGTCCTCTTTTGTGAGGAACACAGAGACTACTTCTGCCTTGTGTAGCAGGTTTTATGCTGCAGGTATGACCCTTTACATCCAGTTCAACTTTCCTAAGTAGTAGATTGAAGTTAACTTGAATCTTGAGTTTCTCTGCTGTTACAGGTTGAACCTCTCTAAACCAGCACTCTGGTCCAGCAACATCCATGGTCTGGTGTGATTTTAGTTAGCCAGATGCCCACTTGGCATAGGTGTGACCAGGTTTTGTGCATCCCATGAAGTTTGTTTGCAGCCACTGGACCTGGTTCTCTGTGTTCTGTGCTATTCTTTAACTCTAATTTACCCCCTAAATGTCTTCTAAGAGCCCAGTAAGCAGTGAAAGTGTTGGTAATGCTGCCCTGGCGTAATGTAAGCCTTTTTGTGGACCACCAGTTGCTAATGGAAACTCACCGTTAATTACATAATTTTGCTCGAGTCATTTTGCTAGTGCTGCTGCTAGGGGAAACGGTTTAATTTAACCAGTAAGAAAGGAAATATTAAATTATTAAACAGATTAAGCTCTTTAACTTTTTCATGTTTATCAAACTTCATTTTAAATAAAGTAAAATATTAATTTACGTCCAACACAAAAAGTTTCAATGTTTTCTTTATTTATGGCATGGGTGGGGAACCTTGGATCGGGGGCCATAGATCCACAGAAAAATCAGTTGGGAACCACACAAGTGAGAAGCAAAAAACTCCTCCAAGCCCCCCCCTCCCCCCAACCGTCACTGATGTGACCCCCAACTGAAACACCTCACTCCTCTGCTGCTCCAGCCCCATGGAGGAACAGGGAGAACTAAGGTTCAGGGCTTCCCATGGATTGGATTTACTCTTCTGGGTTTTCAGGGTTAGGGGATTTTATGGACCCCCCCAGGCTCTGGGGTGGGAACAAAAATGAGGGGTTCAGTGTGTGGGACAAATCTGTCAATGAATGGGATAGGGGTGAGAGTGCAGGATGTGGGTGGCAGGTGGGCTGCAGGAGGGGGTGAGAGTGCGAAGTCTGGGCAGGAGGTGGGTGCAGGATCAGGCAGGGAGTAGGGTGTGTGTCCACGAGGGAAAGTGCAGGAGCAGCTTGGGGATAAGGAGTTTTGGCAAGGGGCAGGGCAGGAGTAGGGTAGAGGTGCGGGATCTGGGCATGAAGGGGCAGTGGGGTCACTTACTTGCTTTCACACCCCACACTGCTCATAGGCATAGTGTCTTGGGCCTGTCTTCCTGCTGCTCCCATCAGCTGGATTCCAGCCATCAGGATTAGCGGGGAAAGCCTCCAGGCAGCACATCAGTGCGCTGCTGTTTCCCCAACTTCTGGCTCTGCATCGCTCCACTTCTTCCCCATAAGGCAGGTCCAGCGAGGAGGCTGAGGGCTCCCTTTCCTCCTATCCCCCAAGTGAAGCCACTGGTGGTGATCTAACCTTGCCAGAGGAAAAGAAGGGGGTTGAGAGGCTGGAACGCCAGCATGGGCTCCCTGCTGTGGTAAGAGAGAGGGTGGAAGCAGGGGGAGCTGAGCTCAAGCGGCAGACCACCTGCGTCTGTAGACTGCAGTTTTAGAACCACTGTGCAAGACAATATTAACCTCCCATGGTTTGGCACTAGAGATGTAAGAATTTAACCAGGTACCTGGTTAATCGATAAGTGTTTATTAGTTGCTGGCACTGTTTAAACTCTTCATACCAGGAGCCATAGCAGTCCCAGCAACCCTGAGAGCCTCTGCGGAGCCCTAGGAGCTGCGGCAATCCCCCAGGAGCCATGGTTAACCATGTAACATAGAATTTCTATCAGTTACACGGTTAATAACTTTTAAAATGTTTACATACCTATCTGGTACCGGTCAGGTCCCAAGGATGCCAGATTAGAGAGGTTCAACTTGTATTCAGAATTCTCAGGGCTGCAATGAAAATGACCATGATCTTATTAAATACTCTCTTATTGATCAGCAAGGCTTTCAGAAGCAACAGAGTTTACTGGGGCTTTCTATGTACAGACTCAGGAAGACAAAATTTCAACCTTTGAAACGTAAACCACACATTTTTGCAAACGTTTGCGCTAGAAACATAGACCCTTGTCCCATAAGTTGCTGAATGCATCTGAATTCAGTCGTTGAAGGTACTTATAACTTAAGTGTCGGGGGGGGGGGGTGTATGCATACATACCTACACACACACTCACGGTGGGGGGAGGCTAGCAGACATATGGATTGAATAAAGAGCTTGAAAAAACATTCATTTTCAGAAGAGAGTTCTCTAACATGAGATGAGTGACCCCAGAAATGTCTGATCAGTCATTTTTAAATACAAATGTGCTTCTGTTGTACATTTTTAAAACATTTTGGTCTTAACTGGTTGCAAGCCAGAAAAAAATCCTCATGTGTCTGTACAGAGCATCTTAGTTTGAAGGTAGCTTAATTGTAGGTGTGTATTTGACTTTTAGTCATTAGTCTTCTTCTAGATCTTTAGAACAGCATTGAATAGAGATTATGGGGTAGCAGAAATGGATAGGTTATTTGCTTTTTCTTAAATGAAGTAAAGAGTTTTGCCATCCAGAGCTGTAGCTGAAGGATTTTGTACACAAGGGTTAGAGATGATTTTGTTAATATAGTAGTTTAAAGAATATTTTAAGAACTTTTTGTGGGAAATATTTTATTTTGGGGAAAGGGTTGCTTCGTTTAGCTTTTAGGTTGCCTTCCACCTCCCCTTTTCCTCCAATAAAATCCTCAAATACTACTCATTTTAGCTTAAATCTCTCTTGTGGTTTTGGGTTACTGCCTAATAACATGTTTGAGGAAAGACAAGAAGTTAGAGTGAGTAGTATGCCGGTCTTTGAATAATGTAACTGAAAGCACAGATGCAACATTGTATGTATTAGGGATGTTAACGGGTAACTGGTTAATTGGTTATCCTGATGCTTCCTGGGTAACAGTTAACCTATACTCCGAAAACAGCTGGTTTGAGCCAAGGGCTGCTCCAGCCCTGCCTGGGGCCAGAAGCAGCTGGGCTGGAGCAGGCCCTGCCTGTGAAAGGGGGGGTGGGGGGGAGGGAAGATGCTCCAGACCACTCCCATTTAATCTGTTAACAATTAAACTTAATGTTTAATCAGTTAACTTGTTAAGCAGAATTTTACATCCCTAGTATGTATACTGCAGCATGTTTTTATTTTGCTGATTTCCATACCATCTTTTTAGATTTTTCTATGGTATCTGAATGCCTATGAACTTCTGAAAATATCAGCCCTTTTTCATCTATGAAGAATTAAAATGAGGCTTGTTCAACAATGCTTCTGTGTCTACAGCTCTGAACGGACAGCATATTTGTAGCCATAGCATCTGAAAGAACAGGAAGTAGCCCCAGTCATTAAAGGAAAATGCCCACTTCTGTTCTACTTAAGATGTTGCAAGGAGAAGCACAAGACACATGAGTCAAATCCTTACGTGTACAGAACTCCCATTACGTATTCTGCTATATGTGCTTTTCGGAAGTGGTGTGGTTAGACTCTTTTCTGAGAGGAACACTGATGCCTTTGGAGTCCTCAAGTATGTCATCAAGCTCTATTGGGATCAATGGACTAGATTCTTCTCTTATGCTGAAGACCTCTTTTAACTAGCTTCACATTTACATTCATGGCTACAAGGGGAATATAGCCTAGTGCCTTCAAAATAATCTGTTCAGGTATTGTGCATGATTAAATATAATGAAATATTCATATTATTTGGTAATGTACCCTATCTTTTCCTCCCAACAGTGCTTGCTCAGGATATTTAAGTCTTAATTTAAAAAGTTTCAGATTCAGCTGCAAGATGGTGTTTAGTTATTTATTTTGAAATTTTGTTTTAATATTTTGTGCATATTTCATGTTAAATTTTGTACAGGTTATTTTAAGGGAAACATTGACAGGCTTAGAACAAAATGTACTATAAGAAATGTTGCTTTCAAGTATAAAAATATGTTTCTGCTGAAAAAAGTATAGCACAGCTAAGAGGAAGTTTACTTTTAGACAAGCAATAAGCAGTTTTGTTTGTTTAAGCACTGAACTTTTGATTGCTGTCTTAAAAGTGTAGCAGACTTCAGACTTAATAAAAATATTTATTCTATAAGACTAAATACTGTAGTTTTCATGGTTTGATGTCTGTGTTCACACAAGTTAGCATACTACTCTGGAGGTGAACTGTAATGTCCTTATTACTATTCTTAAATACTATTTTTAAGGTTGTTGGAAAAGGAGTTCCTTGTTTAGGAATATAGAGGTAACGGTACTTGTTTCTTGCCAGTTCCCACATGTAAATCTATTTGGAAGAATGTGTGTGTATATGTGTGGTATTAATGGGAGTGGAGGGGAAATTGTGCAGGGATAGAGAGGCAACAATCCTCTGATGGAAATTAGCATAAAAGACATGCTTAGAGTGATATAGGGTAGGATTCAGACAGAGGAAGGAATGTATTGGTGTAATGGCATCTTTGAGTTATTTTTTGATTCAGAGACATCTGGTGTTCTTGTGAAATTGGGCACTAAAATAAATTGGGTTGATATTTTTAGTTCTTTCTCCTTCTCCCCCTCAGCAGCATCCCTAAAGATAGCCAGTTTATGTAGGTTTTCTAAACAATGAGTCCACACCACCAAACCTGTTCCATCCATTTCAAGGGCTGTTAAAGTCTATTTCGGTATTCCTGCTTTCACGTGGAGTAACGCTGACATCAACCTTGCATGGTCGACTTTTTGCCTGAAAACCATTGTAATACAAATGTGGTGTTTTTCAAATCTTGTTTTATTTATGACTGTCTCGTGCGATTTTCATTAAGACATATAGTAGCACCAGGTGAACCCTACTCTGAGGACAATTATATATCACTTGTGTGTGACTTTTTGCTGTTAGGTTGTAGTGTGTGTATGTCCACCATCTCAGTATCTTGAGCTTCATGATGTTGAACATTCAAGTATAAGCCAGTATACAACTGATTAGTATATATGACTTGTTCTTTTTGTTTCCATAAATAGTCATACAGGAGTGTTATGAGGTACTTATTTAGAATAATTTGTTTTGTAGGCAGGGACTTGATCCTGTAGCACTTTGTAAGCCTATGGTGGTATAAAAATAGGACATGCTTAGGTCAAAGCATTACTCTTTTGAATCATAAAAGTTAGCTCATATCATGCTCCGATAACATGTTGGATAGCCACAGAGAGTGTGGCGGCAAGCAATAGTTGACTGTGGACCCTCCTCTTATGTGTACTTAAGTGCAATTTGTGAGCTGTACTGGCAAGCAAATGCACCATACTAGAAAACTTTCACAGCTTTGTAGAGGATGTGCTGATTGTAAGCTAATGCAGAAATAATCATAACTCTTCATGTACTACTGATAAAATGTAAAACCAGCATGTTTTTTCAGTGTGAAACTTGATGTTCAGAATAGTGCTAAATGTACTGGTGGTAGGACAGTTAATTTTACCACCGTTAGGACCTTAAATATTGCTGGGGGAGATTCAGTTTTCTTAATTGATTTAAAAAAAAGTATTTGTCTTTCAATTTAAATCTTCACTGAACTAATACAACTTAATACTGAACATCTCACTAAATATAATTTAATACTGTTTCCTGTAAATACTGATTCAGTCTTACCCTTCATTAATTAGTCTGTGCAAGAACTGAACCACTGTTAAAATTAAGTCATGCATTTCCTGGGCAGACAGTCAGGATGTTGAGATTTAAAATCTGTCCATGGCATTCATACTTATAAACTTAAAAGTGTCTACTTAAGCATGGTAAATTTTAAAAACTGGAAAGAAAGCCCAACATCTTATCTTGGTCCTAACCTGTAAAATGAATTCTAGATAGCAATGGGAGTCGTTTTTTGGTTGTTAAGACTGTTCTCCCCTTCTTTTTATAAATGGGAACACTTGGTAAACTACACATTTTCTTTGTGCTGTACAAAATAGCTCTTACAGTTTACCAGCTATTTCATAAAGCAGAAGTATCATAATTGTCAGCCAAACAATTCCAGGCACAAGAGGCTTCTGGTCTCGCCCAACTGCATCTTTATAAGAGTATATTGATCAGTGTACACTTCTCCAGCCATTTTCTACATATGGAATAGTTGTTTAGAATGTAGTAGCCTGTTGAAATTAGCGATGTAATAGTGTAGTCCTGTAAAGCTTATAGGTTAATGCTGTAGACTACACGTATTCTCCCCCCTACCCCCACCGCTCCTCCGGCGAGTATTTTTTTTTAGCAGGCTGGCCAGCAGCGTGGCTTGCTTTTGGTTCATACTGGGTCCGGGACCTACCCCTGTTGTGACTCTCTGCATTTAAAGGAGCCAGGTGTATCAGGAGCCAGGTGTATTAGGAGCTCAGCCCCCCCTCCCCTGGACAGGGGCTGCTGCCATCCTATGCTTCTGCCTCTGTACCAGCAGTAGCAACACGAGCAACAGGCAGCCAGTCCACGAGGGGGGCTGGTTTTTAAACTGGCTTCCCTCGTGGACCAGCTCCTGCCTAGCACAGAGGCAGCAGCGCGAAGAGGCAGCGGGCTCCTCAGGAGCAGGGCTGGAGCACACTGGCTACCAGCCCCACCCCCAGGGAATATAGAATAGTCAAGTAATCTATAAGAATTCATGAGATTAATCAACTAATCAATTAACTGATATTTCTCATCCCTAGTTGAAATGGGACTCTTAATTGAGCTCATAACAAATATGAGTCTCCTAAATTGGAAAAATAGTAGAACTTTTAGGTGTAGATAATGAAGGAAAATTTGTGTAAGAGATTGCATGGTTGGGGATTGAAACAGAAGACAGGTAATGTGGATTTTCAGGTTGCCTTTCTGATTTTTGCCACTGTTTGAAGGGACCTTGGGAAACACTTTATGCCTTGAATTACCGTACTCATTTGTAAAATGGAGACGAGGCATATCTTGCAGATGAGCTGAAGCTTTCTATGGGCAAGGTTCACTGGGCTTCTTTGAAAGACATGGTAAATATTGACTATATTATGATATATTCATTAGTGATCTAGTGCTAGTGTGTTTTTATTTGCTTTAAAAAAAAGTTTAACTCCCCTTTTATATGTATTTAAAATTAGATCATCTTTTAGGGTTCTACCAATTCTTCTATAGTTAAGT
The DNA here is from genome assembly GCA_030068395.1 of Apalone spinifera. Taxonomy (NCBI): domain Eukaryota; kingdom Metazoa; phylum Chordata; order Testudines; family Trionychidae; genus Apalone; species Apalone spinifera. The sequence continues at coordinate 14,538,491 of JANRFK010003199.1, forward strand.
TTTGAACTCCATGAACTTTCTTATACTAAAGCAAGAATAAATTAAATTATTTAGTCTCTGCAAAATATTGTGTAGAGAAACCTGGATGTGTTAGGGACGATCACACTATAGAGAGAGAACATGTCTACAATAAGTGGTTCGTATTTCAGATTTACAGTTTGGAGTATGCCTCAGACAATAGCACCTGAATATGACCTCCCAGCAAAGTCTGTCTGAAGCAGTTGGAATGAATGTGGTTGAAAAATGCCTTGTATTTTTGAAGCCACTTAATGCAAGATGACAATGCCAAGTAACACTAAGCTTAGAAGGAGACTAGGGAAAAAGTATGTCTCCTAACATGTGCCAAATTTGGTCTCCAGAATGTGCTCAAATGTCTGAAAATGGGCACCTAAGCAGTCTAATTTCATTAGGCATCCACAGACATTACTGGTTAAGCATTAAAACTGCATGGGAACAGAATAGTTTTTGTAAATGTATATTCAAAATTATTTGAGTAATTTCCTGGAGTTATTTAGAAGTAGTTTTCTATTAGTATTCAGTATTTGAATTTTGGAATGTTTGCACAGCTTAAATGAATGGTGTGGTGTTTCTTGAATGTGTGAGAATAACATTAATTTCAAATTTGCTTCCTTGAAATATTGGCTTAAAATCTACTAATTTGGTGATCATCCTCACAAAGTGATTTAATTTCTTAGAATACTTGTGGAAAATAAATATTCAGGGGAGTAAACTCAAAGCGTATTTGTTTAAATATTTACAGAAAACACAACTCTAGTAGAGATTAAGATAGAGCAAATAACATGCTGTTCATTGAAGAAATCAGTTTTTCGTGACTTTAACCGGTCCTCTGATTTTTTTCTTTGTTCTCAGTATAGTCTTTTTTTAAACTTCAGGTTATTGGCTGGGATAATATGCTATACACTGAATGTATTGACTTAAAAACTCTGTTTTAAAATAAAAATGCCAACATAATTCAGATGTTTCATCTTTAAAAAGTTGGCCAAAATTACATTCTTTGTAAGTGTCCATTCTTGTTCAGAAACCCCCCCTCCCACATCTTGGCAAGTTTTAACATTTCCTATAAAAATCTTTAATTAAAATTTTGAAAGTTGGGGCTGTGTTCCAGAACCGATGAATGTTCAATATATCTGCTGGTTCAGAAAGCCCTCCTCTGAAATAAAGAGCCCTTGCAGCAGAGATCAAAACATCAAAAGCCAAACTGTGACACTAACATTTTCTGAATCTGATTATTCTCTCAGTGCTTTTAGTTCTGCAAAGATGACCCGATGTAGAAAGGATTTTTGTCTGTCAACAATAGTGAAAATGGCCTCAAATTTTACCCTCCGGGGAAGTAGTCACATGAAAAGAAATGTGTTCACCTTTAGTTTCTTTATCCATTTTATTATTTATATTTGCTTCTCTTAAAGAGAAAAGTGTTTTTTAAATCCAGTTGTGTTCCCTTTGCTGTAAGTGTGGTCTTAAATGTGTATTTCGAAATGTTAATCACTTATCAGCTTTCTCAAATATATAGTAGATTTTCAGAGTTTATGCGTCAGTCTATGAGTCGGTTTGTTCAAGAACTCCTAAGTGGTAGGAGCAAGGGCCACCAAATTTGGTAGGCAGCTTTCTCTTCTCATAACTTAAAGCAAGGTCAGGGTTTGATTGAGCTGGAACATTGGGATGTGCGTGGAATGTGATTGTTTCTCATCAGATGGAAAGGGAGGGCGGTGATAGCAGGGACAGTTATATTCACGAATGGCTACAAGGGGGCAGCAAACATGGGGAACCCAGAATGACCACGGCAGGCAGGAAGCACGTCAGCCCTGCGGAGCAGCCGCTGGTCAGTAGTACAGCCTCCACCACTCCAGCCTGCCCTGAGGTGCAATTGCTGGCCGTCCAACCTGCTGGCTCAAACTGGCCCCACAGAGCAGCCAGTGGGTGGGCTACGCAGTCCCTTCTTCCACCCCACTCCCAGCCCTGGGGAGCAGCCAGCGGGTGCCCCCACCCCATCCCCTGACTCCTGCACACCCCTATCCGCTTCCCCTGAGCTCTCCTCACCCCAGCTTCGTGCCCTGAGCCCACCACATCCCCAAGTCCTTGCCCTGACTCCTGTACACACCACATTCCCAGATCCCTGGCCTAAAGGACCCAAATGACACTGGATAAGTCTTCTAGTGTTTAAATATTTTTAGTTTATGTTTTAATATCAGTGTAGCGCCTGGAAGCAAATAATCCTGGGCACTTCACCAGTTTGCATGTACGAAGCAGGAAGGTGGGATTCTGTTGAAAATTTTCCAGGCACTTATTTGGCAGTTTTAAGACTTCTAGAGCTGTGATTTTTTTTTTTTAAAGTGGCAGGTCATGCCCCTTCTTTTAATGTTTTAGCACGCATAAAACATGAGTTTCAGTGTATCAAACAAAAGCGGGTTTGTTAATCCAAAGCAGTAGAGTTCATATTGATTTGTATACTCAGAACTAAATTAAGAAGTAGTCTCTAACTCACTGTCCAGTGTAGATATTGCACTCAGTCCCTTGTTGGAATTGCGTAGTGTCACAGCTTTAAAAGTAGGGTAGCAACTTGTCAAGAAGGAATTCTTGTCCTATAGGAGAGAATTTAAAGTTTCTACTGCCTCATGTTGCTGCTACTTGGCGAACCACTTACTAGGTATGTGAATGTTTAACCAGTTAACCGGTGAGGACTCCTGCAAGCAGGCTGTTCGGCTGTCCGGCCAGAGCAGTCTCTAACCGCAGTGGGCCCGGGTGCCCCAGAGCAGCTCCGGCCTGCAGGGCACCCTGGCCGGGGTTGAGTGTGGGCACTTTCCGCCACCCACATGCCCCTTTAACTGGTTAACTGGTTAAACAATATGTTTAACCGTTAACTAGTTAAATGGGATTTTATATCCATATCACATACTTCCTCCTCTGTTTTGAAGGCACCAACTGTCTGTCTGGTTGGAAACCATGAAACCAGACATTTAGGGGTTTACCAAACTGTTTATTATACAGTCACACTTCTTTCCCTCAGACAGTAAATTCATTTATCTGCAGTACTGAACACATGCTATGCTGACAGCTCTTTAATGGCTAGTTACATTGCATTTTACACAACCACAATACCATAAACAGCCATAGCTATGCTTTCATTTAAGAAGAATCTCTAGATGTGCCAGTGTAAGCCTACCCAGAAAAGCTGTATAAAAAGGCTGTACTGCTCAGCTGAAACTTTGCTACTTTAATGCTTCACACTGAACTTTGAGTGAATCAAGAATATTATTTTGTAGATAGAGTGGCCTCTGATTAATGCTGAGGAGAAGAATAGATCATTACTTTAAATTTCTCTTAAAGTGTATAGAAGATACTTAAGCTCATTACTTTTCTGAGTGAGCAAGACAATTTTCCTTTCACAGCAAATGGAAACTGCATCTGCTTAAATAATCTTTCATTTTTGTTTGCATTGTGGTTGTTTTGTTGTTGCTGTGTGGTCCCAGGATATTAGAGAGAGAAGATGAGTGAAGTAATATCTCTTATTGGATCAATTTCTGCTGGTTGGTGAAAGACACAAACTTTCAGCCACACAGAATTCATCTTCTGGTCAGAAGTAGGGATGTGGTAGTTTAAACACTTAAATGTGAGCATCTGCTCCTGTCTCTTCTCTCCCCCCATGCTGCTGCCTCTGTATCAGAGGCATAAATACAAGGCGGGGTGGGAAGCTGCTCCACAGTAGCCTGTGCTCGCAGGGAGGCAGCTTAAAAGCCGACTTCCACAGAGCCAGCTCCCCACTCTGTGTGAAAACATGTAACTGCTGAAAATGGCATCGGTTACACGTTTACATATATATAAATAAAATATTTAACATCCCTCGTCAGAAGAGCTCTGTATAGCTCAAAAGGTTATTGCTTTCATCAACAGAAGTCGGTCCAACAAAAGATACTACCTCACCCACCGTGTCTGCTTAAACAAGACTGAACATGGCTTTATTTGCTTGGCTCTACACAAGACAATTATGCAAATTTTCTGCAAAGTAGCAGTGACTTTAGAATAGAAGGTTTCTATTCCATTCTGCTGAATATATTTGTCGAAACTAAGGTTAAAAATTAATTATCTGGTGGGTAAGTCCATTTTTTGCCTGCACAGTTAAGCATCATATCACAAATTGAAATCTATTCAAACTTCCTATGACATTTTTGACTTTGCAAGTGCTAAGAGTGGCAAAAGATTGGAATGAATTTAGTACATTTAGCTGCTCTTTTTGTTGCCTTGCAATGAAGGATAAATGTGCAAGAATGTTTTGGCCTTTTTACAACCTATGCATGTTTAATGCAGAGTATTATAGGTTTTTTTCATTTCCACCATAGAGCCATGGACTTGTTAAAACATATGAAGTGACTGTTGATCTTCATTTAAAGCCAGTATCCAGATATATTGCATCTGAATTCTAATGTGTACAACTTTAAATTATATTTCACAAGATGCTATTTCTGAAAAATTCCAAGGAATAGAAAATGAAGCCAGAATTCTCCATGTGTATATGCTTCTGTGGTGTTAATCCTGTGGGGTGTGTCTGTGCCACAAGAGATGTCATTAGGGATGGCTCAAAAAGTACAATGTAGCCTTCACATGCTAACTTATAACCTTAAATATTTATTTTATGGGAGATGGACCAATTTGGACTGCAGAGTTGTTCTTAAGCAAGTTATATGCCTGAAGTATGAGTCCATGATTAAGTCCTGAGCGGGCCATTTGCAACTATATGGTTCAGATTCATAATCCACCATAGCATTTTTTTTTTTAAAGTCCGTTCTCTCTCCTGTTAATTTTGTCTGCTGCTCTTTGAATATTGAACTGCTACGTTAGCACTTATTTCTGTCTCCACCATCTGGATATGCATATGCTTGTGAACCTCTGGGAAAAAGTGAAAAATCAATCTTCTGCAACTCGTTATTGAGGTCATAAAGAAATTGCTGGTCTGTGTGTTTTCTCCTTTGACAACACAGATTACAATTTGAAAAACTAAAAGGTCTGAAGTTTCCAGGTTGAAAAAAGGTTGTGCATTCCTGAGTCTTATAATATCACAGTTGGTTTTGTTCTCAGCAACATCAGGTGAATTGATTCTTTTCTGATTATTTTATTCAGGTATTCAGAATGAATCTGGAAAAGCTCAGCAAACCAGAACTATTGACGCTATTTAGTATCCTTGAAGGAGAACTAGAAGCAAGAGATCTTGTCATAGAAGCTTTAAAGGTAAGCTGTAAGTCCATGCTCCTGAAAGTCCTGCCAAAGGCCTGCATCCCAAGATGGAGTTCAGCAGCAATGATACATTACTGGGTGTGTTAGATAGTCAATGCTATATAATAATCAATATCTTGGAATTCATTATCAAAAGTTGCCTGCAAAAGTAAGCAGTAGAGTGTTTAAGCTAGGGATGTGAATGGTTAACCACTAAGCATCACCCTTATCAAATGATGCTTACCAGTTACGGTTAATGGGCAGGGCCTGGAGCAGCCTCCTGCCTGCCGTGGGCAGAAAGGGAGGAAGCTGCTGCTCCATCCCAGCAGGAGCAGCCCTTGTTCATGACAGGTCCAACCTAGTGCGCCACAGTCGGGGCAATCCACCCTAACCAGAGCAGTGCCAACCCACGATGTGCCCGATCTGGCCGTAGCAGTACGCCGTGGGTGGGGGCACTCCAGCCTGTCTGGCGTAGCCCTGGCCTAGCTCAGCCCACCCAATCCCATTTAAGCGGTTAACCAGTTAAACATAACATTTAACTGCTTAAACAATTAAGTGATAAACTAGGGATGTAAAATCCCATTTAAAGGGCAGAGAGCAATCTAAATGTCAGTACTTACTTTTTGATAATGAAACTGCTCTTGATTCTGTATCAGGAAGAATTAAAAGGGTTAGTCTTAAACTTCTTAATTAAATGTTTCACGTGTCCCTGTTTCTTCAGTAAGCAGAACAACAGAGAAAATCATCTCTCAAAATCTCTCTGGCAGGGTGACTATTCTGTGTCCTAACAAGCTGATGGCAATTCCATGCTAAGAATAACATAGCACCAATGGGATAGTAAGGCTGCACCTGCACTGCATGTTAGGATTGTGATCCCTTTGCTTGTGCATACGTATTCGCACTAGTTCTCCTCAAGATAGCAGGAGTTTAAATAGCAGGTTACTCACAGTAGTGGAAGCAGCAGCACAGCTGCTGCTACCATTGTTACCACAGCTACATTGCTATTTATGTGCACAGTGGCTGTCTTCAAGAACTCATAATGTAGACATAGCCTAAGCCAGATGCTCTCTAAGACTATATATAGGCGTGTTATAGCTATATGAAAGGCATTCTCATATTTGTTTTTATAATGTTTTGTGTTACCCTCCTTTCATGTAGCATGCATATTAAGCTGATAGAAAAGAAAGAGTACCACATCCTTCATTGCCTGTGTGAATGATGCACAGTACTGTTTTGTTGGAGCTGGACAGTGTGCTTGAGAGTGAGTAGCTGATATTGGGGCTTATGTCCAGGCTGAGTAGCTGAAATTCAACCCTGAGATGGAATTAATGTTTCTGGAGAGAGGCAAGCAATCAGATGAAGTTGCAAAACTGCACATGTCCTTCAGTGGAGTAATTGATTCATCACTTGTTACTCTGTCACAGACTGAAGTCCTGAGATGTCTAACAGCATCTGAATGGCCTTTCTTTCAGATACAGGACCTTGTCATTCTTATTGTGCCTTTGTCCCCTTGCAGTACATCTGCTTCCCTGCACTTAGCATGTGTTGAGGAAGACTGCTCAATCCTCAGCTGGCCTTTGTAGGGATCGCACTATGACTCTTCTTTGTTACTTCATTATTTGCATTATTTTCCTGTTTGTCTCTGTGTGGTGGTTGAAAGTGCTGTTTTTGATCTGTGGTGTTTGTTTTGTGTATCTGAGAGTGCCTGTCTCTGGCTACGCCTACATTGGCATGATCTTGCGCAAATATTCTTTAACACAAGAGTTCTTGCATTAAAGTATTTGCGCAAGAGATCGTCTACACTGGCATGTGCCTTTGTGTAAGAGATATGCTTTTGTGCAAGAGCATCCGTGCCAGTGTAGACGCTGTCTTGCATAAGAAAGCTCTGATGGCCATTTTAACCAGAGAGATTTCTTGTGCAAGAAATTCATGTTGCCTGTCTATACTGGCCTCTTGCGCAAGAACAGTTGTGCAAGAGGGCTTATTCCTGAGCGGGAGCATCATAGTTCTTGCGCAAGAAACACTGATTTCACACATTAGAACGTAAGTGTTCTTGCACAAGAACTCGTGGCCATTGTAGACAGGCATCAAGTTTTGGCGCAAAAGCGGTTGCTTTTGCGCAAGATCGCACCAATGTAGACACAGCCTCTGTGTTGTATCAGGACAACTACAATTGTCCAAGGCCTTCAAGTTAAATGAGAGTGCAGAGAACAGGGTGTTCTCAATGAGGTGTTCTTAGCTAGGATGCTGACTCTTCCAGTGTATCAAGCAATCTTGGTCTATTATTCCACAGAGAATGTTTTTAAATTAATCTATTCACTAAGGTATTTTGTAAGAAGGAATATTAAATGAGAGAGTGAGGGAGTGGGACTAATTAGGCAAAAATGTTGTGACGGGAAAAAATTTGAGATGTTTTGTGAGAGTTGATTTATAGTATTTATAGCTAGGTTCATCATTCCTTTCCTAGGCCATGCTGTCATTCCAATTAGTCGTTTTACGTGGTCTACTTTGTCTGTCGTAAATCATGCAAGTGGGTCATCTCTTTCTGAGTTGGTGACAAAGATTAAATACATCTATCTCAAATCCTCAAGGTAGGATAGTCATGTGGGCTTGCTGTCTGTATTGAAAAAGGCGCTCTTCCATTGACTAGGTGTAAAAAGCTTCCCTGGTTGCTCCTCTGCATGCTGTACATTCAATGGTAACTGCAACAATTCCATGCAACAATTCTGAAGTGAGGTGTTGTGATATGTGTAGTCTAAAATGAGAATGTCCTCTTTTTATTCTTCCTCTATCAACTTCCACCCTTTTATGCTGTTTCCCCATTCCTCTTCCCTTTTATTTTTTACCATACAGGCTTGTACATATCTATATGTATTTTTAAGGAACTAACCACTATACAGTAGTATCTAGATACTATTATTAAAAGTCAATATGGTTTTGTACTTGCATGGTAGTACTCTTGTATTGCACATTGGTAGGAGGTTTACTGTGGATACCAATGGAATAGTCCTGTAGCCTAGCATGAACTCTGCATTTTGCTGGCAAATAAAAGCAGTTCAGTGTGTAGTACCTTAAAAGCTGTACCTTCACTTCCTTCAGATTTGATTCATTCTGAACCATCCAAAACTAAATGACTTTTTGAAGGTTATCAATATGCTTCAAAGAGAGAACCCCATGAATGGTTAGTTTTATATCCTGTTCTTGCTGTGCTGTGCATTATAATGCCTTCTGGTTCTATTGGTAACAGATGTTTAGGTAGTTATATCACATGCTTTCATAAAATATTGCTTTTGTGGCACTAGACTAGTTTTATTTACTGCAAACAGCTTTTTTCATCTGTAAAGCTCTTCCCCCAAATAGGGAGAACACCCATGGAAATCACAGCTATAATTAAGAAAGCATTTTGATAAGAAAGTGCCAAAGGCTATGGAGTGGAAATGTTGTATTTAGTCAGCACGTGTTGTTTTGTTTAGGTAAAAGTTATCTTTCCAAGGCGCCAGCACTGGGCAAAATGAATGAAGTGAAAAGAAGCAATGCAGCATTGCAGTCCACTCTGAATTGCACTAGACAATTGGACATTGCATTTAAATTTGTATACACATTGAACCTCTCTAATCCAGCACACTCTGGTCTGGCAACATCCATCATCTGGAATAATTTTAGTTAATGAGATGTCCACTTATCATGGGTGTGGCCAAATTTCCCACAATCCAATAAGTTTGTTTGCAGCCACCAGTCCTGGCGCTCAGTGGTCTCTGCTGTTATTTAACTTTAATTTACCCCTAAATGTCTTCTAAGAGCCCTGGAAGCAGTAGAACTGTTGGTAATATTGCTAGACAATGTTGACCTCCCATGGATTGGCAAATTTTCTGGTTAGGTACCGATCAGGTCTCAAGGGTGCCAGACTAGAGAGGTTCAACCTGTAAAAAAGAAAGATTGTTTGATTTGAAATGAGATCTGGTTTGGTTCAAATTTAGGGGTTTCCCTTGTATGTCAGGCCATCACCTCATTAGTTCTTCACAGTCTGTTCATGCTATCAGTGATGATTATTCTGTTGCTGGCACATCACATGTTTTTAATGGACAGAATGGTTTTTATCTTTATTATTTTTAGTCTTTTTATTGTCCTCCTACTTTGTGCAGGTGTAAATCTCTGATTTGTTGTAGGAGATTTCTGAGGTACAAAAATATTACTCTCTCTTTGTGAGGGAACTTTTATTTCATCATCCATCATATTGCCTTGGATTTAATTTTTCATAATTTTGTGACCTGAAGCAATTACCAAGTGTACAAAATTATCCTTAAACTCATGGTTTGGAGCAGACAGCTTATTCAAGTCATCTGTCTGCATGTATCTGAAGAGGGAAAATACAAAGGAAGGAAAGCAGTAATTGTTTGGAAGTAGTACAAGCCGTTACATGAAATGTGCTTTATTCTGTTCAATAATTTTGAAGTTAGAGGAAACTGAGGTATTTAGAAAGGCAGAAATCGAACTGACAGGTTATTAAAATAAATAGTAAAATGTGACCACGTTTCAGTATTAAAGGTTGCTTCAAGTTGGGTCGTCATAACTTGTAATATTATAACTTCAGAGATTTGAAAACTAGAATAGCCTTTCTGCAGTGTTGACTTCGCTAGCCTCCTTTCAGATGCCTCTCTAGCCTCAATCCAAGTGTGCTGAAAAAAACTTGGATCTTAAGGCCTCCATTGGACTTTCTTCTTACATCTAGACAGTGTCTTGGCTTCAGGTTACCTGTTAAATTCTCTCTCCAGCTATGTTATTCTGCAAATATATTTAGTTTGACTTTTCTCTAGTTCTGCATTCCTGCAATTTTTTTTGATAGGCTGCAACAATAATTAAAATGGATTTTTAACCAGAGGTGAAGTGTTTGTGATCAGTATAAAAACAGCCAACCAAAATTTGACAAGTATATTTCAATAATTAACTAATTAGATGAAAATATGATTTGCTTATGGTGATCACCTAATGTACAGTGGCTACAGTAATCAAATGAATTACTCTCCTAGGTCTAGTAAATTGTAATGTGATTCACAGCTCTCCTTGTCCCAAAATAAAAGTTAAGAGAAAACTGAATTTAGTCAGAAAGAGAAGTACAAACTTTTTGGTTCAGAATTAGTTTTCACTGTGGTTCCCTCCCGGATACTACTCTTAGGGAAATGAAAATTGCTGTCTTTTCCACTGGCTTATTAGTGGAGCAGGTGGGTGGAAATCTGTAGGTTTCCCAGCAGTGTTTTGTACCTTGATCCTAGAAGCTAGAATTACTACAGTCATAACTAAAGCTGGCCTCCATGTTGGAAGGATACATTTGGTACCCTTATGAACATATTATATATGTTAGAGAGAAAAATCACAAAAGCTACTTAGTCTAGAAGCTGGACAAAATTTGAGCAGCAAAAAATTTACAGCCAAAATCAGTCCAAAACTCTACAGCTCTCTTTAAAAAAAACAAACGGATTTTAACTGTAATAACCATTCTAAAACATTACATTGAATAAAATAGGTAATGATTTTTAACATATGTAAAATAGCACAGTGCCAATTGTATGCTACTCTATATGCTCCTATTTTGACAAGTAGACAATATTACAGGAAAAAGCATTGAGGAACAATGTTAAGATCAGTGTCCAGTAGTTCTGGATTGAAATTCTGATAAGAAAACTTTAGTTAACTGAAATGCATACAGGGATAATAGGACTAATAAATCTGCCAGGAGCAAGAGTCAACAATTGAAGGGCTGAAACAAGCATTCATTAACGGCATCCTCTGCTAAATCATCTGATTGATGATAGGGAATGTTGTAAAAATGCAATTAAAAATGTAACCCTGTAACCATTAAAAATCATAGCAGTTACATGCGCTGCAGGCTCTGCTCTATGAAGTTTAAATAAGCTTTATACTACAGAGCCCACAGCAAAGCCTTCCCGGGAGCACTCCTGGGGAGCCATTTTATAATCTGCAGCAGGACTGGCAGGAGGCCAGCCCACCTGAAACAGGGGCTGCTGCAGTGGGCTCCATGGGGCTGTAGCAGCCCCCTGCCCAGCTCCAGCTCCTCCTGGTTAACCAGAACCGGTAAGCCATACTCATTAAGGGTGAGGCTTACTGGTTAACTTTTACATCCCTAATTGATAGTTCTTAGGCTGTTGTTTTCCCTTGTTCAGTGTGTTTCCCCACTGCCATCATGAGATGTTTTTCCAGACTTTATAAATTGATTTTTTAATGCTAACTATGTATTTGCACTGAAGTAGTAAGCTGAAGCAGGCAGAAACCCATTTTGATGAGGGCTTTGACAGTATGTCTCTGGTCGTGTTACAATTTCAAATATTCTAATATTCTAAAGACTGTGGCCATAGCAAGCTAAAAGGAAGGGGGATTTGGCTAGATAACTTGCATCTTCATTTCCTCTAGAGAGCAGTCTGAAATACATGTATACCAAACTATAAAGTCGGAAATCAGCATTGTTTTAATTTAATAAACAGTGGCATTTTTCTGCAATATTTACATTATTTAATGGATGTTAAGATCTAGCAAAAATTCCTGAGGCTTACTCAATCATGTTTTGGTTATTCAGCAACATGAGAAGGATTGCTTGAAACTAGCACATGGAGGGATGTACAAATTCTACATCTGATTCAATAAACTTTTGAAGTCTCTGGAGTTATTTGGCATAATAAATTTTTGTTTATATTGCAACTCTGAGCACATATCATAAGATGTTTGTGTGCCTTCTGTTAAAACGTCTCTGCAGTCTTCCAAGGGGTAACAAAAAGGGGGTACTCAGGCAAATGAATAAAAACAATGCTGCCCTTTGTACTGAAAGAATATACACACACTCCTGTACAAATTGCAGCGACTAAAATAGCCTTCCTTCCCTGTCACTTGTGCCCTTTTTCATTTCTTTGCACTGGCTCTCTGTTTCTCACCATATCAGATTCAAGGTGCTTGCCCTAAGAACAGCCATATTGGGTCACATTAAGGTCCATCTAGTTCAGTATTCTGTGACAGAGGCCAATGTCAGGTGCACCAGAAGGGAATGAACAGAAAAAGTACTCAAGTGATCTATCCCCTGTTGTCCATTCCCAGCTTCCGGCAGACGGAGGCTAGTGACACCATCCCTGCCATCCTGGCTAATAACGAGATTGGCCCATCCTACATGAATTAATCTAGTTCTTTTTTTAACCTTGTTAGAGTCTTGGCCTTCCCAACATCCTCTGGCAAGCAGATCAACAGCTTGACTGTGCATTGTGTGACAGAATACTTCATTTTGTTTGTTTTAAACTTGCAGCCTATTTCATTTGGTGGCCCATAGTTCTTGTGTTACGAGGAGTAAATAACACTTCCTTGTTTACTTTCTCCACACCAGTTGTGATTTTATAGACTCCTATCACAGTCATCTCTGTTCTAAGCTGAAAAGTTCCAGTCTTATTAATCTCTCGTATGGCAGCCATTCCATACCCCTAATAATTTTTGTTGCCCTTTTCTGAACCATTTCCAATTCTGTTAGCTTTTTTTGAGATGGGGTAACCACATCTAGATACAGTGGGCATACTATTGACTTATATAGTGGCAATATATTTTCAATGTTATTAGCTATCGCTTAATAACTCTCAATATTCTGGTCTCTTTTTAGGCTGCCGCTGCACACCAAATAGATGTTTTTAGAAAATTATCCACAATGTCACTGTCCTAGATTGGAGAGGTATTGCCCTTTTTTAGACATCCCAGCCATTTAGTTAATTAAATTGCCTTGTAAAGGGTTAAACCCAGAAACAGTGAGTCTCCAGAAAGTGTGGGCAGGGAGCTAGGAGAGCCAATGGAAAGAGAGCAAGAAATGTCAATGGAAAAACAGGTTCTGCCTGTTTCAATTCTTTGTGGGAATTCAGAGCAAGAGCTGGGAGAGAAATAGACTGAGTCAAGAATAAGGCATGGATTTTCCAGCCATATTCATGTTTAAGACAAAAAAAACCCCTAAACTTTGGGACAGCATAGATGTATGTAGAACAGGGACTGTTTAGTTTGACGTGATCAGGTTATTTTCTCGTTTGTGAACTCTTGCTGAACCCAAGTAATTATAACTTTTAAACTGAATCCCAGGGAAGTAGTTCTCTGTGCTTTTAATCTGCCCTTTTCAGTTGCTCTAACACACAGCAAATAAGTATGATTTACCAAGTATGTCTTTTTTGTTGTGTTAATAAAATCACCTTTTTAAGGCTATTTTCTGATTCCTATGTCCTAGAAGGCAGGAAGTTCTGTGTGCATGTGCCTGAGACGAAGGCTATTAAGAGTTTGTTTTCAGGCTCTCTCCCAAGAAAGATTAAAGTGCTTGGGGTTACCCCAGAGGAAGAAATTCCCAAGTGTGTCGTCTTGGGCTCTCCAGCGGTTTTTGCATTTTGGTGGTGGCAAGACCAGGGAATCTGTGACCTTGGAGAGTTTTTTAGCTGTTAGTGGCAGGGTAGTTTAAAGTCTCTTGCAGGCCCCCATCTTCTGCACTCTAAGTGCCAGAATGGGGAGCAGCCTTGACAAATGCCAAGATCCTTCTTGAGTGATAACAGTTAATTTAGACTCCATCATTTTATATGTATAGTTGAGATTATATTTTCCAATATGCATTACTTGCATTTACCAACACTGACTTTCATCTTTTCACTTTGTTGCCCTCTCACTCAATTTAGTGAGATCCCTTTAACTCTTCAGTCTGCTTTGGACTTCACTATCTTGATTAGTTTAGTATCATCTGCAAATTTGCCATCTCACTGTTACCCATTTTTTCAGATCATTTATGAATATGTTGAATAGGATCACTACCAGTACAGACTCCTGGGGAAGACCATTGTTTACCTTTTCCGTTCTGAAAAGTGACCATTTATTCCTGCCCTTTGTTTCCTACCTTTTAACCAGTTATCAATCCCAGGCTACGTCTAGACTGCAAGCCTCTTTCGAAAGAGGCTTTTTCGAAAGAGAGAGTGTAGACTCTCTCTTTCGAAAAAGCTCTGTGTTCATGCAATAGCGCCTTTTTTCGAAAGATGACTTTCGAAAAAAGACGTTATTCCTCGTAGAATGAAGTTTACCGCCGTTGACAAAACCGCCGCGTTCTTTCGACTTACTGTCTAGATGCAGGTACAGTTTTTTCGAAAAAAGGCCACTTTTTTCGAAACCCTGTAGTCTAGACACACCTCCCGAGAGGACCTTCTCTCTTATTCCATGACAGCTTACTTTGCTTAAGAGCCTTTGGTGAGGAACCATGTCAAAGGCTTTCTGAAAATGTAAGTACCTTATATCCTTTTGATCTGCCTTGCCCACATATACTTATTGACCCCCTCAAAGGATTCTAGTAGCTTAGTGAGGCATTTCTTTTTACAGAAACCATGTTGACTCTTCCCCCAACAAATTATGTTCATCAATGTGTCTGACAGTTTTTTCCTTTTCTATAATTTCAACCAGTTTGCCCCCTGCCCTCTACCTGTAATTTCCAGGATCACCTCTGAAGCCCTTTTTAAAAATTGGCACCTCATTAGCTATTCTCAAATCATTTGGTAGAAAAGCTGATTTAAATGATAGGTTATAAAATAGTTAGTAGTTCTGCAATTTCATGTGTGAGTTCCTTCAGAATTGTTGGGTGAATCTTTTCCATCCATGTGTGGAATACACTTGTATGTGCATGGAGGCATATGCATGTGAAACAAAAACCTAGCTGTGAGCTTCTGCTGATCAGTGGAAGGCATTTGACTTTCTCCTGAGCAGCTGTACAAGCGCTCAGCTTACAGGGAACACTGGCGAATACCATCTGGTCCTGATAACTTATTGCTAGTTAGTTTGTCAATTTGTTCCAAAACCTCCTCTAATGACACTGCAGTCTGACACACTTTTTTAGGTGACAAATCTGAAGAACTATGGTTCTGGTTTGGGAAACACCCTCGTGTCCTCAGCCATAAAGACAGATGCAAACAATTAACTTATTTTTTTCCACAATGGCCCTCATCTGCAAGTTCCTACTTACTTTGTCTCTCGGTGCTTCTTCCAAAAGTGCCTTGTGCACGTTCTTCCATCTTGCTCTCTACGGCTAATTCCACAGGAATTTGCATATCCTCTTTCGAATCTTTCGCGTAGTCTAGATGAGCCCTACATGTGGAGAACCTCACTGAGCTAATCCAATAAACCACCATTCTCCCTTCTAAAGATCCCCTTGTGCTAGAACAGTTTCAAGAATTCAGCCAGATTAAATTGAATGCTGATTAGAATGAGCTGATCCGATTTTAACTATGTTCAAAGGAGTTAGAACAGTCAATGTATGCATGCTGGTTAGGTGAGATAGTGTGACTTGATTACCATCACTCGTCTTTGTTTTTCCCATCTGCCCTCTCCCTCCCTCTCACTCTTGTTATTCCTTATTCTCGCTTGTTGCAGCATGTTCCAAATGTCTTCCTTCATCTGTATTTAGCACCATGGGGCCTTGATCCTGACTTATACAGATAATACAACAAATACAGCAGTTTGAAGTTGTCTCCAATCCGACCATATCCATTATAAAGGGCTGAGCAAACAAATTATTTTCATCCAAATATTCATTGAGGGCTTTGGTAAGACACCCACCACTTGTGATAGCACCCATCCCAGTTGAAGATCTGTTTCCTTCACCTAAAAATAGCTTCTCTTATTCACTTGACAGACCTCTTCACTAAAATCCTTCTCAAAGTTAATCCATCCAATTTAGACCTTAATTTCATTTCCAGAGCTCTCTGTTGCCTCTTCCACCTGATTATATTTAAAGCACACAACAAGGTAGCAGCTATTTTGGCAATGAAATATATTTATATAATCACTTGACAATTTAACATTAAGGGCCCATTTCTGTGGGTCGTCTTTGTACAAGACTGTCATGTAGAAATTACTGCATGAAGGGGCCCCAAATTATCCTTCTCAGATCTAGCACATGATATGTGAGAGAAATCCATTAAAATAAACTAGATCTGTCATTCTTGACATATATAGACCATTTTGTTCCCTTTCCCTTTTTTGAGAACAGACTTCTCCATTCATTAAAACGGAAGTTTTGTTTGCTTTTATATCTGAAAACAGGAAGCAGCTTTTAGGCTTGTTCTTGCTTCAGGGTGAAGCTCTTTCATTGCAGAGTAGAGCCTGGCTAATTAGAATTACTCTGAATTACTGATGTTTGCAAGTGAACAAATAGATGAACAAAGAATTAAGTGAGGCTGTGCTTTCTAAAACAAACTGTTCATTTGCTAATTGAATTATATTTCTTAGTTTTCTAATCAGTACCATAAGGCCTCCTATGGCAGTTACTAAAACATTAAGAGATGGGGCAAAACTACTGATATTTTTTCTTTTTTGAGAAGATTATAAAATGCTTGGATTTAGCAGGCTTCTTCTGTAATCTGTCCTCTTGCATTACAATATTTGATACAGCTTTTTCTGTTTACTTGCTCACCAATAAATAGCGATTAAAAGTGCTGTCACCCACCTATCTAGTAACTGGGCGATTTCTGAAGAACAAATCCAGTTAGATGACTGTTTTCTCCTCTCTGTGTTATTTCATGAGTTTATATTTTGTTTGAGTTTCAGCTTCATGTTCTCTTTTCTTTCGTTTAGCCAAAGTGCAGCTTCTTGGCCCAGTTCAGCCTATGAGCTCCCCCATATTCAGTATATGGACTCCAAGCATACCGTGATCATCTTGATTTGTAGTTTGTAGTCTAAATTTCAGTTTTACATACAAGAAAGTCTGTTGTCTGTTCCGTTTCGTGTACATTAGGTTTCTTGCAAAAGCCTGGACTACCTTAACTCACTGGCTTGTTTAATATTGGTTACAGTATTATGTTGGTTCAATAGAGATATGATTTACTGACTGGCCAAGTACAACAGAAGGAAAAAGCCATATTGTTTGGGTCTCTCTTAAAATATCTATTATTAGTATCCACTTTTTGTCAAAATCATATTCAGTTTTCAGATACAGCGTTGCTGTGGGACTAGTAATAGGATAGGGAGTAGACTCCCTATGATATTTTTTCCTGGTAGCTTAATGCAAAGTCAGTAATCCCCACCCCGATTACTGTGACCTCAGTTTATCTTTATTTTCTAACATCTGTCTCTGGGGAAAGAAGTAATAAGGAAGTTCAAGACTGTGGAGGAGGCTGTTTAAAGAATATGCCATTCACCATAATCTAAAGGAGGAACTTTGGGACAGATAAAATTGCTGAGGAATTCTGGGTTCAAATAAAGATATCAAAATTAAAATAGTTTAGAAAGCTTATTTCTGTTTTCTCTAAAGTGAAAATAACTAAAATCTAAATATACACATTCCCCATTCTCTGTCCAAACAATAAATAAAGATTGTGTTGGAAATTCCCTCTCATTTTATGACTTGTGGTTTACAAAAGGAAATTGAGGATGGTTCAGAGGCCATGATATAATGCCTTGTCTCAGTCAAATCTTCAGTAAAAAAAAATAAGAAAGGAGCCTGAAGAATACTGTGTAGAAAACACTCTGCCCAGAATAGCCTGGAAATCCCCAGAGAAAATAAAGGTTTTCTGCTAACAGAGTAAAGCCATCAGTTTGTTTATCTGCAAACTAAACATCTCTTAACTATTCCAAATATTGTTTCTGCTCCATAAAACCAGAATTATCCTTTTTCAAAACAGACTAGCAGTGGCCAATTATCCAAATTCAAATTGGACAAAGCCAGTCAGTTATTGCAGCACCTGACATGGTTGTAAGCCTCAACATCTTCATTACCAGAACCTGAAATATTATTTTTGAGTAGCTGAATTTTGTTGTTCTCCATCAGAGCATCTGCTACTTCAAATGTTTTCTTCTGTTCTGCTAAGAATCTTGCCATTCCCCTAAGAATAGCTTGGAAAGCCAGCTATGTTATTTTTTGAGTTTGCATATTTATTTAACATAAGTATGCAAACTCCAGTAACAACTTTCACACTAAAAGGAGGCAGTCATTGTTGGGAAGTGAATATATTATATTCAGTTGTCTAGGTGAATGATTGTGTCCTTTTAAATTAAAAGACCAGATGCACTCAGTGACATAAGCCACCAGATAACGCTCAGCTATGTGTCACATAAGGCACATAGCTTGCGTTGCCATTTCATTGTAGAGGGATTAAGTTGAAAATTTTCAGTGCAAAATTTATCTGTTCAGCTATGCCTCTAGCTGACCAGTGGTATCAACTGTGCAGTAGACTGTAAGAAGGAGTTATAATAATCTTTCTATAGACTTTGTATTTGCTAGTGCATGGTGCTGAAGCAGTATGTTGGTTTGTAAACTCATAAATGTATTGAGTGTTTCTTGAGAGTGGATGGGTGTTGTGCCTTTCGGGGGGCAGGTATATTTAGTTATGGTTTTTGTGGAGTCTTAACTTATAGTTAAATATTTCGGATTATCTTATGCCTACCTAGCTTGTATTTTGTATGACAATAGTAAGACTTAAGAGTTTCATTTTTGGTTATTCCAGTTCAAGGAAATCATTAACCGCTCAAAAATAATGAGGAGGAACATTTTGTTCTTTCCCAGACAGGAAATAAACCACCCTAGCTTGATTCAACAAAACAAACAGCACAGTGATGCTTGCAAGCAGGAAAAAAAATGTAGCTTTGTAGATCGTTTCAATCCTTACAAAAATCAGATCTAAAGAACACACTGTGTGCTTATGTGTTTGTTGGTTTGGTAGTTTTTGGTTTTTGTTGTGTTGGTTTCCACTCAAGTGGACTAGGTGTTATGTTACTCTGGCAGAAGGGTGGGACCCTTGCCTTTTGGAGCCAGGTCCAAACTTTCTGTAAAGCTTTTCCTGAGCTATGTGTACATTATTTCAGAAGTGCGTATAATATAATAAGTGCTAATATTTTTAATTGGGAATTTATTTTTGAGTTTCAGTTGTGATAATGTGTAACCACTACAGGGTTGGATTCAGCTTAAAAAGAAAAAACAGCTAAACATATGAGTCAGCTGAATAATTTATTGAAAAGCTTCCCTCACAACTGTAGTTGGGTTTGGTTAACTCATGTATTGTAGGGATTCTGAAACAATTTAGGATTTTTCCCCTTTATCTATTCAAAAAATCAATCTACTAGTGTTTTCCTGTGATTCATTTAAACTACTGGCGGCCCATTTATTCAAGACTACACGCCCTTTTCCTTCCTGTTCCTCACAGCGGCCTCTTAAGCTCTGATCAAACATATTTAGACACAAAAAATATATACACTTTGGAAGGTTAATAAACAGGGAAGAGTATTTATTAAGTGTAGGCAGAGGGGGTGGGGAAGAGAGGGATGGGGGGCAGGAGCAGATGCTATTGATAGCAGTTCCAAGATAGTATTCGGGGATATCTATCTTTAACTTTTCCTGAAGAGAGAGAGTGTTCTTCTTCGAGAGGCATCCCTGGGGGTGCTCCACAGTAGGTGCAGGTGCGTCCCAGCACTGCAGAGCAGATTCTTGATAGCAGTGCATTGGGGGCCGCACATGCACGGCGCACAGTTCCCCGCGGCACCATCGTGCATGCACGGCCACCTTCCCTTCAGTTCCTTCATACCGGTCCCAGCTTCAGACAGGCCTTCACAGTGTTCCTCGATCTTCATTCATTCTAGAGATAGATAGATAGATTTGTTTACTCCAAGTTCTTCTCGCTAGTAGTTCTTAGGGAAAAAACAACAACAAAAACATGGCGCTAAATTGGCTTCTCCGGCCGTTTCTAATATCACTGAGAGAGATGGTCTCACTCTGCTTTAAACGCTGCACAGACTGCAACGATGTGATACCAGCCTTTGACAGCCATGATAAATGTGTAAAATGCCTCAGAGACACCTATTCTCAATGGGATTGTCCACACTACGCCAAACTGAAGGCGCGGATATGGAAAGCTAGAGACCACCTTTTAAAAATGATCCTAATAGGGAAGGGCAAACACCCTTCCTCAGATCCAGACTGCCAGCAGATCGCCAAGGACAAAGGGGACAAACCACTCAAATCCCCAAAGAAATGGGCCACCTCACTTCCTCAAAACCCACGCTCGCCTAAATGGCGCTCCATGGAGAGGCAGTCAGCTAAACCTGACAAGTCACGCTTCAGTACCTATGATAACGGGCACCTCTGATGCTGACCAAGCTCATTACAGATGCGCCACACAGGGCGCCCATCCGGAGGCTACAGGCCACATAGTGCCTCCCTCACAGAGCTCGTCACCAAGCATGGTGCCGGACCAGCGCTGCACCAAACACAACATCGCTGACAGTGGTTACCACGGTACCGCAACAGCTGACAGGGCAGTCAACCAGCACCACCTCCCCTTTGCTGCCCATAACAACTTCTCGCACTGCGTGCTCTGCTTCTAGAGTATCACAGGTACCGGCACCTCTTGAGGCAACGGCAGACTCGGTGCCTCTCACTTCTACCATCACCTATCGGAACTGTAGAGACCTTGCGGTCTCCTCAACTTTTAACTCCCCATTTTTAAGTACTAACAAACCATCTTATTCACCGTAATCCAAATACACATCATCTCCTACTGTATGATGATGATGAAGATCTGGGGGGTTTCTCACCACAGCTATCCCCACGCACAGAGGCATCGGGACGCTCATTTCATTCTGATGTTCCAGCTATACCAGCGCAGCCATGGCCCCCTGTGCCACATATCTATGGATGCCACCACTCATGCCCTACCCCACCCCAATGGCAATTTTGGAGTCAGAATTTCTGTTCACTCATCCACCACCAAACTCCCTAGTAGTGGATGTGGCTCAACAAAGAAATCATCAACAACAAAACCGCTCCACACCATCCAACAAGGATAATAAAAGATTTGACACCCTCAGCAAAAAAGTGTACACGTCAGCCAAATGAGAGTGGCCAATTACGCAGCACTCCTCTGCAAATACGACTTCGATAATTATGCAAAGCTAATGCATTTATTGATGATATACCAGACACTAAAACAGTTTAGCGCGATCGTCACAGATGGTCAGGCAGTATCACGGACAACCCTTCAGGCTGCCTTAGACACAGGTGACATGCAACAGTTACAGCAATTGTCATGAGACATGCCTCATGGTTTAATTCATCTGCCTTCCCTCGTGAAATCCAACCGTCCATGGAAGACCTACCATTCAAGGGAGAAAAGCTCTTCTAATCGAAAACCAACGAGGTCCTCCACTCAGTGAAGGATTCCAGGGCAACTCGATGCTCTCTCGGCATTCAGACACCTGTGAGAAGGAGAAGGCAATACAGATACCGACTGTACCAGAGACTGAGATAACCACATACCATTACCAAAGGCAAGACCACCCATCATATCAGCAACATGGTCATGGTAGACAACAGCGTTGGTGATCCCTGACTAATACCTCCAACCACCCGCCCCAGCCTAATAAGCAAATTCGAGCCATCCGTTGAGAGACTGAAAACTGTCTTACCTCCTCCAGAACTCCTAAGTACTAGTAAACCTTTCACTTACCGTATGATGCCATTTTTCAACAGATGGCACAAATCACATCCGACAAATGGGTGCTACAGACAATTTCTTCCAGATACACCATTGCTTCCTCTCTCTCACCCAACCCACCCACCTCGTCCCTCTTTAGGGAATCCTCTCACGAGATTATACTACAACAAGAGGTAGATCACCTTCTACAATTGGGAACTATAGAGTTTCAGAGGACTGGATTTTACTCCCATTACTTCCTCATGCAGGAAAAAAAAACAGCATCTGATGCTCAATTCTTGACTTGAGGGCCCTGAACAAATTTGTCAAGAGGCAAAAGTTCAAAATGGTTACACTGTCCACCATTATTCCCGCTCTAGAGCTCTGGTGTTTGTGTCTCAATCTACAAGATGCATACTTTCACGTATCCATACGACTTGCTCATAGATGTTTTCTTTGTTTTACCCGAGGTTCACAGCATTACCAATATACAGTCCTACCCTTTGGACTTTCCATGGTACCAAGGGTTTTCTCCAAGGTGTTAGCATTGGTCATGGCCCACCTCAGGAAACGTGGTGTCATCATTTATCCATACCTCGACGATTGCCTCATCAAGGCAAGAACCAGGCACAATTCTTAATGCTGTACCCATAGATCTATTTGCCACCAAAGCAAATGAGAAATGCCCACTTTACTGCTCCGGGGCAGGCATGGGGAAGCATTCTCTCAGAAATGCTCTCATCCTTAAATGAAATGCTCCCTTGCTCTACGCATTCCCTCCTTTCCCCTCCTCGACAGAGTGCTCATCAAGATACGGAGGGACAAAGTGAGAGTTATCCCAATAGCACCTTGCTAGTCCTGACAACCATGGTTTTCCCTCCTGAACAGAACATCCCTACATCAGCTGATCACCCTCCTACACAGCCCGAGCATACTATCCAACCAGGAACCGAGGTTCCTCACCCTCAATTTCCTTCTCTCGCCTCAAAGCACGGTACCTCGATGGTTCATGGGCATAGAACTGCTATGTTCACAACAGGTGTGTAACGATCTTACACAGCAGGGCCCCTACAACAAGAAAGACACATATTAACGAGTGGTCTCGCTTTGCACATTGGGTGACCTCCCATGACATATCACCGGAGAATGCTCCCCTGCCTACAGTCCTCAATTATTTATTGCACCTTAAGCAATCACAACATTCCCTGAGCTCAATCAGAGTACATTTTGCAGCAATAACAACCTTCTATATGGCAGTTGATGACACCATAGTTTTTGTGCATCCTGTAACCAAGCACTTCCTAAAAGGCCTACAGGCCCTATATCCTGACATTAACGCTCCTCAGGAACCATAGGACTTACATCTGGTACTGACGGTGCTCACGAAACCTCCATCCAAACCCATGGCCACATGCTCCCTTCTTCACTTAATGCTAAAAACGGCATTCCTAGTAGCAATAATGTCAGCATATAAAGTAGGCAAGATGGCTGCCCTAATGGCGGACCCACCGTTTACCATTGTTTTTAAGAACCAAGTTTCTTTATAGAGGCACCCCAAGTTCTTACCAAAGGTGCGCTCCCTCTTTCACCTCAACCAAATGATACACTTAGCTGTCTTCTTCCCAAAGCCTCATGCCAACGCCTTCGAAGCACAGATGCATACCCTCGATGTACGAAGGGCACTTTCCTTCTACAGCCACAGAACAAAAACCTTTAGATCGTCTCCATGACTCTTCATCTCCTTGCAGAACACAACAAGGGGAGCCACATATCATCCCAAAGACTATCACATTAGATCTCTGACTGCATCACCGTGTGCTATTCACTCAATCATCTACCACCACCTACCTCAATCTGAGCACTCAACAAGAGCTATCGCCACCTCAGTCGCTTACCTGAGGAAGGTTCCCATTGACGATATATATGCTGCTGCTACCTGGGCATCAGAACAAACTTTCTCTAAGCACAATGCATGTTCCTCTGGCCCTCTTCGCTGCACAAGAGTAGCAAAGGCCATACTGCAGACAGCTTACCTGCCTGATCCAAAGTCCCTACCTCCATAACACAAATTGCTTTGTATCACCTAGTGTGGGGCACCCCCAGGCATGTCTCTCAAAGAGGAGGAGGAGGTTACTCACCTTGCTGTGACTGACGTTCTTCGAGATAAACGTCCCTGAGGATGCTCCACTACCCTCCCTTCCTCCCCTCTACTTTGGAACAAGACAAAACAGAAAAAAAGCTTTTCTGCTACACCAGGTTCTGGATAGAGAAGGAACTGAGGGGAGGGTGGCCACACAAGCACGATGGTGCCAGAGGGACCCATGCGCCGCACATGGACAGCCCCCAATGCACTGCTATCAGGAATCCACTCTGTGGCACTGGGATGCATCTGCACCTACTGTGAAGCACCCCCAGGAACACTCATCTCAAAGAACATCAGTTACAGCCAGGTGAGTAACCCCCTCTTTTCTTTTGCAGAGAGGTTGGGTATTATTGGGTCCCCATCATTGTAAATTAATACACAGTCCGCTTTTCTGGAAACAGACTTTGCTTCTGATCTGTGCTAGTCAGGAGTCATGTGATTAGAGGAGTATAGACAAAACTGTAAAATTGATTCCCTGCCATTCTTACTATTAGGTAATTCTGCACTCCATCTTTACTGGACAGAGGCTGTGATTTGGAAACCTTGGTTTGTTGTCTCTATAGAATCTTTCTCTGAGGGCATGTCTACATAGCAGGGCTAAAGCCAAAATAAGCTAC
>JANRFK010003199.1:14566111-14585923 GCA_030068395.1 Apalone spinifera
CTACCCGATAAGCATATGCTTATTGGGTAGTTGACGACTCAACTC
The DNA here is from genome assembly GCA_030068395.1 of Apalone spinifera. Taxonomy (NCBI): domain Eukaryota; kingdom Metazoa; phylum Chordata; order Testudines; family Trionychidae; genus Apalone; species Apalone spinifera. The sequence goes on from JANRFK010003199.1 coordinate 14,566,157, forward strand.
GTCGCTTACATCCTCATTGCAGACAGCAGCTGCAAAAGGTATTAGTGGTTTGTGTGTAGGAGGTTGGGGTTTAAACAAAAAACAGAAGGTGAGTTCAGAGCAGTGTGCCAACTTGCTAGTTAGTCCCATTGAACAACCTCTTCTAGTCCTTGCCTGTGATTGAGGTAATGCTTGTGAGGACATTACTGAGTTAAGAGCCTCCTTTTAGATTTAAGAACTAGTGAAAAAATCTAATCAAGTTAGAAACTGAGAGACTGTAGAAGATCTATTGGACTTTTGTTGTTGTCAGTGCTTAAGATCAGATTCTTTTAAGCCATAAATAGTAACATAATGATGCTTACGAACTCCTTTCATGAGGTAACTTTTGTCTCTAAAGAAGTTGTCATCTTGGTTTAATGTTTCTACACACGTCAGTCCTCACAGGGATATATCATAGGGTATGTCAGCTGTCTAAATTCTGTCTAATATTTAACTTTTCCAAGCTGGTGCTTGAACTTTAGTAGTTACACAAATGCATGGCCACCTGTTTGTAACAAAGTTGAAAGAAATATTTCCTTCCTTTGTCCTCCAGTGCACAAACTGTTCATAAAAGGGCTCCTTGTTTGCATTTGCTCCACTGAGCTCTGACTTTCTTGGAATAGTGATTCTTTCAGTATCTTTGTCCCAGAGTGAATAAATGGTGTTGATTATGGATCAAAAACATGATATAATTAGTGAAGTGAACATGATGTAATTGGTGAAGTGGACTATCCTCTTTCTAGTGAGCTGTTGAGTCCTCTGTCTCTGCTTGGATTTGCTTCACTTTTTTCCATGCATATAACAAATTGTAGAGACAGAACAACATTAGAGGAGTGAAGTCCTGGAACAGCCTTCCAAGGGAAGTAGTGGGGGCAAAAGACCTATCTGGGTTTATGAAGGGGATGGTTTGATGGGATAACATGATCTGTGCAACTAATTGACCTTTCGCTATCGGTGGTAAATAGGCCAATGGTGGGATGATAGGAGTTACTATAGAGAACTTTTCCTGGGTGTCTGGCTGGTCAGTCTTGCCCACATGCTCAGGGTTCAGCTGATCGCCATATTTGGGGTCAGGAAGGAATTTTCCTGCAGGGTAGATTGGCTGAGGCCCTGGAGGTTTTTTGCCTTCCTTTGTAGCATGGGGCATGGATCACTTGCTGGAGGATTCTCTGCATCTTTAAACCATCATTTGAGGACTTCAATATCTGAGATATAGGTGAGAGGATTATTCCAGGAGTGGGTGGGTGAGATTCTGTGGCCTGCGTTGTGCAGGGGGTCAGACTAAATGATCATAATGGTCCCTTCTGACCTTAAAGTCTCTGAGTCTATGACCATTTGTTGAAACTCCAGTTATGAGTTGGAGTTGTTGAAACTCCAGTTTTTGCATCCTTTCCCAGTGGAGCAGGAGAAGGGTCGGGAGTATCTGTTTGGTACATGATATTATAAAAGAGCACATCTTCCCTTGCCAGTGGTTTCACTCTGGAGGTGGTAAAACAGTAGTGTATTTTCAGCACCACTGAAAACTTGCATTCAAGGAGACTCGTAATGCCAGGGAAAACTTGCCCCTGAGAGGCAGAGGCTTTTTGTCAGAGTAGGCTCCAGTTGTATCACATTTTGGTCACTGGTGGGACACACTCCCACTTAGATAAACTTAGGAAATAAGCCCTTTTTTTTATACATGCGGGGATGCTGAGACACTGATGTGAAGAGACTTGGTCTCAGCTTTATAGTATTTCCATGCCAGAGCCAGGAATGGACCAGATTCCTGATCCCTTGTTCCAGCCACTAAGCCACATGCATGTGGAGGGGGATACAGTTCATACAATTTGAGAAAACAAGCAGCTTTGACCTTGATCTGGTTTCAGCTAATATGAGCAAACTTTTGGGGTCATTGGGGAAAGGAGGTCCTTGGTTCTTCATTGAAAAGAATCCTTTTAATGATGATCTTCTTGGGGTTTTTGGCATTTTAATTACAATCAAAACACATGGGCATTGGAGCTGAATTTATTTATTTTTTTTGCATGTGGCTTCCTGCTGGAGAAAGCAAAAATGGAAATCAGTAGATTCGACTGAAATAATTCTAGCGGGAAAGAGCATAGAGCTGGAAATGTCATGCTTTTGGGTCTGCACTTTGGCTAACTTGTGGTTTGCCACATGAGACAGGGTTTGTACTTTCAGTCCCTGTCACCATGCAGTCCCTGCTATCCTTCAAATCACATTACCATGTATATTGGGAAGCTAGCTTCTCTTCCAGTATCTTGTGGTAGAGGCCAGTTTTGATCTTTTTAAATGATTTGCTGTGCAGGGTAATTGATAAAATAAACATATTTGGAAATCTAAAGTTCATGTAAGCCATGCAGCACTCAAAAAAAAATCCTAAAACACACCTCACCCCATTCCTGTTCTGTATTAACCTCAAGCTGTGTCATGGTGGATGTCATATTCTGGTCCTCACCACAAGTGAAGAGGTGCAAGTGCTCTCTTCGTATGTGACATTCCTGTTCAAGGATTGATAGAAGATATTAGTTGGAGGACTGGATAGTTGTGGGATTAATGGTGGGACACTGGGGCCGCTTCTATATAGCTGATGAAACTTTCAGTCTGTTCTAGAACCTGGGTTAGATTTACACCTTTTTGACAAATTTGTGTTTTGATGGTGGGGGAAGGTAAACAACAATATATTGTGCTGTGTGTTGGGGTTGGTTAAATTGTTTTGATTGTGGAAAAAGTTCTGATGCAATTTCAAGCAACAACTAAAACAAAAACCTTGTGAAATGTGACTGATTTGGAATAAGATTTTTTGACCCCGGTCTACCAGTTTCATAAGGATGGAAAGTTGTTTAAGCATTGATGATGTGTGCTGTGGCCATTTGATTGCTTTTCATGAGCTATGAAATAAGTTGTTTGGACTATGTCCCTCTCTCTCTCTCAAAAGACCAGTGTATTCACCACAAAAACCAGGACCCTTATGGGCCCTCTTGTTAGCAGCATCAGTGGAGATGGCAACGTCTAAATAGGTCATGGAGGTTGCACAAATTGACAATTTAAATGTCAGTGTGCTGTCACTGTTGTATTCATTCCTACACAAGCTTCTAGTCTGTTCTATGGATTAGTAGAGCTTTTTAGTCTCTGGGACTGTTAACCCAGCACTTTTCATTCGGGGGGAAAAAAGTGCAGTGCTATATACTTTTATCTCTTGAGCAGATAACTGTGTCTGTATCACATCAAGCAGCTGTGATTTTTACATCTCAAGAGATGAAATATCATGGATAATTTGTTCTAGCTATACATGATTTGTCAATTTACGTACAATTCTTCAGTTACCACCTTTTAATAAATTGAAATACATATTTATGTGTTTCAGGCCCAACACAGAAACACTTTCATTGAAGAACGCTATGGAAAGTACAACATCAGTGATCCATTAATGGCTCTGCAGAGAGATTTTGAGATGCTGAAGGTGGGAAATCATGGTGAAAAACAACCAGTTTGCTCCAATCCTTTGTCTATCCTAAAAGTAGTGATGAAACATTGCAAGAATATGCAGGAAAGAATGCTCTCTCAACTAGCTGCTGCCGAAAGCAGACACAGAAAGGTAGGATTTAATTCTGTAGAACTCACTAAAAAATAATGTAGTTTTTAAAAGTATGTTGTTGACTATATGGTGAAGAGAGAAAGTTAAATGCAAAAGGCATTCCTGTAGTTGCTAAGCAGTTGTACTTTGTAGCTTTAAAAAGCTTTAATTAATATTGTGCAGTTAGTAAAGATGGTGTATTGTGAATACAAACATACATGTGCTGCTGTTCTGTTAATGGGAGATCTGTGGAAAATATACGGAGGAAATAATTTAGTCAGGATGGGGAAGTATAGTATGAAAAAAATCCTTTCATTTCCATGTAATCACACAGAAAGCTCAGCCGGTGCACAGCAGCATGCAGCTCGGAGCAAACATGGCATTAAACTGTGGATTAACTGTGTGGTCTATATCTTATTTAAAAGAGAAAAAGAATTAGTGGAAATGAAGTTTCTCCATACAGACTTTTAGAATACATGTATATTTATTTTTCCTCCAAAATATTGAACAAGGGTTTTTCTTAATGCCCATTAATAATACCTCATATTGCTTTCACTGTCTCCCAAGCTGGCATGAATGCATAGTCAAGGCACACTCAGTAAAAGCTCTGGCCACTCCACCGTGGAGCAGTGCTTATCTGATATATCTGCCTCTCTTAAGTGGAAATCTGCACATAAGTATGAAGACAAACAAGAGCTTCCACTGACCTAGACTCATAGGAATCTCATGACTATTTAATTTATTTGCCCTTCAGGGTACTTAGTTTGCAGAGTTCAGCTTTTGCAGGGTGTTTGTTTGTTTGTTTGTTTGTTTGTTTGTTTGTTTGTTTGTTTGTTTGTTTGTTTGTTTGTTTGTTTCTCTCCAAGCAAAGTCAAACCAATATTTGCTAGCAATGTAGGCACTGCAAACTTAGTCTAGTGAAGCTGCTACAAAATTAATAGATATTAATTTTGTTGTCTGATGGCTGATATGAACTAAAAGACATTATCCAAAAATGGCTGCTTCTTAACAATGTCGCTTCTTGCTATGGCCTGGTTCTGGAAACCTTGGTCATAGCACTCATGCAAATAAATCTGTTCTTGCTGAAAGAGAGAGTGAGTGAGCGAGTGCCGATGGGTCCATTATGTCTAGTTAATGTTCATCTGTAAGACTTAAAGTAAGGTTTTACTCCTGTATAGGCTATGAGACAGTGAACTGGATTCTGTTCTGCTTTTTACATTAATACCACCATTATCTGAAGCAGTTCGGTTTGCAGAATGTTTACTATATCAGTGTTAAGAGCAGAAAGCAGCTTGAGTTTTAGATCTCAGGCAGCATGTGTACAGATGATATTTGGAAGTAATCTTTGCTCCATTTACAACGTAATTTGAAATGTAAATTATTGAAAGAATAAATAGGAAACACATTACTTCAATTTTCAGCCACTTATTTAGCTATAATCACTTTTTATGATCAAATTAGCCCTTCCTCTTAAGTCACACTATTATGTTTGTGCAAGATGTTTAAGAAACTAACTTTGTCAGAAGGATTGAGCTCTTGGTGAATGTTTTTGGGATCATTGGCATTTTGGTCATGACATACTGCAGAGTTGCAGTGTCCCACTGGAAAGTCTGTGTGTTGACTTTTCTGCTGAGTTAATGGAATCTCAGTTATCCTTGTAATTCAGTGTAGGAATTGAAGGAGCTGCTTGACTCTCCTTATTACAGGCAGTTTTGTTACAAGTTGTCATGTTGTTTTCAAGTGGGGGAGCAGATATATTTAAAATAAACTTTGTTTTGTCAAATCAAACTGAAAAATTGTGTCACAAGCGTCAAATCTCTCCCAACAATGCAAAGAGAAATACATATCCTAATGCAAATTGCCCTTGAACCAATCTCTAAAGCATATCAATGATATCATGATTAGGAACCATGAAGATTGGCATTCTCTGAGGCTGTCTGTATGCTCCTGGGTTTGTATTAATGATCTTGTCAGGAAATCCCATCTCAAGCACCAGCCAACCAATAATGCATAAAATAGAAATTGCGTAAGGAAATTGCTTCCTTTCAAACTTTTTAGAGCTGCACTGCAAACAGAAAACAAACATACAAATTATCTATCGAAGACACATGGAGAGTGGGTTTCAAATATATATTCTTACACATAACACTTAGTTAGCAGATCTGTGCAAGGCAGTGGCTATGACATTATGTAGAATATGCCTGACCCATACACAATTTTGGAGTGGGTTTTTGTGGGCATGTATTTGAATTTTGACACATTCTGTCATGCTTGTCAAAATTTGACCTTAGTGATACCTAGAGGCCTCACTGAGTATCTGGACCATGTTTGTAAAAGTTTTTCAATAAAAAGATTGCTGAAATGTCAGTGTTTCTGTGCCTGGAAGGTGATCCTGGATCTTGAGGAAGAAAGGCAGCGGCATGCCCAAGACACAGCTGAAGGAGATGACGTCACCTACATGTTGGAGAAGGAGCGGGAACGGCTGACTCAGCAGGTGCATCCTGGGAGTTAGTTATTAGCCCTCCCCACAGAAAGCTGAATGCCCTCAGAACACACAGTTATTACTAAGTCTTAGTGATGAAGCAGTACTTGTGTCTAATTGTGCCTGAATAAGAATGGCCATACTAGGTCAGACCAAAGGTCCATCTAGATAGGATATGTCTTCCGACAATGGCCAATGCCAGGTGCCTCAGGGAATAAATGGAACAGGCAGTCATCAAGTGATCCCACCCCTGTTGCCCATTCCCAGTTTCTGACAAACAAAAGCTAGGGACATCATTCCTGCCCATAGCCATTGATGGACTTATCCTCCATGAATTTATCTAGCTCTTCTTTGACCTTGTTAAAGTCCTGGCCTTCACACTATCCTCTGGCAAGGAGTTCCATAGGTTGATTGTGCGTTGTGTAAAGAAATACTTCTCTTTGTTTTAAACCTGCTACCTATTAATTTCATTTAGCAACCCCTAGTTCTTGTGTTATGGGTAAGGAATAAATAACTCTTTATTCACCTTTTCCACACCAGTTGTGATTTTTGTAGATCTCTGTCATATCCCCGCTTAGTCTTCTCTTTTCTGAGTTGAAAAGTCCCAGTCTTATTAATTTCTACTCATATGGCAGCCGTTCTAAACCCCTAACTATTTTTGTTATCCTTTTCTGAACTTTTTTCAATGCTAAGATACCCGTTTTTGAAATGAGGCTACCACATCTGCATGCCGTATTCAAGATGTGGGCGTCTCATGGATTTATATAGAAGATTTAGATATTCTGTCTTATTCTCTGCTCCTTTATTAATGATTCCTAACATTGTTTTCTTTTTTGACTCCTGCTGCATATTGAGTATCAAATATTAAGGATATGACTTTCTACATTTCCTGGTTTTGTCAACCATATGTAAAATACCAGCTTTGGCCTGGTTTTCCATACGCAAAATGGGTTAAAATATTCACAGGTTAAAAAAGCTTGTTTCAGCCATAAAGGGAAAAAGAATTCAGGAAGCAAGATGAATTTGAAGGCAGAACAACCTTGTTGCTCTCTGATACTTTGCAAGACTGATGCAGAACTCCCAAACTGGTAGGGGAAAGATTTGGTAAGCTTCTGTTCAGAGAGCCACAGTAATGCAGATTGGTGGTGGTTTTTCATCTGTAACACAAGAACAGTAGAAAGGGATAGCAATAGAGTTTAGACTTCCCTAAATATTTCTAAATGGCATTGCAAAGCAGATTAAGAGGGGAGGGAGGAACCACTAAGAAGGAACTTTAAAGGAAGCTTCAATATGGTAGGTAGACCATTGGTATATGTTATACTAAATGTAAACAACTGAAAATTTCCCACCAGTGATTATACAAAGTGGTAGAAACCAATCTGAGCTGTTTGCCATGCGACAGTTGGTGATCTCTCAGACATCTGAAATGGAACAAGGAACCTTCTTTGTGTTTGGAGTTAGTGAGGCCCTCTGTTGTTGGAAATACAGGATTGTGAGCTGAGGCAAATGAGAAACTCATCCAATCTGCAGCTTTACCACATTAGTTTTTTGGGGTATAGACAGTTGCCTCATTTGCATATGGGAGGCTTTTTCGTTGACTCTGAGAACTCTTTTGTCTTCTTTTTCCAGTTGGAATTTGAAAGGAGCCAAGTGAAGAAAATTGAAAAAGAGCAGAAGAAGCTGTCAAGCCAGTTGGAAGAAGAGAGGGCACGCCACAAACAGCTGTCCTCCATGCTTGTACTGGAGTGCAAGAAAGCCACAGCTAAGGTAGTCGAAGAGGGACAGAAGGCAGGGGAGCTGAGCTTGAAACTGGAGAAAGAAAGAAGCAAAGTGAGTAAGCTAGAGGAGGAGCTGGCCTCCAAGAAGAAGCGGGGCTTGCAGATGGAGGCACAGGTAGAAAAGCAGCTCTCTGAGTTTGACATCGAAAGAGAACAGTTGAGAGCCAAGCTGAACCGAGAAGAGAACCGGACAAAGGCACTCAAGGAAGAGGTGGAGAGCCTGAAAAAAGCTCTGAAAGAACTGGAGGTTGCTTGCCAGGGCAGCAATACTGCTGAACATTCACAGCAAAACCCCTCAGTGATATCCAGAGATGTAGCAACAGACAGGCCCCTGGTGAGGTCTGTGTCTTGCCAGACAGAAAGTTTTCAGACAGACAGCAGCAGTCTGGGCAGTGCAGGCAAAGCTGCACACATGACCCTTCCCAATCCGGCCACACCTACCCAGCCCTATGCTAAAGTGAATGGGCACTGTGAGACAGAGATGCAGCCAAGTGAGGAGCTAGTGCAGACAAACGTAGCAGAGAACCAGGCACCACTGAGAGAGAAGCCCGTTGGGCCAGTCCCAGAAAGTGCAGTTGAGAATGGAAGTTCCCCTGTAAGAACAGAATCTCCTGTTTATATGATCTCCCAGCTCCCTTCTGGTGGGACGTCTGTCTCTCCCAGCAACACAGCTGCCTCATCTCTGTCATCTTCTCCATGCTCATCCCCAGTTCTGACTAAACGCCTGGTGGGAACTTCAGCAAACAGCCCTGGTTACCAGTCATCCTACCAGGTGGGGATCAACCAGCGTTTCCATGCTGCCAGACACAAATTTCAGTCCCAAGCTGATCAGGACCATCAGTCGAGCGGCCTGCAGAGCCCTCCGTCGCGGGATTTGTCTCCTACCCTTGCAGACAACTCCGCTGCCAAACAGTTAGCCCGCAATACAGTCACTCAGGTTCTTTCCCGATTCACCAGTCAGCAGGGACCTATAAAGCCAGTCTCACCAAATAGCTCGCCCTTTGGCACAGACTACCGGAATCTGGCAAATGCGGTGAGCCCAAAAAGTGAGTCCAGCCCAGGCAAAGTTTCTAGTCCACTGAGCCCATTGTCTCCTGGAATTAAATCGCCAACAATTCCCAGAGCAGAAAGAGGGAACCCTCCACCTATTCCTCCGAAGAAACCTGGCCTGGCTCAGTCCTCAGCAACTCCTGGCCCACTAACCAAAACCCCTTCCCAGGCATCCTCTATTGGTGCCCCCATGGACTTGGCAAGTAGCTGCTCTAACAATGCTGTAGTAGCAAATGGTAAAGACATTGAGATACTGTTGCCAACTAATAGCTAGTCTTTAGAAAATGTGATTGTAGCATTCCATGGCTTAGCATCCTAGAGCTAAGACACTGTTGTATCCACTCCATGTTATTTATTTGGGCAGTAGCAGAATGCCTCTGTGTAATACATGCAGTGTATTATCTTTTTAAAAATAGTTAGGAAATTATTTTTATGTTGATGTATAAACCTTAACTATAGCGCTGTAAGGTAGCTTTTAACAAAGTCTCATGTCAGCAGTCAAATGAAACGAGAAGATAGAAAATTTTGTGCTGGGAGCTGATTAGCAAACTATAATGGGACTGAAGCATTCATTGTAAATTATGCAGAAAGAACTTGTGCAGATTTTTATTCCAGATGAACACTGTATAAAAAGTGCCTGAACTAAGCTTGTGATATGAATGTGGTTCTCTGTCCAAAACCAAAAAAGGGACCATCTAACCACAGAAATAACAGCTCTTCTATAAATCATGAATGTTTAAATCAACACTGTTTTTAATCCTTTCCAGTTGTTCTTAAATCAGGTTTGCCAACAATGTACCACAAATACAGAATGAAAATCTTTCAAAGGTGACCACTGCAGTGGCCCCAGTTTTGCCCTGTAGCTCCTGTTTGCTGTCAGAGGCAGGAGACGCACATGAATGTGTGTGTTAGGGTAGAATTTGGACCTACTGTTTAGCTCTGTGAAACCCAGTCCCTTTTCTTTTCCACTGGAGTTGTCCAAAACCAGTGGCAGCATTAAACATAAACAATCAGGGTGCCAGTTTTCCTGCAGTTCATTCATTTCCTAAGTAGATGTCTCACTGTAGATTAAATGGCTAAAGATTCATTCCTGGTGCTTCACCTTTGATTTTTTTTTTAAATTCTTCAAGCAATCTACTGTTGTGTGTATGTGTGCGTAGAACTTTTGAGATAAGGATCTTGCTATTACTTGAAAAGAGAAATCGCTAGTCATTCTATACAGTAAGATGGGGTCTTTACTAAAATGAAAAGCAATAACTTAAGTTGCTCACTTTGTAACAATACTGTATGTCAGACTGACAGATTTTACTGATGAGTTTGCTAGCCTATTTGGCTGCAGCTGTGGAACCAAATGTTAACTCTTTCACACATATATATATATATATATATATATATAAAAATAAATGTGTGTGTATATATAGATGCACCCATGTACATGTTACACACAATACATATATAAATCTTAGTCTGTGTATGTTACTGAAATTCTCCATAATTCATAAAGAAAAGGTAGACATACATTTTTAAGATTATAAAATGAGAACAGGGTTGTTTGTTTTTTAATTAAAAACAGATATTTCAGTTTTGCTGCTTGATGTCAGTCCATTTTTAACCATTCTGCCAACGGCAATATGGAACCTACATCTGGAGAAGCGTTTACTACTGTTGGGTGCTTGCTCCTATGTTTTAGTTATTTAGCACTCGACTAAACAAAGCACTTGATACCTTATTGTAGGAAAGATTCCTGCAGTGGTTGGGACGATGCATTCCTATACATGATATATATATATAAGGTCTCTTCCAGCTCTAATTTATAGGACCTCAGAGTTCTTGACTTGTTCTAGTAGATGCTGTGCTAGCCAACCTCTTTCCATGCCTAACCCATATGATAAAACTTTGGCATAACACAATAGAAATGGTTAGGTATGTTTTTAAGGACTTCTAAATAATAAATGTGTGCCTCATTGATCCTATTTAATTGTAATGGTCCATATACACCAAGAGTAGAAAAATAAGAGAATGCTATAGCTAAATACATAGAGACTCTTGGGAAAGCACATTACAAATTTGATTTTACCACAGCATTTTTTTCTCCTGATAATCAGAATAACAGCTGAAAACTGATTGTGAATGGATTTTAGCTAGAGTATCATTCTAATCCAAAACTGAGTGTTCCAGCAACTTCTTTAACCAGTTTTCTTGCTTTACACTAATCTTAAGTGGTGATGTACCATTTCTTTATGATATAACTCTATAGATATATATATACTATAGTGAAGTTTATTTCTTAGGAAATGCACTGAATACTGTATTTCTTCTGCAATGTAATATGGGGAGGGACAATGCAAGAGAAAATGTGTATTTTTGGTAGTGGCCTATCTTCTGAGATAAAATAAGCACAAATATTAAAAATGCATTCAGCTAATCCAATAAGAAAGGTAGGATTAGTATTTAAATTTTTGAAGTAGATTCTGTGCGTGGAAGCAACTAAAACTTTATTCTCTGACTTACATCCTAGTTATAAGCAGACATTGCTGCAGAGCTTTGTCACTGGCTGTTGGGGTTATAATGAAGTGCAAAATGCATACACTAGTATTCATTAACATTTGTAAATTTGTAAAGCCAAATGTACCAAGCAGAAGTCTTGAATCATTTTTATAGCTGACAGCATTAAACGTGTTAAACGTTCATACTATCAATAAAGTGTTTTATTTTTAAGATCTGACTGTCGTGCAAGAAAATGTTAACATTTTTGCTCTGAGTGCTCCTGGCCTGATGTGGATCTGTAAATGCCACTTGGAGACAATCAAGCTGTCTCTTGCATCATTCATGCCTCTCTTTGACATGTTACACAGTCACAAAAGGAAGCTCTCCTGGAGCCTCCAGCTTCTGCAGCAGGGACACTTGGAAGATAACAGCTTCTCAAAGAAAGGTATCTTGTTCTAAAGTACACACCCACTACTGTGATGTTAGGTCTCCTGAAGATACAGCATGTCTGTCACCTTTGCATCACTTAGGGTGGCTTGAGCTAGAGGAGTTTCATTTCTGTTGAATGTTATTCAATATATGGTCATTTGTTATTTCTATGCCTGCTTTACATATGAAAGTTACAGTCATCTGAAGCAGTGGGCTGTGCCTATGAAAGTTTACAATCCCATCGACATGTTTTGTTAGTCTATACAGTGCTACCAGAGCATTGGTTGGTTTTAAGTTTATCCTGTTACAGACTAACTCGGCTACCCCCTGCAGCTTGTGCACAATGATAATTCATTAGACGTAGGCCCGACACACATGGTTTTTCTTAGGTTGTTTAGGGCATTTAAGCCTGGGGAAAATTGCCCTTCTCTATTCGTAACCCTGCTTTTGCAGGATTCGGATGCTTTGGAGCCCACGTGAGTTGCAAGTGCCTTTTGAACTGGCAGTCTGTAAATATGATTTTATTTAAGAGGCTGGAGAGGTGCCAGGCATGGTTTAATAATGGGCTCTTGCATCATTATAAACACTGACTGCTGACTTGGAGAGCAATCTCTTTTGAAGGTTTGGGCTTAAAATGAAGAGCCTAGTCAGCTGTTCAGTGTTGTCCAAACAAGCACATTGTTAAAAATCCTAGCCACAATAACCCCTCTGCTCCCCCACCAGAACACTCAGCTCCAGATTGGTTGAGAATTGAACCCAGAAGCCTCTCCCATGGAGGGTGAGAGCTATACACTGACCTATCCATGCCTCTCCACAGTCCTTTTTGTCACTGCTTTTTCTAGGATGGCTTATGAAGACCAGCGTTTGCCATCGCTTGCCTAGTGATTAAAGTCTCGCACAGGCTGTTGGTTCATAGCTATTTCTGCCCAGACTAACGCCAAGGGTTGCAGACATTTTAAAGAAACACAGCTGTGTATGTCCTCCTGAGGCAGTGTCTTCTGGGTGGGTTCCTTAGTATTTGCATTATATTAGAGGTAGGGACCTAGCTGCATAGGCAAACTGCCACAGGCAAATCCCGTATTACAGAGGCAGTATATCGGGGCAGAGACAGCCTGTGAGTGACCCAGGTCACACAGCAAGTCGGTGCCAGGCCAGGGCCCTGTGCAGTGGGCAACTCTGTCCAAAGATGCTCTGCCTGGGGCCAGTATTGCTCTTTCAAAGTGTACCCTCCTGGATGACAGACAGGGTCCAGGGTTGGGTGCTGGAATCTCCAGTCACTAATTCTCATCTGGGCAAGCTGGCCAGAGGAGCATTATCGCCAGGCACCAGCTCTGCTTTGTGATCCCATTAGTTCAGCAGCCTCTGGCCTAGGAGTAGTTGGGGAATGAGCCAGGTGACTGGACAATCACATACCCAGCTGGGAAGCTGCAGGAATTCTGCAGGCAGCCCTTCTCCCCCTGTCCTGAGCCAGCATGTTACATTAGACATGCTTGGCTCCTGCAGGAGAGATGTAAAAGTAAATCCATCCTACCTGTGCCTTTCCATAGCCCTCTAGCATATGTCCACATTTTCCAGGCACCCCGCTGTCCAAGTGCTCCAGCATTAATGCTCCTGCATCTTGTTGCACAGGGAGGGTGGTAACGCAGCATCCTGGGGAGGTTCCAAATCGAGTATTTGCATTCTGTTGATCTAAATTCCCTCCACAGCTCCCACTGGCTGAAAGATTCTTTGATGCCCTGAAACACAGCCCCCTTCAAGGCCCCCTGCTGAAGTGCTACAGCAGCTCTCCACACCTTACCTGTGTGAATGTGAAGCACTTTGCTCTCCCTTGGAATGAAAGCTGCTATTCTTAGGAACATTGCCACTGATATTTACCGGGCACGGGTGCTAAGGAGAAGGGCTTCTCACGGTGCAAGTCATTTGGATGCTGTACTGAGAAAACTCAGCCCTAATTCTCCATCAAAGCTGCTGTGCAAACTCATCTCCTCCCCTCTCACCCCTCCATAAAAGCTGGTGTCTACTCCAAAGTGCTTGTCTTGGGGCCTTTCCTGCTACAGCTACCCCTAGCCATGCCTGCAGAAGTGTTCTAGACTAGAGCCACGCCGCATGTTTGCCATGTTTTGCTTAAATTGCTTGTTTGCGCCAGGCCCCACGGTGAGCAGGTTTTGCAGCCTGTTTTGCAGCCGCTTGGGAAGTAGTTCTGCGCTGGGCTGCCCCGCAATGAGCTTGGGAAAGAGTTGTTCCTAAGGAGTGTCCCCGACGTTGGCCCTGCCCCAGCACGATTAGGATAGCAAGCATTCAACCACTGCTGCTTCCTCCCCCGACTTTGTTGGTGCCAGGGGGCGGGGGGAGCCCTGCCCAAGCATCAGCTGGAGCTGCTAAAGGGGTAAGCTATTGACGCTCTCCTTTATGGGAGTGGAGGTGGGGCTGGCATGTTCAGAGCCCTCGCCTCAGACTGGAATGCCCACAAAACCTCAAAAGCAGGCTGAGTTTCACCCTCCTCCTGCTTTAACCCTAACTGTGGAAATCTACTTAACCCGACCTACCTCTGGCGCTGCACTGTTGTGTGACGCTGGGGATCCTGGCCCAGCCCTTGAGTCCTGCTTGCAGCTGTTTTCTGCCAGGGAGGAGGAGTGAGTCAGTTTCTCTGGCACACAAGGCTCCTATTCACCAGCCTGGCCACGGAGTGTTCAGAGAGCGGGCCCTGTTCAGCTTTGCTCAAGCATACCAAGAGAGGAGTGTTCTGCTGCTGGCACGTGCTACGTGCACTGACTACACGGCAGGGGCGGGGGTGGCTGGGTTTCGCTCTGCTCCCTTAAGCAAGTGGGCACCCTGCACAATGAAGGGCTTTGTAGTGTCCACACCTCAGGAGGGATCACAGCAGCCTGAACTGAGGGAGCTCGGCACTTCCCAGGGACCAGAGTGCAGAATTCAGACCCATTGGTGAACTGGACTGAACCTCCTGCCTGTGCCGGCAGCATGGCCAGAAGGGCCCCAAATCTGGGGGGATGGGCAATGAGGGGGGTGGGGAGGACAGAAGGGCTGGGGCAACTTCCTCCCGACCCACTGGCCAGAAGGCTCACGGATGCACTTGGACAATGGGGTCTGTTCTGCCTGCCCGGTGCCCCAGCCTAGGGTCTAGCCGTGCTGTCCTATGCCCCAGCCGAAAAGTTGGCTGGGCTGGTGGAGCTGGGACAAACCATAGGGCACGAGCAGAGCCAGAGAGGGCTGCTGGGCTGGGCTGGATGCAAAGTGGGTGGCCCACACCCATGGCTACACCCTGATCTGCGCGGTACCTGCTGTGTGGCGCCAGCAAAGCTAATCTGGCACCCTGAGTGCTGAGATGCAGCTAAAGCTGGTGACCTCGGGGTGGCACGTGAAATTGGGCTTTCGAGATAGTTCGGAAAACATGGGTGACTGCCCAGCAGGGAGTTTTGCTGGCAAACGCCTCCCTTAACTATGAGAGACTAACTTAGCCCACAGCCCCCCCCCCCCCCCCCCCCCCCCCAGCCTGAAATCTTCTGGCTTGTATCTACTTTAAAATCTCTCCATAGGCACTGGCAACTTGTTGCCTGTTTGTGCAAATCGTGTTACAAGAACTTTTTTCTTCCCTCTTTAGAAGGAATGAACTAGTGCTGGTGGGAGAGGAGCAACTCGCTTGCACCGCCTCGTGGTGAGAAGAGGTAGGTTCATGCGAGCAAGCAGCAGCACTACATGGGATAGCAGCACAACAGGAAAGGCAGGGGGTACCTTTGAAGAGGTGTTGTCCTCTCTCTTGTTGATCCGCCTCCGGTTACACCAGTCACACGTTTACCAGGCATGTGGCCTTCCACTTCAGCACAGGTCGGGAACGCCAGATCTGGGATCGTGTTTGATTCTGCCACTAACTCCACAGGGGACTCTGGTCTGTCACTTAGTCTCTCTCTGCTGCAGCTCCCCCATCTGAAAAATTACAATGTGTGCTTCTCTCGTTAGGCTGCTGAGGGTGGGGAGCCTTTGTAGGAGCAGTGCAGCACCCGAGCACAATGGGGTATGGGCCTGTTGTAACCCAGCAGCTGCTACCAATGGCAAGGCTGCATTCATGCTTCCCTGTTGCAAAGCTTTCCATCCTCCTGGCGGCCAGCCCCCAGAACAACCTGGACTGGGAAAGCAGGATGAGGTGAGACACGAAGCGGGCTCCTTTCTGGGGCTTACGGGGTTTTTTTAAGTTGTATTGCACTGTGTCGGTTGGCTCGTGTGTGCGTACATCTCACAGGGAGCGTGGGGCTGCCCTTGCCTGCCATTCTGTGACTGGCAATTGGAGGGCGAGGTGGGCTGCCGGCATCAGCCCATTGGGGATGGTGGCAGCGTGCCAGGTGTGGGGCGACAAGGCGTGGCGGAGGAGAGGAGTGAGGTGTGCAAAGGGCCAGTGGCGGGGAGAGGCCTGGCATGCGGGTACAGACTATAACTGGCAGAGGAGATGAATGTTTTGGAGGGGAAGGGGTAGAAGACAAAGATTTGCTCCTCTGGTTCTTGCTGCATTTCCTTAGGCACTTCCCCCCACAGTGGAGGTGGCAGTGCGCTCAAGGCAGGCAGTGCCCCCTGGAAACCACAGGCGAGTCTCAGCGAGGCGAATGCAGCCACTCTGCAGTGGTTGGCCGGAGCAGAGTGTGTGTAACCACTGAGGAACCCACAAGGCTGTTGGCAAACTGTGTCGCTTTCTCGGAGCAGCTGCCTCTGGGCTCCCAGCTGCCGCCCAGAGCACTGACTTACGCCTGCGGTGGGCATTCATTTGGTGGCCCTCTGCCACGCACCTCTTCCCTTGGGACTGGCCAGGAGTGGTGCTGCTTAGCGTCTCTCAGCTGATGTGCCAATGGAGATGTGCTTCTAGTTGTATTAATGCTGCAGCCTCATATACCATGGCTGGGGAGGAAAACGGGTTATTCCCTAGCTAGCAGATTTAAAGGGCATTGCCTGGGACAGGGTTAGGCATGTAAGTCTCCCATTGGCTTCTCCCCAGGACCAGTCCAGAGCGGTGGGGGTTGGGCAGCACGGGGAGTGGCTGCTCCCTGGGGGTGGTCCAAGGTGGCCAGCGGCTGCTCCCCATGGTGGGGGCACTTGCTGCTTCCCCGTGGCCATTTGTGAGTCTAATTATCCTAAAGCTGTCACACCCGCCCTTTCCGTGTGCTGAGAAACAATCCCATTCCAGTTACATCCCATTGTCCTCGCACAATTAAACTGCACCTGGCTTTAAGTTAGGAGAAGAGGAAGCTGCCTAGCAAATTTGGTGGCCCTGGCTTCTACCGTTTAGGAGGAGTTTGCCTGTGTGTCCGTGAGTCTCTTTGTTCACAGACACACAAACTCTCTACATTAAATATATAGTAAATAGCACTTGTTTTGTGCCAAGATATTCCCTACAGCCTCCACTAGAGGGCAGCCTTTCCATGGAGAATAGGGCTCCGTCTAGACCGCAGGCTTCTTGCGTAAGAAGCTTTTTTCGGAAGAGATCTTCTGCAAAAACTTCTTGAGCGAGAGAGCTTCTGCACTGCCTGGACGCGCTCTCCCCTGTCAGCTGGGATTGCTGTGGGCGGAGCGGCCACCAGGGCACCGGTGCTTTTTCCTCTTCCCTCTTCTTCCGAAAGAACTCCCTCTTCCCCGGCCACACGCCTTTTTGCAAAGAGCTGTTTAGCAAAAGGCTTCTTCCTCCTAGAACGAGAATTACCTATTGCTCAAAAAGCCCTCTGTTCTTTCCATTTACTGTCCAAAGAACGCAATCGCAGTGTGGACGTAACTCAAGTTACGGCCGTTTTTCCAACAAAACTCTGTAGTCTAGACATAGCCTAACAGTCCTGAGGCTAACGGTCCGTCTTCCTAGTCCCGATGGAATCCCATCATCCTGAGACATGAACATACTGCGCTCTTCTGGGGATGAAAAGGCCCCAGTGACTGCTGAGCCTCCGCTTTCAAAGAGAATCTTGTTCCTTCCAGCCTGGCTCCTAGGCTGGTTTCAGACCATTTGGTCCTAGGCTAGGTTCTGCTGCCGCTGTGGTGTTGGGTACCAACTTGTGCACAGAGCACTGGTCCCAGCCTGCACATCCCCAAGGCTGGCATCTGAAATGCTGACCCAGCAGATGGATCTACCCTGGAGCAAACTACTTCCTCCCCTCCCCTCTCTAGTACTGCTAATGCCATAGTGGGAGCCAGGCCCCTAGCCAGGCAGGTGTCCTACTTCCTCCCCCAGTGCGAGACTGGGCCCTAACGGCTGCTTATTGGATTTCCTCCTCCACTGTCCTGCAGCTTCCCCCTTCTAACACCAAACCCTGACTAGACACCCTGGTTGTGCCCTGGTAAATCTCCTAGAGGAGACTCACTGGACTTTCTTCTCCTCATCGGCCTCCCCTTGAAGCTGCAGGGGCTGCTTTGTGCCCCACAGACTCATTTTTGAAAAGGGAATGAACAGAAATGGGGAGCCAAGTGACAAAGCTCAAGGTGGCCACAGCTGTGGGGAGAGAAACCCAAACCACACCAAAACGTAGCAGAGAGAGACCCTTCCCCTCCTGCAAAGTGCCCGCCAACCCCTCGCTCCGAATCAGCCTCCATGAGAGAGAAAGCCCTTCCTTCGTGCTATGCGTGCCCGTCTCCAAACACACCTGGACAAGCACACTAGCTAACCTTCAGCATGGAGACGCAAAAATGGGCTCCTGCTTCACCTCCCACAAGACACCGGACCGAACTGTCTCTTTTAGCTCAGTGATTCTCACCCAGGGACACGTCTACCTCTGGGAGTTCGCAGAGGTCTTCTGGGGATACCCCATCCCCTCGAGATATCTGCCTAGTTTGGCAACAAGCAAAATAAAAAGCCCTCGCCAAGCCAGTACAAAGTAACATTTCATACAAGGCCTTGTGTACACTGCTCTGTGTACCATACGCAGAAGTGCAAGCACGATATTTATATCCCCCAGGAGTTTACTCCTTACACTGTACAACTGAGAAAGTCAGCAGTGTTTCCGTACGAGTTTGCTGGGACACGTTTAGGGTTTTGTGAGCAAGTACAGTTGGCACCTCCAAAAACCAGCACTCTCTGGTCCAGCAACATCTGTGGCCTGGCAGGACCACAGATGCTCCTGGACCAGAGAGCCCCAGAGCCTATGGGCAGGAGGACCAGCCGGGGGCAACAGGGTCAACAGCCTAGCTGGGGATAGCATGAGGCTGGGGCCAGAGCCCTGCGGCAGCCCACAGGCCTGCAGGGCCAGGGCTGGAGTCCCCCAGCAGCCCAGGGCTGGAGTCCCATGGCAGCCCCCAGGAATGTGGGGCCAGGGCCAGAGCCCTGTGGCAGCACCTGGGCGTGCGGGCCTGGAGCAAAGCCTGGGGCACCCAGGGAGCCAGCAGCAGCTGGGCAAGCAGCCCTGCCAGGTTGGGGGGCTAGCTGGTGGGCTTGGGGGCCAGTGGCACAAGTCCTCTCCTGGAGTGGCAAATGCTCTCATGAGGGACTGGTCAGAGAAGCCCGACCCATAGTTTGTACACGCAGTGAAACCTGGGGCTACGCAGGAGCAATCAGACTCCTGAAAGGGGTGCAGGAAAGGTTTAGCTCACCCTACAGCGGGCACCATTCATACAGGAGTCACTACTATTCCAGCCAGAAGAATACAAGGGCATGTGTAAAAAATATTCAGGCCAGCAGAGGGCAAGCTTGCCCAGCTGCACACATCTGCTTGTGTCTGGTCCCCAAGCCGTGTGGCAGGGATCACTGCGGTCATGTTGGTGGGGACACTAAACCGCCACAGAGCCCGCTTTCTCTGCAAGCGTTAGATACTGTGTGATGGGCCGGGGGAGCGAGGGGACAGCTGGGGCTCTGGCAGAGATGGGTCTATTCAAACTAGAGCAATGGTCTGAGGTCAATAGGATGAAGTTGAATGAGGACAAATGCAAAGTGCTCCACTTAGGAAGGAACAGTCTGTGTCACACACACA
>JANRFK010003199.1:14596617-14607334 GCA_030068395.1 Apalone spinifera
GTATTTGGGTTTGTGGTAGATCTTATATTGCACTTACATTGAAAAGGTGATCTTGTGGTTAAAAAGGCTGGAGACCCCTAGCCTACATCATGTGGTAAAAGTCTCAGAGGGGTTGTCGTGTTCGTCTTTTTAAAAAAAAAAGGGCAGTCCTGTGGCACATTAAAGACTAACAAAGATGTAGGGTCATGAGCTTTCACAGGTAAAACCCACCTCCTCAGATGAAACAGAGCGGAAATAACAGATACCAAGGTTTATGTAACAGCAAAAGCCCTTACCTGTCAATGGTAAGACCCATGTTAATGAAGCTAATTAAGTGGGCTAGATGTGTTCCATGCACAGCTTTTGATGTGATTTCATATGGTGTTTAGCGTGGACACTATGCCCTTCTGTATGTGTGTATACTAGGAGAGCAACTGCAAAAGCATATTTATATTAATCCCCCCGCCAACGCTATGCGATACAGTGGCAGTTTTGCTAGGCATTCCTAGCAGTTCCGAGAGTGCACCGGTGCACTTTCTTTCCCTATCATCCCACTGCCACAGCCAATCCATTTACTTTGTTGACATGGGTTCTTGACAGATCACTTGTGTGTGTACTGAAAGTGCCTTCCCAAGAAACACAGACATACACCTCAGTAACATAATCGCTTAAAAGCAAAATCCCAAAATTACTTTTTCTTTTGGAAAAAGATGCCTGAAGGAGAAATGAAGGATGAAACCTTAATCCTTGAAGTAGAACAGGACTTCACAGGAGGGGAAATGTATAAACATGGCAAGTTGTTGCTTAGTGTATTGACCAAAAAAAAAAAGTCTCTGTGGAAGAACTGAGAAGGTAACTTGCAAGGTTACATTTTAATGTGATTTAATGGTACTTTCATTGCTGAAAAATTCCAAACTTATAATTTAAACATTCATTGTTGCAAGCCACAGGGCAAAAATGAATGCAGTGTGTTCTTGGCAAATCTACCCCTACACAGGTAACTTCTGGTGGGTTTTGATACATGACATGTTAGGGGAAATAACGGAAGTTCAGTATCTCTGTAATTCAGCAGAAGGCTACACATTTAGGTTCTGAGATGTTCCCATGAGAAAAGTTGGATATGTTACAACCTGAAGTTGGGCTCATATTTTGGCCATTTAAAACATAAAATACCTGTGTCTTTACTCCCCCCTCTCCTCCCCCCCGTCTCCTGTCTCTCATACTTACGGGCAATTTTGTAACATATCATGGTGGGAGCTCAGTGCTAGGGTGCAGTGTCTGGCAGATAAGCAGAAATGTGCAGACGTCCCTCTCAGCAGACCTGCCTCAAAGTCCCCCAGAGTGGAACAAACCCTGAACGGAAGTGGGGAGAGCAGGTATCTCTGAGAGGACATGGGGAGGGGGGGAGGGGAGAAAAGAATTTGGGGCCTTTCAAACACATTAGGTCAGGCTGTGTTCAGCCTTGTGAGTTCACTTGGTGAGGAAATCCAGAAACACTTCTGTTGGCAGGAATTCTTGTGGAAACAACACATTTTAAAGGGAATGGTGGGGCATAGGCGCTGAAGGGGTTTGAGAGGAGACATGATAGCAGTTTCAGGTATCTAAAAGAGTATTGCAAGGAGGAGGGAGAAAAATTATTCTCCTTAACTTCTGAGGATAGGACAAGAAGCAACGGGCTTAAACTGCAGCAGGGAGGTTTGGGTTGGACATTAAGAAAAACTTCCTAACTGTCAAGATGGTTAAACACTGGAATAAGTTACCTGGGGAGGCTGTGGAATCTGGAGACATTTCAGAGCAGGTTAGACAGACCCGTCAGAAATGGTCTAGACTGTGCTTGGTCCTGCCATGAGGGCAGGGGACTGGACTCGATGACCTCTCGAGATCCCTTCCAGTTCTAGTGTTCTAGGATTTTATAGAACTTAACAAGGGTATGGGCCTGTGCGGGCATCCCTCACAGGAGTGAATTTCACCCACACTGAACTCTGACATCATCAACATGAGCATTTGTACTGGAAACCTAAGCCCCAGGATCACCAGCCAAGACAGAGGAACAATTCCACATTAACTTGTGCCTCCCATTGAAATTAGCCAACACCTCTTAAATGCTGGATACTAAGTGCACAACTTGTAGCCCCAGAACTACTATCAGGAATTAGCCAGTGAGTGATATGAAAGACCAACTAAAAA
The DNA here is from genome assembly GCA_030068395.1 of Apalone spinifera. Lineage (NCBI taxonomy): Eukaryota > Metazoa > Chordata > Testudines > Trionychidae > Apalone > Apalone spinifera. The sequence goes on from JANRFK010003199.1 coordinate 14,598,784, forward strand.
TGCCTAATGGATAGTTAATGCCTTTGCAAGTCTGTTTCTGCAGATCACGTTTCACATCAAGCACTTCATGTCAAAAGCACATTTCCTGGGCCAGCTCTTTGCCCTCCCATGACATGCCAGGTACAGTACAACACAGACACGAGCATCTATTGTTTCCTCAGAGCATGGGCTGAGTCAAAGAGCTGGCAAGGCCCTCGGAGATGCAAGGATATAGAGGAGCTTCTGAAAAGCTAGAGTACGGAAACAATGCAGAGCTATGAGCTGCTGAACAAAAGTGGGGAAAGGAGCAGACATAACTCCAGAGCCGGAGGAGAGGGCAGTGGGGACATACCCTGTCCTCCAGACATGAGTAGGAGGAACATGACTGTTTGCTGTCACTCAAAGGGATTGCACTTTGGTGATGGAGGTGAGGTGTGGGGGGCGGGGAGTCCTTAGCGCCCTCCTTAGAGGATAGCTAACGCCAGTTAACAACCCCTGTTTCTTTAGACTCAGATGAAGCACAAAGATCCGCTGAGCCATGGAGACAGAACTCCCCCGCCGGCGGTCCCACCAGGGCAGGGCTGATCAGGGAGAGTGCTCCGCGGCTGCCCGTATTGTACCTGTTTTCAAACTCCAGGCCACCACCCAGCACTGGGGTGTGGAATGTTGGTCACTGAGTCTCGTTGCTGCAGGGGGATCCCGTCCTGGCACCGCAGCCTGCGCTGCGCCCCAGAAGCGGCCAGCAGCAGGCGTGGCCCCTAGGTGGGGCGTGGGGGGAGAGCGCATAGGGCTCCATGCACTGCCCCTGCCCTGAGCACTTGCTTTGCACTCCCACTGGCTGGGAACCTGCTGCTGGCTGCTTCTGGGGGCAGCATGGTCTGCGGGGCCAGGAGAGGCAGGAAGCTGCCTCAGCACCCCCACTGCACTGCTGACCGGGAGCCACTCGAGGTAAGCCTCTCCTGCCAGAGCCCCTCCTACCACCCAAAGCTATCAGCCCCACGCCGGAGCCCACACTCCAGTCAAATTATGTTGGGTCATGGCCTCAACAATTTTCTTCCACTGGGTCATGGGAAAAAAAGGTTGAAAGCCCCTGCTGTACCTGACATAATCCTCTTTGAAGTCCCTGGGAATCTTTCCATTGCCTGCAGTGGGCTTTTGGCTGGAGCCCTGGACAGCTAGTCCCCAGGTCCAAATTCAAACAATTTCTGTGAGCGCTAAAAATTCATTTCAGATGGAAAGAGAGAGGGAGGGAGGGAGGGAGAGAAAAAGAGAGGCCCAGAAAAAGAAAGAGGGTGAAGGGAGGTTCAAAAGGCCGATGACGAAAGAAACAAGGTAAAAAATTCTGCTGAAGAAAGCAGCTTCTTGCCCCTCCTGCCATGTTCTCAGGATCGCTGCTCAAGCCATTCTTCAAAGCCAGCGAGCGCCTGTTAAATCAAACCTCAGCCACACAGCGGCCCCTGCCCAATGAAACAGCAGGTGGACCGTGTAGCTTTCAGCAGCGCTGCGATCAAACAAGCGACAGGAACAGGGGAGGAAAAGATCAGAACACAAAGAGGCAGCCAAATGTCTTTTCTGTGCCAGACACATTCTGGCCGGGGATAAGGGCTTCAGAAAATCTCCCAATGGCTAGCCCAAGAACGGGCTGCAATGCCCAGCAGTGGAAGGAGGCAGACAGAGCTGCTGCTTTCTTCCAAATTGGAGCCCAACTCGGGCAAAGGTTGGAAGATCAGCTCTGCCTCGGAGACAAGTCCTGGGCTCAGTGCAGGAGCCTCGGAGCAGGAGCCTCTGGGGTGTGTTATGCAGGAAGTCAGACTAGAGCAGGGACGGCCAAACTTACTCACCTATGGGAGAACCTTGACACTTGAGAGCCGGGCTGAAGGGCTGAAGCCCCGAGTCCTAGCCAGGGCCTCGTGCAAGGCTGAAGGGCCAAGATTCCCCCACCCCGCAGGGCAGAAGCCTCTAACCCCATCGCTCACGCCAGGGCAGAAGCCCTGAGCTCCCCCCACCCCAATCTGGTAGGTGGAGAAGGGGGGGACTCAAGAGCAGCAGTTTAATTGTAAAATAGCCCCGTGAGGCTCCCAAGCTGTGTCCGGCCAGCCCTGGGCTAGAGGATCACAAGCCTTAGCAGCCCTGTTCAGGCTTCTGTCAAATACCACAACCCCACTTGGGCTGAAGAGGAGTAACCACAGTCAAGGTCATGACCCACAGGGACTCACCAGGCCCAGCTGCAGCGCCTCTGGAAGGGGCAGCCACGGTGACTGTTTTGCTCCTCTCATTTGCTGCCGCTTCCTGCCCCTGGTGTCCTTGCAGACACTCTGGATTTACACTGGGAGACGTGGCCCAGGAACAGGCCCTGTTCGGTGACTTCTCCCAACCCCCCGCTCCAACCCCCATGAAACAAATCAACTACAATCAAAATGCGGCTTTGAATTAAAGACCAGACAGAGTCTGGTACGGCCCACAGAGCCGACTTGGCGCACAGAGCCCGAGGGCTTGTCAACAATATTACACACATTGCAACACAACACAATGCTCAGAGCTAGAGCTAGGCAGGAACCGGGTTCTTCACTTCACTGGAAAATGACGACTTATTTTCCCCATTCTGAAACCGATTAAAATCTCCCATCAAACAAAATTCTTGGGGGAGGGGGAAAATGTTCTGAGTGGTCAAAAGATTCAGTTGTAAAATTAAAATGTTTTGTTCCAATCTGGATGTTTTAAAATGTTTATTATAATATAAAAATTGGTAAAATTAACACACATAATCACTTTGAAATGAAAACACCAAAAGGTTCCAAAAAAGATCAGAACAGAACATTAGGAATGTATCCAAGGGAGCTTTTTTTTTTCAATTTTCTGAAACAAAATTTTTCACATTACAGTATTAACACATTAACACATTTCCATGAAAAATTGTTGTTTTCTGCAGGAAAACCATTATTCTGGGAGACTTCCACGCAACTTTCCTGGGAGCACACTGCCTGTGCAACAATGGCTAGAGTGCTCAGATCAGAACATGATATAATGAGCTAAAAATCAGATAGGAAAATGCACTTTTGAACCTCCATCAGTGTCCAGACTGCCCCCCAGTCAGGAGATTTGCTCCCAAGGCTCTGGCCCTATTTCCACAGAGATGCATTAAGCTCCATCCCATTTCTCTGAAGGAAAATTGCGGGTTGTTCTCTGCAGCACAGTTTAACTGAGTCTGATCCAAACTTCCCCCAAATTCGGGGGCTTGCAGACCCAGGGTTCTGATTTGGTCCCACCCTTCAAACCAACTCCCCATCCCTTTGACCAAGACTGGAAGGGTTTAAACGCGGCTTCTTTTGACCCTTCACCCATTAACTGGCGTTTGGCTAGAGCTGCCTCTTTGAGGTGAGTGGAATTTCACGTGGGTGGCTGACAACGTGACCACCTCGTACCATCTCCCCGGCCTCGCTCAGGATCAGCTCCCACAAGGCTGATGCAGTCAGAAAGGCAGAAATGGGGCTCGAGAAGGAGGCCGGTAATTTGATACGTTACAGGTGTTCCGCCCGACACGCTGATTGACTTTGACATAAGAAGCCCGTCCTTTCTCTTAACCACTTTCCAAATGCCACCCGCCGATAATCTGCACAGCAATTCCGGGAGGGAGTTAACTCTTGCAAGGCAGGGACGGAAACCTCAGTGCATGACCAGCAGCCAGATCCCACCGGGGTTCTTAGTTTGCTGGCCACCATGTACAAGCCCCAGCCCATGCACTCCTGCTACAGCATGGAAAGTGATGCTCCAGGGCGTAGGGGCAGTCCCTCGGAGTGTACTTTGCAGCCTTTCTGTTCGCTTCCCAGGCGGTGAGGTGCAAGCCAGGTGTTTCCAATGATGCTCCACCTCTCTAATCTAGCGGCAGACAATTCTCTTGCTCCTAGGCTGCAGGCTGGGACTGTGGCAGCTCCCATGTACCCCAGGCCTGCAAGGGCTGTTTAGTTTCCCGGCTTGGCTCCTGTAGCACTTGGTCTGCAGTGCTTGTTCTCTCAGTGAGGCCTGCGCCTCGTCAGAGAGACGACGTGCTCCCGACCCAGGATCTCCGGTAACAATCGGGGACTTTGGTCACCGAACCTCTGGCACTGCGCTCGCTAGGGGGAGGGCCAGGCCTACAGGGTGGCGGGGTGCCAAATACATCCTCCTTAGACTCTGTTCGGTAGTGAACTGGACTCCATCTTTTCTGCCATTCAGGGCTCCGGCCCTTTGCCTCCTACACCACTCCCTGTACCAGGAATCGCCTTCCTTTCCTGGGACCTCCTGTATTGCCCTCTCCAGCCCTCACTCACATCCCCCTGCTGATCTCTGCTCCCGGGGGAGCCACTCCTGGCCGTTCCAAGCAAAGTACAGTCCCTAGCGGATCCAACGAGATGCCAATCTCCCTCGGCTTCCCCCTCCCTGGGATAAAGACATTTGCATGGGGGGGGAGGTACCCAGGCAGCAAGAGTACCAACCACAGCCACCTACGTGCTCAGAGCTTGGATTTAACACATCGTCAGCCTTTACCAGTCCAAAGCTTTTCGAACAGTGCAGCCGAGACATCCCCACCCTAAAATGCCCCCTGAATCTTCTGGTTCTGTGATAGACATGCTCTTCGAACATATGGTCCAAAACATCCAGAGCCCTCAGCATCTGGTCAAACAAGGACAGGCAAGCTCTCATCGCTTTCATTCCCTTTTCAAGCCTTTGACGCTCTCCAGAACACAACCTGCTCCGCATTTGCTCGCCGGGCTCAGAACCGGTGTTTACGGCTTCAGATTCCAAGGCTCCCCTCTTGAAATGTCTTTAAGATGTATGGCCTCGCGTGCCATTTCTCCCCTGGCAGCTGTCTCTCCCCAGGTGGCTCTGGTATATGTCAAAGCAGGAAATAAAGCTGTTCGTGAAAACAAGGCCTGGGGTTCGACTCAGTGTCAGGAAAGGAGCTGACAGAGAGCGTCAGCGGGTCTCAGCACGAGGATGGGAATCGGTCTGCGCACGTGCAGAAGTGACATTTGCTCCCAAGTCTCTCGCGCCTCCGTGCTGTGTCTTCGGTCAAGGCACTTCCGGGCACTTGTACCTTAAACAGGCTGATCATTTTGGCTGCTTCAACATAGGAGTGCCCGACATTAGACAGCTCAGACTGGATTTCCGGAGGCAGGCCTGCCAATGTCGGCGGGGGGGAACGACTGCCCCAGGGCTCAGCGATACAAAAGGGACCAGAGCTGCTGAACACCACTACAACTAGGGTTGCCAGATACCGTCCCAAAAAAATCCCGAATATGGCAGGGAAAATAATTGGTTGAGCAAAACAAAAAAAAACAAAAAAAAAGTTGCTGCACCTTTAAATTCCTGCACTCCCCACTCCCTCCGCCCCCGCCAGATGCAGCAGGGGAAGAATGTCCCCGCCGGCCTTCCGTCCAAGAAAAACAGAAAATACCGGACATTTTATATGTCCGGTATTTTCTGGGTTTTTTACTGGACAGAAGATGCAATTACTGGACTGTCCAGGCAAAAACCGGACCCCTTACATCCCTAACTACAACGGGGCCCTTTAAATCGCTGCTGAAGCTGTGTGCAGCATGCTCTAGGAAGCATCGAGGGCTGTCTAGCCCCAGCCCTGCCCTGCGTTGGGCGGAGCCAGGGAATTATACCGGGTGACTGGCAGTCAAAGGACATGGGGCTTCCCCACCGTTCGTGCTGGTGCCTGAGCCAGCTGGCCCATGGAAAGCCGCATAGATGCTCTTGGTTATTTGTATCCTATAGGCTTTTATAACCTAAAAGCCCTGACAGCAGAGAGCCTGGGACCTATTCCATTGAGAGCAGTTGAACCTGAGGGATGCAGGCGTGGGAGGGGAAGGGAATGAGCGCAGACACACCTGCCCTTAATGAGAGTGGGAAGGATCCATCATGCCAGAGGATTGTTCCGGGCTGCAGACTCCTCCATTCCAGACGAGGGCTGCACTGGATGTCTGGGAGAGGTTAATGGCTTTCAGGGCAGGGCGAGACCTTGCCAGGCCCGTCCAAGACAACTGAAACCTCATGTTTTGCTTTTGTCCAGTGATGTGGGTGGAAATGGGATTATGGCACATGCCTGAGATATGAAGTATCCGGAGGACTTTGGCTCCGCATCACCACGACCACATGCCCTTGGCAGCCAGAGCCTCCGCACGGTCAGAAAAGGCCTCAGGGTACATTGTGAGGACAAAGATTTTCCCATTTGGTTGTTGCTCAGAAGAGATACTCCCAGTCTAGGGCACAAGAGGCAGATTCCTTGTCAGCACCTCACATGGGCGTCCCGTCTGGGTTAAGAAAATCCGTTTGGAAACATTTGCCTAATTATTAACCATGCCAGTAAAGTCAACTGGCAATGGAAGGAGCCGCGCTTCGCTGCTTCTCTTTCTCCCTCGTGTAGGGATAAGCTAGCAATGACACCCACAATACCCTCCCTCCCTTCCTGGTGTTTGCCAGAGAGTAGCGTAAGCTCTGTCTTTGCCTTTGCTAATCTCCGCAGCCCTCAGACAGATGAATGTATTTATCTGCAGTGACTAATGGGCGAACGCATTCCTGGCTGTACTGTCATCTAGTGCTGGGGTATCAGTCATGATGAGCTCTAGCATACCATAGTGTTTGGGGGCTGGTTTGGACGGCAGCGTGGTGGAGCCTAACATGGCATTTGTTCTCTGGAATGTGGGCGTTTAAAAGGGCACCGTTTTGCAGACTCTGAACCAATCTGGGTTATTTCCTTCTAGTAACAAGCCGTTCAGCGCAGAGATGTCAGAGCTAGTTTGCTGGGGCTTGTAACTCATCTGCATCAACCCAGAGCGCGTACTCCAGCAATACATACGATGAAGATTTACCCAGCACTGCTTGGGTCCTTCGCTCAATTAAGTTTTGTTTTTTTCTTCATTTGAATCATTGCTCTGGGGTGGGGCTGGGGAGGAGGGGTGCAGCGTGCAGGCTGCCCCAGGGAGAGAGGACGGCCCCAATTCTCTCTCCCCACAGCAGCTTGGGGCAAGCTGAGAAGCACCACTCCATAGCCACTGCAGCTCCAGCGGGCAGAGCCGAGGGAGGGGTGCATGTCCCCCAGCAGGGGCAGGTCCAGATTTGTCTAACCCTACACACTATAGCCAGAGTGAGGAATGGAGCAAACTGTGCACTTTCTTCACACTACCTGATGAAGGGGAACAGCCAACAATGCTCCCATATAAATCGGGGGGGGGGGGAGCTTCATCCCCTTCCTACCCTCTCTGAAAGGAGTCTGGGGAGAAGGCGGCTCGGGACGAGGGCAGTCCCAAACGGGTGGAGGCACCCCCAGCCTGCTCCTTTCACCTGCCTGCTGAGAGTGTCTTTTCTGTATGGTTTGCATGAGAACCAGTCCCATTCCAGGCATGTCCCATTGTCCTGGCACAACCAACCCTGACCTTGCTCTAAGTTGAGAGAAGAGGAAGCTGCCTAGCAAATTTGGTGGCCCTGGCTCTTACCATTTAGGGGGAGTTCTTGAACAGACAGACGGATGCACACAGACAGACAAATGCTCTCAAATATATAGTAGATTTGGGAAGACATGGAAGGGGCACGCAGCAGGAAGAACTGGATGTTGGGAGAGGTATAAATTAATCATTAAAACCTGATGGGGTGGAGGAGGAGACCTGGGCTTAGAAACAGACGTTCAGTGGTCACCAACCAGATGATCAGGATCTAAAGGTAGATCTTGGTGCCTCTGATCCTGAGTGGTTTGGCCAAGAAACTGTTATCAAGTGCTGGCACTTCAACTGCCTCTCATCCCACTGCTGCACATCTCTTTTGCCTTGGAGCTTCCCCTCAGGAGCTTTCTGTGCAGGGCAGGGGAGGAAAAAGGAGGGTGCTGATGTCACGGTGCCTCCTCTCCCACTTTGTTTCCTATCTCCACAAAGCAGAGGGGGCACAACAGGACTTGCGAAGGAGGTTGCTGGCTGCTTTAGGGAGTGGTGCAGGGCCAGGGCCAGGGCGAGCCTGCCTTAGCCCCACTGCACCACCATCCAGGAGCCACCTGAGGTAAGCAGTGCCCAGCTGGAGCCCACATCCTGAAACCCCACCCCAGTCCTGAACCCCAACTACCTGCCTCTCACACTGCAGATCCCTTAATCCAGGGGTTCTCAAACTTTGTGATACCGAGACCCCCTAAAACACTAAATGAATTTGTGTGACCCCACCCTCACTGCTCCACAAGTAAAGCTAATCATTTTATTGAGATTAGGATTGGACAAGAAATAAATATGCCAATAACTTTTGATAACTAAGTTTTTATTGGAAATTGACAAAAAAATCAAATTTGGAATCATATTGTTTAATGTGAAGGATGAGCTCATTTATTGTTGCATAATATTTTTATCAGCAATATCGGTAGATTTGTCATCAGCTTTTTGCTTAACACCCAAAAAAAACCTTTCCATCTTTTAAGGCTATAAATTTAAAACAACAGATAAAAGTTTTTATAAATTTATAACAATTGATAAAAGAATGGAACTCTCATAGGGTATGACTACACTAGCCCCCTAGTTCAAACTAGGGAGGCTAATGTAGGCATTTGAAATTG
>JANRFK010003199.1:14607434-14643302 GCA_030068395.1 Apalone spinifera
CTACATTAGCCTCCCTAGTTTGAACTAGGGGGCTAGTGTAGACATACCCATACACTCCAAGGACTACTAAAGATGTTGTACAAGTAAACACTACGCCGCCTCGGCAGAGACACTGGAGACACACAAATATTTGCAAAATATTTGCGAAAAGCCGAACCCAACCATCTGAGATCACAGGATCAGCATTCAGATCGTCAATGGAGACATTAGAGACATGCAAACATTTGCAAGAGAAGCTGAGCCCGACTATCGGTAATCACATGATCAGTGTCAACGGATTGCCAATTGAGATGCCAGAGACACACGACTTTTTCCAAGAGAAAAACTGAATCCAGCTGTGACTCCCCTCTAAGTTACTCACAACCCCCCGGGGGGTCAGGACCCACAGTTTGAGAAACACGGCCTTAATCCAAGGCCAGAGCCTGCACCCCAGCCCTCTGCTCCAGCCTGGTGAAGTGAGGGAGAATGGAGGGGGGGGGATGGAGTGAGCCGGTGCAGGACCTCAGAGAAGGGGCACAAGGGAGGCAAGGCAAGGCTGTTTAGGTTTAGGTGGATCTTGGATTGCACTTCCATTTAAAAAGTGATCTCACGCATAAAAAGGTTGGTGATCACAGAGCTAAAGTGACTGTTTCAGGGTCATTTAACATAAAAATGCCTGTTCTCTGTGCCTCCCTTAGTCTTTTTCAAACAGCAAAACTGAGGAGTTGAACTGCAGGCTCAGACGCCACTAGCATTCCCTGTTATTTCCAACAGCCCAGGTGGGAAGTTTTCAGTCTACAATTTTTTTAACCCAAAAATTTGGTTATCGACAAACAGAATATGCAAGAAAAGTGTCTGGTTTTGGACAACTTCAACATTTTTTATTTTTTGTCAAAAAACAAAACACCTGACAACCAACATTTTTATTTAGCAGTCCCATTGCAAGGCCTTTGTGAGACTGGTAGTTCAACAACCTCATTCCTCTTTCTCAATGGGCCAGTCTCCAGCCAGACTACATCTCCCATGATGCACCACAGTAGCTCAGCAAGAGGAGAGACCATGATGCATCATAGGAGATATAGTCCAGAGAAGGGAGAAAAAAAATATCTAAACTGCAACTTGGAGGAAGCACTGTGACTAAAAAATTTTGGGGAGTTTCAGGGGAATTTTTTTAATCGGGGATTTTTCACAAAAATGTCCAATTTTTCCATTCAATAAACCCAATTCCAGTCAGCTTTACTCCCAAGGTCCAAAATCCTGCTGCGCTGAAGTCAAATGAAGTTTTGCCACTGAATTCAACACAGGCAGGATGAGGGATGATTTGATGGCTGGAGAGGTGAAGGGAAAGAAAGCAGAGTGAGAGAAGGAAGTAGGTGAGGAAAATCTGGCACTGGCTGGTAGCTGACTCAAAGGAAACTAACTTGCTACCGGAGGAAGCAAAATGTAGTAACCCGCCTGCACAGGACACTTCTAGTGCATGTGCAACTTATAGCCTGTTTGTTGCACTTCAGTGATGCACAGACACTATACAGAGGTGCATTTCACCAGAGAAAGCAGAATAGCTACGTCTTCTTCTACCTATACATTTTAGAAACGTGCATCTATCTGTGAGTCCGTTTGTTCAAAAACTCCTCCTAAATGGTAAGAGCTAGGGCCACCAAATTTGGTAGGCAGCTTCCTCTTATCCTAACTTAAAGCCAGGTCAGGGTTTGGTTGTACCAGTACAATGGGATGTGCCTGGAATGGGACTGGTTCTCAGAAAATGGAAAAGGAAGGGTCTGGTAGGAGTGACAGTTATACTGTAGTGTAGAATGATCTTGGAGGAGCTGCAAGGGGCCAGAGATAGGGACAGCTATAACTCCATTGGGCCAGCAGGGGGTGGGGCGGAGAAAGGGACATTTATCTACTAATATATTTCAGAGAGTTTGTGTGTGTGTCTGTGAGTCTGTCTGTCCCGCAGTTGGGGGACATGCACCCCTTCCCTGGCAGTGCCCACTGCAGCTGCAATGGCCATGTTTCTCATCTGGCCCCAAGCTGCTGCAGTGAGAGGGGACTGCGGTTGTCCTGTCTCCCCAGGGCAGCCTGTAGCCTGCACCCCTCCTCCTCACCCCCACCCTCAGAGCAACGATTCAAATGAAGAAAAACAAAACTTATTCAAGAACCCGAGCAACGCCAGATAAATCTTCTAGTGTCAAACAATTAAAGTGTGGCATTTGGGTTTTCTCCGTCATTGTCTCCATCACAATCTGAGACAGCACACCGCCAGTCATCTTAGACACCGCTGAGGAAAGGGTGTGCGCAGCGTATGTCACGCTCCATCAGAAACAGAGCTTGGGGTGGGGGAAATATTTTCATTAGAAGCAGCTCAGGATTTTTAAGACTTCATGGTCAATATCAGTAGCAAATGCCTAATGGAACCGAACTCCCCGCAGGGCGTGCAAAAGATTTTCTCATATGGTGAAAAAGATTCGGATTATCCCAATTTTACCGCCCTTTTACACTGCCAGAATGGAGCCAAGTGACCTTAGGGGAAATGTGACTCAGCTCCTGGATATCTTTCTAAATGATGCACGGTGTGAAATCCTGGCTCTGCTCTTGTCCATGGGAGCGTTGCTATTGATCTCACGGAGGCCAAGATTCCACTACAATTTTAAGCCCAGAAACAGCTTGTTATGTTCACGTCCTCGGATCTCCTGTCTGACACTGGCTGCAGAATGTCAGTCAACGGACTCTGGCACTGCAGTATGTCCAGGATCAAGAACAGAATCTTTTTAAAGGCCTCCCATCTTGATTTAAAAGTTTCAAACAAGGAAGAATTCAAGGTGAGCTGTTCCACAGGAAATACTGTACCAGATTTTAACAATGTGAATTTGTCTAGCTTCTGCTTCCAGCCCCTCACCAGGTGACAAACCAATTAAAATTAGACACATGTGCAATCTGAACTAAAGGGTACTATCATCTTTATTTCCCCATCCTACCTGGAAAGCAGGTAGGGAGCATGTGTGGTTTCATTTACCCAGTGGGACTGTTAAGCACAACACATGTTTGTGAGTAAACAGTCAGAAAATAAATAAGAACATGCCCAGGTGCAGAGGCTATAGATTAGAAAATGAAAACCCAAACAAGATTTCTGAACAGGATATTTTTCCAGTCATGAGGACTTGAGGGAAACCAGTATTTGCCTTTAAAAACAATACAAGAAAAAAACCAAACCCAACATTTTTACCATTGTTAAAATTTGTCCAAATTTGGTTAAAATATCTGTGATTAAACACAGTAAGTTATGTAACTATTAGAACAATGGAATGAACTCATGTTTTGCTCTCTGTTTATTTAAAGTAACCACTCCTTTTAAGTGGAATCTCTCTTTTTCTTTTCTTTTTTAAACATTTTATTAACTTGCAAAACTGTCTCTTGTCACCGCTGTGCATGTGTATATCATAAATACCAGGCCACGACATAGGACGTATTATTAGGTTTTAAAGACCCTTCTTACCCTATCCCTCTTTCAAGGGAGATTTTACGGTTTTAGTTTGATTTGGCAGCTCTTTCTATTAGAACCTGCTTAAACAAGAGGAGCTCCAAATTCCTTGACTCCAGGCCAAATGTCCAGATTCCTGGTTCCCATGCTCTTCGCCTTCGCTCTGTGGGAGTTCCTAATCTGTCAGTCACGTACTGGGCTTATAAATCTCCTGGCAGCATATGTAATAGAGTGAAAGGGTATGTCATGCATGCTCCATCTGTCAAGGAAAGAACGGGAAAGGCCCAATAATTCAGTTATCATCTGCTTCCAGCAGGCTCAGACCTTCAGCATAAAGCAATTTTATGCCCTGTACAAAAGGCCTATTAGGAAGCAGAATCGTCCATTTCCTCATGGAGTATGAATGAAGTTGGGAAGACAATGTTCAGTACTTGGGCCATGAGACAAAAAGTCAGGACTCCTGGGTTCTGCTGCTGAGTCATGGGGTCACCTGGAGAATATAACTTTACACCACTTAACGCTCATCAAATGGCTTCAACAAGCTCAAACTCAGCTCCCCTTTACACCAATTTAACGGTAAATATTCCACAGGTTAATAATGATTTTATATGCTGAGTACTGGAAATTTATTAATTTATCTGTGAGGTAGAGAAAGTAGCATTATCTGCATTTTTAATAAATAATTTTACAGATGGGAAACTGAGGCATGGAGTGGTTAAGCCAGATCCACAAAGGTATTTAGGATTGGTTCCATGGGAGTTAGGCCCTTAAAGGCTTTTGCCCATCTGGGTCTAAGTGACCTGACCAAAGTTATAGAGTGTGACTGTGGCAGAGTCAGAGACTAAACCCAGCTCTCCTGTGCCCCAGTCCAGTGAATCATTCATAGGGATGTGTTTGTGGCTATGAGGGTCTAAAAGCCAGAATCTGGCCTATTGTGGCAAAGTTCTGTGGTGTGGCGAATGACTTCATCCTGAGAACACAACTGGGGCTGTTCTGGGAGCCATGAACATACACCACAAGTCAGTGAGGATGAAAGGGCAGCAATTTGTAAACACATGTTTTCTCTAACTCTCTATTTTTATTTTGCTAACCATTTCTTGGCTTGCCTGCACCAAGCCAGGCCGGGGGACCTAGGAATTGATTTACAGACCATCACGGGAAGGAGCTAGAACCAGAGAAAGTGCTGCTCTAGAAGAAAATGAGGAACAGATTAGAGGGAGAAGGTTGATTTGCTGGCTGCTATTCCGTGGAGAATTCCGAGCTGCAATCAATTAGCCAGTCCTCGCTAAGGTGGCATGCACTGAAGATGCTGCTAAACGGGGATGTCACATGTAGATTCAGTTCTTTCTGTTGTATCCTGCCCAACAGAGCAACAGGTGAGTTTATAGCACTCGGAACCTGGCTGTAGGAGTCTGGTGACGTTTCAATTCAGATTTTGACCACCCTGGAAAAAATCCTGATAAGAAAGGGTCCCAGCTGCACCTTCCTGAATCCAGGGCTCCCATCAAGCTGTTACAGCTTGTTACAAAATCCAGCAAATGCAAATACAGCCAAGCTCAGCTTCCTTTGTGTTCAACAAGCAGCACCAAAGGTGTAGCGCATTGTGTTTGACTCCGACAGGCCAGCATTGGGCCAACTCCTACATCCGGTCACTTTGGCATAAATGTAGCATAATGCAGGTGAGGTTACGTAGGATAGCATTAATAGGCTCTCTCTGTGCATTAACAAGTGCTTTGGCTCACAAGATTGCTCATTTTAATTTTTAAATATAAAAGGGGGGTTATTTTTGGAAGGATCCATGCTACATCTAAGCCATCCTCAGCCTTGGGAATGCCTTAGGCCTGTGGGACACGGAATCTAGCTTTTATCTCTAGGTTGCTTGATCAACTCTGCCCAGCAAAGCTTCCTCAGTGACCTCTGTAAAATTAGGCTGTGGCCTAACCAGCCACGACTCTCCTCTCAGCTCTAGAAGGGGCATGAGCAGCTGAGAACGGAGGCACATTGGGTGAGAAGGAATTCTCCAGAAATGGGGGGGGGGGTCAGGTAGTTGCGACGCGAAGGGAAACTCTAGGTACAGAGTGTGAATTCTGGCTGATGTTATAAAGTTGTTATTATAGTATTATTGTTCCAGGAAATGCCTCTCGAGGGATGTGGAATCCAGTTGCAAATGGGAACTGTTGCATGTACTCATCGGCCCACGGCCAAGGAAAAGCCATTAACCTTAAAAACTGTGCTCTGCCTGACCGGGTAGGCTGCAGAGGTTGCTGGAGTGGGGGAAATCAAGTTTCCCTGTGCGTGGCAGGTGAAGTGGAGTGTGGAAAATCACCAGCCATAGAACAAAGAAGCCAGGTGCTGGTGAATGGGACATATAAACTCCAGGGATCCAGACAGTGGGTCATAGGAAGCTTTGGGCAGGAGAGCACAAGAAATGGGCATGCGTTCATAGAGAAGACCAGTTCAATTGTGGATCCATTCAAGGTCAGAGAAAGCAAGACGAGCAGAAAAGTCTCCGTGAAGGGAAGCCACAAGCTGCTACAGAAGCCAGAGGCCTCCAGCCAAGCCCAAAGAAACCTGCAGAGCCAGGAGAAGCCCATGGCAAGGAAATGTAGAGACAGAGAGAGAGGTGTGTATTTTTGGCCTAGATCAAAGTAAAGAGCAATGTGTAAAGTCTGGGTGTTGGCTTTCACTATCACATGCCCTGGAAGAGTGAAGCTGCAAGCCCAGGACACCTCCTTAGCTGGAGCTCTGTGTGGTTAAGTGATGAGAAGTCTGGGGGATTGGCAGCAGTTCCCAGACCGCAGGTTCCCCTCTCTCTGAAAGGGATGCTACACAGATCTGTACCCCGAAAGCATGTCTCCAGCCCCCTGACGGCCACATGGCCTGGACTCTGTTCAGACTCAAGCCATTTAAATAATACAAGTGGACCACGGAGGTAGGGACCAAACACAAACAGGTGTGGGAGGAACCAGCTGGAAGGGAGCTCTATCAGGGCCCGAGGCGTGACAGAGTAGGCATAAGCCACGTAAACCACAAGGTGAAATTTTAACTTTCTGGCAACACTCCTTTTTCCTCACGCTCCATGGTCAATTTAAAACAAACACACACAAACACACACATCCCTGGCAGCTAACAGCTTTAACTAACTGTGTGTGTTGAGATCCCCCCTCCATACATCAGCCTGGGTAAGTAGGACCCACGTCCAGGAGAGGCTGAGCACGGAGAGGAAAGTCATGGGACCAGACGCCAAGCTGCGGCTTGTAAGACTGCACCCATCCTAGGTCTAGAAGATTAGCTCACAGCTCCCAAACAGCTAGCAACAGCCTGCTACAGAAGACGGTCAGTAAAAGCATACGCTCCAGTTTGGGATTAGTTAAAACGGACAGACTGCAAAAACCAATGCATAGACTCAAAACACTGACAGCCGAGCAAAATCCCCCCAGCCTTGCTCCACAGCCTTGATGCAGTGGGAGAATCTGTCAGTCGAGGTGAAGCCCTTCTGAATAAAGCAGGGCTCTCTGGCAGGTCATCACTTCTGGTTTCATAACTGGCTGATGAGAAGAATCTGCTTCGCGCAGGCCGGGTGTACGAGCCACAGACCATCTCTTGAGTCTTATAAACCGAAACAACTGTTTATCATATTCTGGAGTGCAGTTGCGTGATCATCATTCTCCGACGGGGGAAATTGAATTGCTTTGTTTTTAAAGTAGGACAGAGCTACAAAATAGCAAGTTCTAGAAAAAGGAGTTTTCCCTCATTAGCATGGTGACCTCTCTTATTTATTAATAAGTGGCCTGTTGTTCCCAGAGTGCTGTATGCAGAGACTGGACACGGGTAAGATATTAAACCCACCCCAAAAACAAAACCCCTACACCAGGCAGCTTACAGTGGTCAGGCAGCTCATGGACTGACAGCGCTGCTGATCATCAGCAGGACTTTGGCCTGCGAAGGGCCATCAGTTTGGTGCAACTCCCCCACCCCCACCCCCACCACTACCTTAACTTATACTTAGGCCTGGTCTATTTTTAACTCGCAGATTGATGCTCTGCAGATCAATCATCCAGGGTTTGATTCAAAGGGTCTGGTAAGGACCCATTCAATCAAATGCTGATGGCACTCCATTGACCCAGTGTGCACGGGGTTGTGAGGAGTAAGGGAAGTCACGGGGAGAGTTTCTCCCATTGACCTCCCGCAGTACGACCACCCCAGAAATTCAACTTAAGGTTCGTGAACTCCCACTGAGCTATTCTCGTAGCTGGAGTTGCGTATCTTAGGTCAAATTTCTCCCCCGATGTCGAGACTGTAGGATTTCATTTTTGTATGTATTTGTGTTGCCCTTACCACCAGGGGTTGGGTACTTGTGAGCTACCACCATATATAAAATAGCACAAAGGGAAACATGGTGAGGTTAAAGGGGAAATGGGAGAGCCTGGGTCAGGCAGGTGTTCAGAAGGGAGGCCCTTGATGCACAGCACCCAGGCATCTTCTAGCAAACTGGAGTGGTAACTTGCGTAGAGCGATGAAGTCAGAAAACAGAGAGGTAAGCCAGGCAATGAGCTTGGATGAAATACAAGGAGTAGGAGAAGAGAGGGGATAGTTTTGCATTACAAATGGGAAGAGATTTACGGGTTTCAAAGACACAAGGAAGTCCTATGGAACGTAATCAAATTTCAAGGGTTCTAAACAATTACTTGACTACCTTTACATTGGTGTTTGGAACCTGCCTACAGAAAGGGTACCGCTTCCCATTACATTCCAGAGGACTTTTCATTACAGGCCAACGAGTGAGATAGCAGATCTTTGGAGAAGAGCTGCTGTACCGTTCATTTCTTCTCTTTGCCTTACCTTCTCATGCTGCTCACAAGAAGAGTCACGTCTGAAGTCAGTATATCCTCCCCCCCTCCCCCACGGGTTGTGAGATAGTGCAATTCAGAGGAGTTTGGCGGTCACTTTCAGACTCTTGTTTTGATGCATTAGACATGAAGCTCCCTACAGGAAGGTGGGTACAAAACTACAGCCCATTTTCTCCCCTGTACAATAACATCACTGCCCTGTTATTCATTTCTCTTTCACCTGCCCCAGAAAACCTTTCAGCCAAATGTTGCATTTAAAAGGAAACAATGCATTTTCATTGAAAATATTACAAAGGGCCTTACACAGAGGCCCATGGAGACCCAGTTCGTCTTAGCCAAGGGCCCTGTACATTTAGGCTGGGTTGGCAAAAAATGAATTGACTAATGTCTCATGCGCAATAGTTTATTGTCTAGCCACAGTAAACTCCCTTCTAAAAGCTGGATCTCAGTGGAGGCTTTAATGGTTCTCAACTGACAAAAAAGCACTGAACTTTCTGGGAAAGTTAAAAGTTGTTGACCTTCTGGATAAAAATCACTCCTCTGTGTACATTTCAGCCTGCCGGGTGGGGCGGGAGAGAATCTTCCACTAAAAACAATCTACACGCAGAGAGCTAGCACTTCACTGATGACTTAGTGGTCATGGAGTTGCTTATATCAAGTAAAAACAAAACACCACAACAGATACAGAGCAAGGAAACAATGGCTAGATATTAACATCATGTAACAAAAATGTGGGAAGAGCTTGTTGCTGTCAGGGACTTTTGACACTGAGTTTTTGGATGCCTCTGGTGACGTTACTCCAGACTTTAGTCCCAGGATCGTGAGCTTTGCTCAGTACCTTTAGGATCTGGAGTGTGAGGCTAGTCACTGGGGGTTAAGGATGGGGCTTTTTTGGCACCAACATTTCCATCCCTTCCACCAGAGAAAAAGAAAAAAAACCTGTTCCACAGCGGGATGGGAGACTCGCAGTGTTCCCCGGAAGCTAAGCGCTTGGGCTGCTACCCAGGAGAAATTCAGGTGTCGCCCAGCTAATTAGCAGAGCACCCACAACCAGCAGCATGTGTTGCTACAAGTGGTGCACATCCACACCTGCTTCGGAGCACCTACCAAAATTATTCCACACATAGGTGGAAAAAATTAGAGGGAACATTGGAGACTTGCTAGGCAGTCCACAAGGGATCTTGCTGGGATGGGTCAGAAGGACTGATATCTGAGGTGCTGTGATCCCGCTGAGCCAGTTTTCCCTGCTCACTCGGACCCCCAGAACCCTGTTTTGTAGTGTCAGACACACTAGCCTGAAGCAACATGGACACACATCCCCAAAGCTGCAGACCTTAACTGAAAAACAGCCCAGCGAGATGCTTGTCTCCAGCACTCAGATACACAGCCCCTCTGTGAGCTGAACCCTAGATAAATCCGAGTTCTGCTATAGAGAGATCTGCACAGTATCACCTCAAGAAATTCACCCTCTTTCTCAAGTAAAGAGAGATGCCCAGATCCCTTCCCCTCCCATGGTAACAGTTATTTACACTGGGTTTATTAGTAAACAAAAGTGATTTTATGAAGTGTAAAAGGCAGGATTTAAGTGGTCGTGAGAGCTAGCAGGCAGAACAATGGGGTTACTAAACACAATAAACCAGAACATGCAAGCTGATTTTAATACACTAAAGAAACTAGTTACACGTCATATCTCACCGTCAAAATTGCTCTAATTCACTTTACTCACAGATTGGAACGTGTTCCTGCCTGGGCCCAATCCTTCCCGTAGGTCAGTCTTATGTATCTCCAGCAGTCATCTTGGGTAGAGCTCCAGGGGAGAACTGATGACCTAGATTACCTCACTCCCCTTACATAGGTTTTGTAAAAGGCGGGAATCCTTTGTGTTCAGTCTAAACTTTCCCTCTGTGCTTGTGGGAAAATACACCATCCGAGATGGAGCCCAGCATCAGGTGACACGGGTCAATGTCTTGGTAGGACCCACCATAACCCCTCCTCCCAGGCTTACAGGAAAAACAAATCTAGTCACAGATCTCTGTCCTGAGTATTGGGCCATTAAGTTCCCTGAGTATTACTAATGGTCCTCACGTAGCAGGGCTACATTAGCAACACAGACTTATAGTTCATATTTCTAACTTCGAACACTGGAACGGTACATGCATACAAATGGGATAATCACACTCAGTAGATTGCAAGCTTTCCAGTAATAGCTCACTGAGAGCATTTTGCATAAAGCATAGTCCAGCTATGTCATATTCATGAGCATATTTTCATAAAGCCTACAGATTGTCTGTCACATGTTAGACCAACCTGTGAACACAAAAGCCGCGGACGGATGGATGACGTTTGGGACTGGATTCAAGTGAAACCAGTGCCAAGAAATGGCCTAGCATCTTCATTGAACAGATATAATGTGAGCAAAGTACCTCTGGATTCTCCCACTAGGATGCCAGCAGTAATCCTCAGGCTGAACAAGACCAGTCACCCCTCAGAGCGAGTGGACCGGTTGTGAAGATTCCCTGTTTTATGACCCAGTTCTTTGGAGACAGGTCTGAGACTCTCCCATACGCACTCTCATACTCTTAATGCATCAGTAAAGAGCTATTCAGTCACAAGTGTTTGGTTGCTATCATTGGAAACAACAACCCTGGAGCAGAAAAATCTCTATAGTCCAATCCCCTCTTGCATGGAATCTAGCAGCATCCCATTCAATTGTTATAGGACCCGATCAAAATCACACTAAAAGCAGCGCTTAATAGAGAACAATGTTCTTTATGTAAGTTCTTTGAAAACCAACCTCTAGAATTCTACAACAGGAATAAAATTCTGCATTTTTTTATGGAGAACTGACGAAAAAAAAACCCTCGAGAAAGGTTATTAAATTCGGTAGGGCTTGTCCTTAAGAACTCAGGTGCAAAATCACAATCTCTGAGTCAGTTTTCACCCAATAAAAACTTGGAAGCTTTTTTTTTTCCCTTCCTGCTAATGACCTACCAGGCCCTAAGTCACCTGACGTGCCCTAGATGTATACCTTATACTCCCCCTTTAGAGTAACCTCTCAACTCCCTTGGTTGTTCTCAGTCCAACAGTTTGCTGTAACTTGGAAGTATTTCATCTGGTTCTGGTTCTTCGGAAGATGGCAGTTGGCAGAGGATGTTACAGTTTGCGCAAGTGACCAAAGTCCCATTCCACCCATCCTACCCAAGCAGGACCCCTGCCGGTTTTGTGGTGGAGCTGAAAAGAATACAGTGAATGGCCCTGGGACTGGCCCACGCCTCAGGCTCTCCAAGTCACTCTTCTGGGACTCTCGCTGAGAGAATTAGGCAAAGTTGATAAACATGCCACAGATGGTTTCTGGAATGAAGTGATGGAAAACCATTAAATGTTCTATAAAACGTCCTCATTGCATTGCTCAGCCATTGGGTAATTCAGTTCATAAATGAGGAACGAGCTTGAGCGAGAGGACAGAAAGGAGACAGAGGCGGCTCAGGAGAAGTGGGAAAGTGGTTACTGGGCACAGCTATTTTCCCCAGTGCGTTTGGGCTCTAAGGCCACATCTCCACTTGGTGGAGGTTCAACACTCTGACAATCAATCCTCTAGTAGAGACCCACTAAATCAAACACTGAGGGCGTCCCCCTTGGCACTGGTACTCCTCACTGTTGTGAGGAATAAGGAAAGTCAACGGGAGCATTTCTCCTGTCAACCTAGCACCGTGGGCCTCCCCCAGAAAAATTGATACAGGGTACGTCGACTCCAGCTATGCAATTCAAATAGCTAGGGTAGAGTATCTTGCATCGATTTTCTTCGCCAGTGTAGACCTGGCCTGAGGCCGTTTTCTAGACCAGAAACTCTCAACTCAGAGGTCTCAACATCTGTACCTTAAAACACAGACTGTGAGCCTTCGCTCCCATATTCCCCCTGCACTACGATGCACTCAAATCTATCTTTTGTGGATGCATTGGGACTGAAAAAACATTGACTGCAAGAAGGCCAGACCCAGCTGTGCTCCAGAAAAGACACCCGCCAGCGACCACTGGGCTTGCTTGTAAATCAAGCCATTTCCAGAACATGGCTCAGATATGTAGTTCCCTAGTTCTGTGCTCTACCTAATCTTGCCTGGGCTGTTTAATGCTTCACAGGGGTGGATTATATGCATATTGTGTGGGGAAGAAAACAAGGAAGAAGGAAGGCATTGTGCTCTTTTAACCCACCTGGCATCTGTGTTATGCCACCTCGCTAACACTCATCCAGCTCTGGGCACCTCTGCAGCAGCAGGCAAAGCCAGGGAGGCTACAAAAGCCATAAGAGTTCTTTAACCCCCAAGCTTTCATCAGCCTCGTGGGATACTAGGGGTAGATGCCATGGTTGCTTGCAGCCAACCTCTGGGAGGGGACAAATGAGGAAGCCCGGTCACCTATATCTCAGGGAGTCGCAGGGCAGAGAGGGGAATGTTGGCCAGAGAAGAGAAGCAACCATCAGGGAAACAAATGAAGCCACATTGGCTTTCGCGGTTTATGGATGGATTTTACGAGTGCAGAACCCTCCCTCACAAGAGTTAACCGAGCTGCTGGGAAGAGGCAGCCACGTTTACCGAGGGCCCAGCACATCAGCCTACATGGCAAACCAAGAGCTAAGCACCGAACTCTGAAATGGGCCGGGTCAGAAGCAGAGGGATGCTGAGCCACAGACCCCCCAGGATTTCCTTTCATGTCAGTCCCTGAACATTCGACTCTAATCCCAGCTAGGAAATGATAGCTCCGCAGCAGCCAAACCCAGCCCCTGCCTCAGGAACTCAGCGTTTGAGTGAGGAAGTGCTTGTCTGGGGGAATCAGTAGTGACACCCCGCTCACTCGTGGCCCTATACAAGGGCCTCACTAGGACGTCAACTCTAGGTTCTGCGCTACCGCTGGGGTTTGACAAGGACAAGAGAGGAGAGGAGGCATGGTGGACAGAGCCCCACAAAACAGGCACACATTTCATGCCAAGTATTGGTCTCCCAGTCATGTATTCATCATAGGCATGAGCAGGCAAAATTCCAGGCAGGTCACAGTTCCTCGATATCTGTAACAGGAAAGTGGTTGTTCGCACGAGAGTCCTGGCAGATTCCTTACGTCACCCCACGGGGGGCTGCAGCATTTCCCGAAGTGGGAAAAACAAATCCGCTCTCTCACAATCTGGACCATCGGCTCAGAGCAGCACTTTAGGGTCCACAGGGATGAAAAAGTGGCGCTGGGTGCTATGCAACTATCCCAGACAGAGGCACACGTAGGAAAATCCATGCAAAACCAGCCACCTCACCACACTCATTTGCCACACTCCTAAATCACTTGACACCTATGTGGGAAAACAGAGCTCAGGTAAAGTTGCCAAGGGAGACTGGGGGCCCATAGTGTCTAGCATGTAGGAAGGGACAGCATCTGCCTCAAACAGTTTACAGCCGAAACAGAAAAGTCAAACCAAGTATGGGAGGGGAAACAGCTCAGAATAGGCAAATCTTGCCCAAAGTCACACAACAGGCCACCTGCAGAACAGACTCCCAGTCCAGTACCTATTCGAATAGGGCCCTGAACTCAGAGCCTCCAGAGGCTACCAGACTATGAACAAGGATCATCAATAAGAATAAATGAGAGTGCCAGTCCCAGCTGGTGTCCTGTGCCCCCCACCCCCATCCTGATTCTCAGGCCCACATTACATGCTGTGAATCACATCTGCAGCCAGGGCTTGCGAGCACTGGGAGAAATCTACCGCAGGGACAAAGCCCAGCTAGAGGAAGGGTTGAGGGTTCCTTCCCAGCCTGTAAAACTCCGGTAAGTAAATACCAAAGGCACAGTCCAAGAATCATGTGTCTGACATTTGGCTTTTTAGCCATATGATGCTGGTCTAACAGCTCCTAGGTCAAAGGTTAAGCGCTCCAGTTCCTCTTTCTGATCCGTGGCTATCCCATTATTTCCACGTTGTCAGACAAACCAAAAAGCCTCTCTGCATTGTCAGGGTGGGGCGGCTGGACGTGGCTTTCCCAGCTACGCCCTGGGTCAGCTTGGAATGGAACGGCAGGCGGTTTGCTCAGCCCGAGAGTTCAAAAGGGTAAGATGGGACTTTGGGTTCCCAGGGCTGATGTCCTGAGACGTGCGTGTGAAAGCAGGAATACAAGTGCTCTTGGTAGGTCCAAGCTGAGGAAATCAACTTGCTAAAAAACATGGCTCCCTCCCAGCCATTGGCTGCATGTGCAAGAGACAGCAGAAAGGCTGCACAGGGGTGACACCCACAGCCCCGGACTCTCAGCACACCAGCAATAGATCTTTGCCAGCCCAGCTAAGGGGTGACGTCACTAGCTAAGAGCAGTGGTAGCCTCTGGGTAAGGCACTAACAACAGACACAGCTCGCGCTTTACCAATACACTATCTGCCACCAGACGGGCCTACGCAGACCTTAACTGCACGAGGGATGTGAACAGGGACCCGGTTACACGGTAAACATCGCCCTTACCAAGTGATACGTATTGGTAACCGGTGAACTGGCAGCCTCCCCGGGACAGGAACTGAGAGGTCTGCAGGCTGACGCCGCAGCTGGGGCTGAGGCTGTGGCCATGCCCCCAGGTGGGGGGGCTGCTCCAAACCTCTGCCCATGGAATCCTGCTTAATCGGTTAACCGGTTAAACGTAACTGGCTAACTGATTAAACAGGAGTTTATATCCCTAACCTCTACCTTGCCCCCTTTCTGCCCCATAGCTCAAGAGAAGATGAAAAATCTATGTCCAGCCCACAGACACTGAGGGGAGTAACTGAGTGGGCTGTGCCCACGAAAGCTCGTGACCCTATACATATTTTGTGAGTCTCTACGGTGCCACAGGACTACTCGTTGTTTTTAAAGTCACAGACTAACCCGGCTCCCCCTCTGAGGCTTTTTATGCATGAAAAAGGATCCAAGGTCAGTGCTCTGGGTTCTTGTAACAAACGTCTCCCACATCACACTCCACATCCTTCCAAAGTGACCACTGTCCTCCTGGAGCAATCCTTCCCCCTACAGGGGAAAATATGCTCAGCTGCCAAGATGCTGAGCCCTCTGGAAAGCCTTGCCCCCTAGTGCCACTTTCTGCTACAGGCACGCGTGAATTGCCTTCCTGAAAACTCCACCTGGGATGCCCGGTCCTCTACCTGTGGGGAGGCTTGCACCTCAGTGAGTTTCTCTCTGAAAAGAGCAAGGAGGAGCTCTGGGAGCATCTGTCTTGTTGAGCTTGTCTTATGCTGCAGGGGAGGAGGGGTGGATTGGGAAAAGAACCAGCAGTTCCACTTCAGCGGGGATTAGCAGAGATGCTTAAAAAAAATTAAAAGTTTCAACATGTATAATTTTGACCTAATTTTTCATCAAAATGTCTAGTTTCAACAGAAAAAGGGGATCAAAATTATTCTGTTTCTCAAAGAGCTATAGAGCAGTGCTCCCTGTAACTTGTGCGACCACTCAGGAGAGATTCAAATGCTGCCAGTTGATTAGCAGAGTGCCCACAGCCAGGATTCGTTTCTATGGGGGGCGCACATTCATACATGCCTGGATGCACATAAAATTATTCCGCACATGGGTGGAAAAGATTAGAGGGAACATTGCTATTGAGCTCCTTAAACACTTGGGAATTTCAACAAAGTTCACCATAAAAATCTCAAAATGTGGACAAAGAAAGGATGAAATTTTCATGCAGCTGATGTTCCTTTCTGGCTGCGAAATTAGTTCTGTGTTGTTTCAGAAGGGCTGTTGAGTAGATTCATAGAATTTATGTCCAGAAGATTTATCCTAGTCTGATCTCCTGCATAAAACACAGGCTATAGAATTTCAGCCTATAATGAGCCTGATCTTTTGTGCTTGGTAATAAAGAAAAGAGGCTGCAGCGAAGCCAAAGGCCTGAAACAGACAGACAGCTTGGTGTAAGAGACACCCCTGTGCCACATGCCTGAAGTAGTAAATTGGCTGCTAGAGTTCACACAGCAGAGGGCTTACCGTGCATCAGACAGCTCTCTCCTTTTGACACATCTTTCCATTGCAAACTCCACCAGACCCTTTTGCCTAGTATGTTTAGGCCCTCCACGCCCATAAAAACCATCTCTTTTCTCTAAGCTTCTCCAGGAGGGTGTGGCGAGCAAAGAGGGCATCAGCTGCACTCCTCTCCGGCAAAAATCCACCGTGCCACACAGGGGCTTTTCAGTCGCCTTCGCCTGTCCTTTCATAGCCCAGGACACGGTTGTAATTCAGCAACTGCATGCAGCGTGGCAGCTCGTTTGGTTCAAAATGGGCACCAACCCAAAGCTCCAGCAACATTCATCTCCATAGTCTCTATGTTAAGAGTATTGTTGGCCAGACTTGTAAAGGATGTGACTTCTTCCCTTCCCGGTGACTTTCATGCACCCATCAGTAGCCCATGATCTATTGTTAAAGAGAAATGAGTCTGGGATGCGTCCTCTCTGCTGTCATCAGCTAGGAGGCTTTCCTCCTTCTCAAAGTGTTTGCAATTGCCACATCCAGCGCCAGCCACGGCTGTGGGACTCTTTCCCTTGCAGAGTTTCTGGTTCCAACACCATGTCATCCACGGACTGTTTCAGACCCAGCCTTTGTAATTCCCCCACCCTTTATTCACATCTGGTTATTCCCGGAGTCCCTATCCCTTTTCACACCAGGATCCAGCCCCTACCCTGCATCGCTGCCCCCCTGCTATTTTCATCTTTCCAGCCCCAGAGTTACAGGCTCCTGAGGCCTATCTAAGCCTTGGAACAACAGCCAAAACATTGAGGCGTATCAAAGAAGCACTGAAGGTTTTGAAGCTTGCCCGTGGGTAGATTTTGCCTGCTCCACACACAGCAGCCTTAGGAAGCTGTCCTTGCTAAAGTGTCAGTGGAGTGACAGCGTCTCCCCTCCATGTTCAGTTGCACAGAAATCACTCAGAGCTGTGGATTGGAAACTGGCATTAGCACTGAACCAAAGTTTCCTGGCATCTACTAACTTTCTGCACCATCCACGGGAGGCAGGTGGCCAGTGGCACCGCTCACATCCGTGCTCTGCTGAAGAGAAACAACGGAAGCACGTGTGGTGGTTCTCCATCTGCCAGCTGATGTGTGTACACACAGGGCCACTTGGCAACTGGATTTATATCCATTACCAACTAATGAAATGTAAGTGGCTGACAACAAGCTCAACCACTGCCAAAATCCAACATGAGGCCTGCAGATGTCCCAGAGAACAGCTAACCCTTTTGGAAGGTTAGTGCAGTAGAAAAGGTTACCCTTAAATTTGGTACAGATGCTACTCTTGCCATTTGAAAACCACATTCTCCCTCCCACCTCCACCCCCGAGAGAAAAACATAAATTCAGTTTCAAATCCTGGCCATTAACATCTTCTTCTGGTTCAAATTACATGACTAGGGGGTTCTCCCCCCCCCCACCGTATGTTGCAATTTGTCTCTTACCCGCGGGCATTTGAGGGAAAAAAGGGGAATCTAGCATGAAGGAACGAACACAAACTGTAATATACAGTTAGCTGAACTGCTATCAGATTCTCCTTGTAAGCTTAAATCTAGGATCAAATGCAGCTAGAGTCTGCTCATTTTTTACCAATGTTAAATTACGGCCAAGGCATTTCCATGAGCAGTAACATGTTAGGTGCTAGGGGAGCAGAGAGGAACTGAACCTCAAAACAAAAGGACTTGATCCTGATCCTAATGAAGTCAGTGAAAACACTGCCATTAGCAACAATAGAGCAGGTTTAGACACTGAGGGCAGGTCTACACAGCAACATTATTTTAAAGTAACTTCGTCCATGTCTACACAGCAGGCAGTTATTTCGAAATAGTGTCAAAATAACGTCAAGCTGGAGGACTTCTTCCTCTGACTCCTGTAACCCTCATTGGACGAGGAGTAAGGGAAGTGAGGAAGAGTGCGCTATTTCGAAATAAGTGCTGTGTAGACACTCCCAATTTAAGCTACGCAATTGATGTAGCTCAATTTGCACAGCTTATTTCAAGTTAAGCCCTGCAGTGTAGACGCACCCTGAGTGAGCTTTATTGCAGCCACTTGCAAACTTTCCCCTTTCTTCTGAGAGCAGCAGAGAAGCAGCAGTTGCCTATAGAGGAAAGCTAATGAATTTCCCCTCTCCCTCCCCCGACAGTAATTAGCAAGACTTTGTGAGGAAAGACCTGTGGCAAGCATGTAACAGCCTCAATTCCTGCTAACATGTTATTTTGGGTGATCCAATTGTACAACATGAAAAAAGAACGGCTGATTAAAGTGTTTGTTATTTCCAGAGCCAGCGGCAAGGAGGTGCTTGTGCTGTTTCTCAATGCGGGTCCACTTCAGAGGAGATGCTTTTGGTTAAAAAAAAAAAAAAAAAAAAAGGTTTCTCTAAATACTTCTCAACATAATAGCTAATGAAACAGCAAATTAATGTTGAAAACTTCAGCCCACTCATTTATTAGCCACTTTAGTCAAAGAGGAGAAAGAACGTGGGACCATTGACACAGGAAGTCATACAGCAGGCTATTTCTGTATCTTTTCACGTAACGCTGCCCGAGTTAACATCTAACTCAAAACTAGAAATTGGTAACAGTTAGTGTATTCTTGCTGCAGGGAGCAGGATGGCTCCCCACCAGTGCTCAATAGAAGCTGGGTATTTGTGAGGCTGTGCAGGAGAAATTGCTGATCAGCTAATAAGCAGAGTGCTTTCAGCTAGGCTGTGTGTTTATATGGGTGGTGCGCATTTGTGCTTGCCTCGGTGCACATAAAATTATTCTGCACTTGGATGGAAAAGATAGAGGGAACATTGCTCCCCACTGTACATTCTCTATCCTGCCTGTTAAGTACAAACAGCGGATCTTCCACCACTGCCCTTGGGAAGCTATTCTGGAATCTGAACAAAAGGAAGGATGGGTATTAGCCTAAGATTTGGGTGATCCAGGTTCAATGGAGACGCTTACACTGCAGCTGGGAGAGTGCTCCCTAGCTTGTGCTGAGAATGGTAGCAGAGGCAGCCAGTGGGCTTAGTCACTGGAGTACAACCCCTGCCGCCCAGCCCCTGGCTATGTACGCAGGCGACTAGCCAGAGCTGCTGCCTGCCTTACCACGGTTTCGAGCAGAGGTCGTGGGCGTCCGTTTGCCAGAGCTGGACAGACACTCCCAGCTGCATTCCTGTGTCACTTGGGGCCTGATGGGAGTCCAGAATGTAAATTGGGTTTTAAAAGCTGGGCCTTTGTTCCCCATCGGAATGATGAGAAGGGCAAAGACAGGAATGACTCGGACGTGTTCTGATGCTGTGGCAGTGGGAGCTAAGTGCATTCGATGACCAGAGCTTACTATTTAGCAGCTGTTCCTCTGTGGCAGGGCAGGTGGGCCTGCCACAGACACGGACTGCTCCGGCTGAGACGCCAGCGGATGAAGCAGGCGGAATGCAGCTCCAGCCCCTACTGGTTAATTGGAACAGAGAAGCCTCACCCATTAACCATTCCCATCCCTAATATGGATGCGGACGTGGATACAAATTTGCATCTAGAGCCCTGCAAATTTGCAGATATCCACTTTATAGCCACGGTCTCCGCAGCAGCAGGTGTCAATGTGGATAGCCGTGGCTCATTTTGGCAGACGTGGATACAAAGTTTGTACCCGCGCAGAGCTCTAGAGCCGGGTTCCGGTGCTCAGTGACATCAGGAGATCTTGACACATGGATGCAGCATCCTCGTTTTGCTCCATGATAAGAATCGCCAAAGCTTTTCTACAGCCACAGTTTGAGAAGGGAGTAGGCCCACCTCGTGAAATGCACCCA
This sequence comes from Apalone spinifera, assembly GCA_030068395.1. Taxonomy (NCBI): domain Eukaryota; kingdom Metazoa; phylum Chordata; order Testudines; family Trionychidae; genus Apalone; species Apalone spinifera. The sequence continues at coordinate 14,627,537 of JANRFK010003199.1, forward strand.
ATTTTTTCCTAGCTTGCTAGCCAGGCGGCTCATCAGCATCCCTGTGTCCTTAGAGCAAGTGGCTATTTGTATTCGGAAGTGGGCAGTGCCTCCCACGGGGCTATCCGTGCAACACCATTGCGATCAGCGCAAACGAGATCAGAAATTGCCCCCAGATGTTAGTGTGCTGACTGATGAACCTCAAAAAGGTCAGAGGCTTGGCCTGGGGCAGGCAAACCATCCTCCCCTTCCCTCCAGCACTGGAACATCTGCAGACAGGAGGGTTCCTCGTGTTCCCACTGAAGCCAACGGAGCTGGGGTGACATCAGCAGGCGCAGAGGACTGGCAGACTCCAGGACACAAGCTCTGACGGAATTTCTGAGGCTGGCCTACTAGAGGAAAATGCAAGTCACGGCATTGGGGCTTTGCAGGTTCCAACCGTGGGAGCCAGGAGGTGCAGAGGCCACCACTAAACAACTATTAATGGAGAGAGTGTGGGGCTGAGTGGTATCACAACTTGCCACCGCCTGCTGCCCTGCCCTCGGCGTACCCTGGCCCCCCTGCGTACCCTGGCCCCCCTGCGTGCGCCCCCCACCCGTCCATGTCTGCTGCCCCAGGGTGATTTAAAATGGCCCAGGGACCCACCAGCAGCGCATCAGGGTTAGAGCGGCTTCCGGCCACTCGCTCACCCTGGCTACCCACGTGTCTCTATGGCTGGGGGGAGGAGGCTGTGGTCTCCATGCACTGCTCCAGCCCCCAGGGCCCATGCTTTGGGCACCCCCACGGCAGCTGCCTCAACTGTCCTACAAATGGGTCTCAGAGCGGCCCGGGGCTTCCCTGGTGAGGGCGGCCATAGGTGCTGGAATTAGCAGAGAAGCCGAGCACAGTGGGAGGCAGGGCAGAGCAGGGGGTGGGCCACTCCAGCTCCCACCACCATAGGGGCCGGCCCCTGACACTGCCCCACACCAAGCCTCCTGGCAATCCCCTGGCTCGTGTCACTCGGGGGCGAGGCTGGGGAGTGGTGGGGCTTGGGGAAAGGGATGGAATGGAGGTCGGTGGGCACCAGAGAGGGGTTCCTGAGGCCCCCCAGGGGACGGCCCTGTCCATACCCTTCCCTCCCCCCCAAACTCTCTCTCTCAGCCTTAGGAATAATGGGGGGGGGGAAACAGTTTGATTGTGGGGAGGGGTGTGGGCCCTGGGCCTTCTGGGCCCCACCACCATTTTTGCCAACCTGCTGCCCCTGCCACTGACTATTTTCCTTGTAGCCTAAGCAAAGCTCACAAGCCGGGGGGTGCCTGCCAGGATGCCATGCCCCCCAGGAGGAATCAGGGAATCTTGCCGTTTGTTTCTCCCCCTTGAAAACACACTGCCTTGTAACTAGAGCAAACATCACAAAGGAGGCACCACCACTCCACAAAGAAACCCACCAGTGCACTCGGCTAAAAATGCGTATTCCAGAGACCTACCCTGAGAGAGCCGCCCTTGTGTAATCCACAGGGGGTCTGTTCAAGGGGCCGGTCTGGGGAGGTGTCTTTTGTTGGGAAACCTCTTTGGGGAAAAAACCCTGATTTTTTGCAGTCTGCCCCATCGCAAAAGGTAAAACAATTTGGGCTGGAAGGTATTTTACGAGCCTTGGAGAAGAAGCCAGCCCTGCGGGGGATGACTCCTAAATCCTCCTTTCGGGCAGTTGAATGTTAACGAGCAGCATCCCAAACGAAGGCACAGGCTTTCTGGGAGGCGGCGTGGAGCAAGCACCGCTGAAAAGGAGAATCCTGGGGGAACTGGACTCCAGGGTGAGAGGGGAAAGTTGAGGTAACCACTTCCTTGCAGTCTTCCCCATCTCTATAACATTCTTAGCATGGTTTGTATCTTCCTTCCAAATGAGTATCAGATGTGATTGGAAGAAACTCACAATGTATTGGCTCTCCATTTGTCAACGTCCGTTCCTTGAAACAAACAACAGGCAGGGATTAAGTCAAGGGAGATTTATTTCTTCTGACGAGCTCTGTGCACGCCGCTATTTTTCTTCATTAGTTTTGACACTTCTGTAATACTTGTGAACTTCAGGAAGGGTGGACTGAACTGGTGTCATTTCGGGGGGAGGGAGAAAACAATCTGTGAGCTGGTTTCATTTGTTTGATAAAAATAACGCTCCAAAAATCCCAGTCTGTACAGAGGGGAAACCAAAGATTATGCTGTGTTCTTTTTGGATTAGTTCAGAAGTGTATCTAAATGTGTTCTAATCTCTTGATAGCTGACTCACAAATCACCTAATGCAGCTTAATGCTAACACCATCTGTGTCCACTATGTCCAAAATATTATGGCCAAAATTTTAAGTTGGGCTCTGAATCTCGTATTTAAATAGCGAGCTGATTTTCACCAGTGAACTCCCGTTGAAGTCAGTGGGTGTTTCACAAGATGTGTCCAAACTGAAGATAGCTGGGAAAAATTGAGGGTTTTTCCTACAGAAAGTGGGGTTTTTTTTGGGGGGGGAATCTATTTTCCTATTTTATGAACAAGATTTAGATGTTTCAGCAGAAATTTGAATATAGAAGCATTTTGTCCAACAGCTGTTATACCTCAGCAGAGAACTCTTCCCAGGTGAAATATTTCCGTTTTCAGGTGGCTTGGGGCTTGTGTGTTTAGATAGATACATAAAGATGTTTCCTGGGACAAGCAGACACTGCTCATGGGAAAGTGTCATTTAGTCAAAACACCCAAGCATCTATCAAAAAAGTAGTTGTTAGGTTTGAGCAGCCATATGTACAGCCTCCAGAGTCAATGGCACAATATGATCAAAGCAAGCCTCAGAATCCAGTGCTGACTTATTTGCATTTGCTTTTGGTTTTTTAAATGCACGGTGGCTCATTTTTGACCTGAGAATGGGGAAGGAATCCACCTTCAGCTTAGGTAAAAAAAAAAATCCCACTCTTTCCATACAACATAATACATTTATTTCCCTGGCATATTAGAAAATGTTTTAAGGCAAGACTTTTGGAGTGAGCATCAATCACTTCTGACTTGCTTATAACTCTGTAGGAGCATCGTCATCTCTGAAGTGTCTTCAGAGGACAGTGTCTTCTATTTATTCCATGTCTCCATTGGAAAATGTAAACCTTAGTCAACCCAGAGGCCTTCCTGTCTCCATGGCCTGTCAATCTGGCCCCTTTCACCACCACTAAATTCACCATAAAAAAAATGAAGGGATTACACAAACAAACAGAGCTCCCCCTGAAGCAGTGGCTACAGGTTGTCAGATGAGCCCTTTGGCCTGCAAAAATCATGTATCATACACACACACGCCCTGCGTTCTTTCCCACCAACACCCTGAGCATACAAGCCACTCAGCTGAGGAAGCCCATCCTGTTCTAACACCTTCAGCAGCCTTTGCTGCAGGAAAGCTAGACCCATAAGTAACAGAGCAGCAAAGATACTACTGCTGCCCAAGGAAAAGGAGAAAGGGGATACACACCCATTTTCCACAGTGCTGTTCGAAATCCCAATTCTCTTAAAAACGAGTAATCCTATAACACATTAGAGACTAACAAATATATATATATATATATATATATATATATATATATATATATATATATATATAGTATCATGGACTCTCACGTCCATGATACAACCCACTTCTTCAGATGATCTTGGATGGGGAAAAAAAGGGAGGACCGAGAATTCATACCAGAAAAAGAAAGGGGGGGGGGGAGAACTTATCAATTGTAGTGCCGGTGCTAATGAGGCTGAGTGGGCTGGAAGTGTCCCATGCTTAGCTTTTGATATCAATGCAGTGTTGAATGTAAGGAAGGCTGGTTTTATAATGGGACATCATGTATGTGGTGACAAGGCAAACATGGGTGAATAAATTACCTGGAAGGAAAGCATCAACTCCAAACCAAATAATTCAAAACCACACTTCTCCAAGTGGGGATAACTCCAATGGCCAAATGACAAGAAGCTGCTGAATTTAGTGTTGCAGGCTGGCATTTTTTAAAGCATCTTCAAGCTGTCAGAGTAGCGTATAGAACAAGGAGTGGTTCTGAATGATTTGTTTCAGGGCTTTTCCATTTGCACGATTTATTTCCTATTTTCTTCCTTTGTCGAAAGTGGAATAATTTCATAGAAAGCTTCTCGCACAAGTGAGAGCACGCATATTGCAAGTTACTCTCGCTCTCCCCCCCCAGATGTCAGACTACCAGTCAGAAAAATAGTTAAGGTTCAGTGCAGTATAAACAAACGTTGCCGTTTATGAAGGGCTCTGACGAGATCATGCAAAGGACACCACACTGACAGGGATGAAATGGGGTGTGGGAGAACAGTCCCAGCTGGGAAGCATGTGCAGAGAACTGAGATGGACACGGGTTTTGTTCCCATTTACATGTTGTCTAAAGTTTAATGAAAAATGTTCTTGGAAGGTTCTCTTTTTTACAAAACCCTAAAATTCAAGGGGAAACTGGTATTTCCCCATGATCGCTATCTTGGTGGGGAAGGAGGAAAAGCAATTTTTCACTGAAAAAAGTTTCAGATAAAAAAGGCAGCTCAGTCTTTCTGAACAGATTCATCTGAGGGGCAGAACACAACCTAGGAACCTAGCACGGACCTGTCACATACTGGGGCTGACAATTATTTCCCTTCGGTGCCGATGGAGTGGGTGGTTGAGAGGAAGGCAAAAGCATCTCTTTAGGGCGTGAAATTCATTATGCAACAAGACCTGGGTACCAGTGATCCCTGTAAGCGGTGCGTTTGTGCAGCCACTCAGGACAGATTCAAATGCTGCCCAGCTGATTAACAGAGCACCCACAGCCAGGTTTTTTGTTTCTACTGGTGGTGCACATTCATACATGCCTCATTGCACATAAAATTTATTCTGCGCATAGAAAAGATTAGAGGGAACATTGCTGGGTACCACTTCTGCTCTATGGCCTTTGGAAAGAAATGAATTCCACCCCACAGAGACGCACAGGTGTCTGACCAGTCAAATCGCCTCGGGACTAAATTGCAGACGTACCAACGCCATGCCAGAAGCACAAGCATGCTTCACTACTGCGTCATTAGCAACGCATGATGTAGCTGGCAAGCAGTAGGGAGGGGAGTTTTACTAAGCACGCAGAGAGGCCAGACTCACATGCTGAGAAGCCCGTGCTATTCTGGTAGACTGAACTCCCAAACTAGGGCTGAAGAAAGACGTGGTATCGGGACCAACCTACCCATCAGGGTGTCACTCACTACTGACCCAGAGAAAGGACAGTTTGCCCCACACTTGCCTCCACTGCCATCCAAGGTACTAATTCAGGATACTGAGCTCCTTCCAAACTGTGCCCATAGCCAGAGAAGCTGCTCCCTGCGCGCAAGGTTGTGAAAAATAGACCTCCCGGTCACAGCAGATCCAGCTGGATAGTCAGCTCTTACAAAGCAATAACCCAAGATCCCGATAACCTTGCCACCTTTCCCGGGAACCTCTCTTGCGAGCGCCCGGGCACTGGGTTTTGCCAGCGCTAGTAATGCTCCCAGAGGAAATTCAAAGCAGACCCCAGTATTGTGACCTGTAGATTAAGGGTCCTGGGGTTTCCCCAGAAGCTTTTAACATCACTCAGGAAGTTAAGCTCCTAAGTAGGAAACAAGAAATGAAATGTGTCTTTGAAGAAACACAGGACAAGGGAGTAATTGCTGGCAAGTCTATAAAACTCCCCCAAAGCCTTCGCAGGCCCTATACATTTCCGTTCCCAATTTCCTAGGGAAGCCAATGGCTTTCTCCGCGCGAGACTCTGCAAAGACCTAAGCACCCAGAAAACAGAGAAAAGGGGCATTGCTCACTCAGTGAGTCTGCTTGAGTGGGACCTCCGGCTGGCGAGCCCAGCGTACATGAGAGACACATGCCAGCGGTGCTCCAACCTCATTAGCATAGGCAAATGAGTAACACAAGAGCCGGCTATTATTAGTTATCACTATTATTAATTGCCCCTTTTTTCTAATGGACTTCCTAATTATTGACTTCTAGAAGACTGACCTAGCATTGCCTAGGACTGGGAACAGCCTGGGGCGGGGAGTGCACCCTACCTGCCAGCACTCCCTGGGGCAGAGGGGACCACACAGGCCACCTACTGGTGCTTCCCGGCACCAGTGGCCACACAGTGGCCAGCAGGTGTTCCTCTGGGCAGGCCAGGGCCGTGCTGCTGACCAGGGACTGCTGCCCCTTGTGATCATGCATGAATATAGCTGTCCCTGCTCACACACCCCTCCCTTTCCGTCTGATACAAAATAATCTCATTCCAGGCACATCCCATTTTCCTGGGACAACCAAACCCTGACTGTGCTTTAAGGTTAGGATAAGAGGAAGCTGCCTACCGAATTTGGTGGTCCTGGCTCTTACCGTTAAGCGGGAGTTCTTGAACAGACTCACAGATGGACGGACAGACAGACGCACAGAAAAGATAGTGGCTATTCCCAAGCTGATTGGTGCTTCTGGTTTCCCAACCACTTTGCCAGTAGGGAGCACTGTAAGTCCATCCCTCACTGTTCTTCTGCTGACTACCATCAACATGCTGCTAAATAATGTCTCACCATGCTCACTGTATCTCCCTCCACTGAAACCCAGCCAATGTAGACATGCAGTGCTGACCCCTACTTACAGAATTAGCTTGTTTTGTTATTTGCCCCCAATAGGAATTGTAATTCTTTAAAAGGGAAAAGCTAGGGTGATAGCTTATGTTCCTAGTGCACACCCACACAGGCAGGCGAGCCACACACCTCCTTTGCTGCAGACCATCCAGTCTGCACGACCAAACTCCTATCCGGAGCTTTGCTATCTTTCAATCCTGGGGAACGGTCCAGCCCTCAGCCTGTGTCAGGCACAGACCTAAAAGGTGCTTTGCAAGAGTTCGTTTCATTGGTCTCGCCCCTCGTGTGGTGCATCTCTCAATGTACTGGCTTTGGCCACGATTCACGATGGGGGCCACTCCCAGGGACAGAAATTAGGATGCATCAGTACTCAGTTTGGTACATGTCAGAGGCACTCTTGACACTAGCGAGACTAACCACGAGCAATCGCTAGCAGATTATTTCCCTGCCTACATTCTAGAGCAGAGCATAGGAATTTGGAATGACACTCCAGAGAGTTTAGAACCCAACCCCTCCAGCCGGTAAGACGTGTGAGCATCGTTTAAATGCAGTCCCCAATGCTACCTCACCAAAGTCAGTGGGAGCAGTGGCTTTCCTCTAATAAGGACAAAACCAGACACTGGTTACCTGGGCAAGCAAAGATATTTAATGCTCAAAGCATTAGGCAAAATATTCAACCCCTAGCTCCATCACAGATTCCCTGGGTGACCAAGGATAGATATCTGTACCTCAGTTCCCTACTTATGAACTGGAGAGCAGGTTAATTCTCTCTCTACACTTAGGCCAGGTCTACACTAAAGGGGAAGGTCAAATCAAGATACGCAACTCCAGCTATGTTAATTACAGAGCTGGAGTCGATGTACCTCGTTTTGAGTTTCCCCACTGTCCCCGCAGCAGAAGGGCCACGGGAGCAAACACTCCCATTGGTTTCCCTTACTCCTGGCAAGAACAGGAGTACCTGCCATTGATAGGGGTGCCTTCTGAGTAGCAAGTCTTAACCAGACTCGCTAAATCAAACTCCGGAACATGGATTGCGGTAGCGTCAATCTTCCATTTAATGAAGACGTGGCCTTCCTCCTCATGAGGAGTAAGGGAAGTCAACAGGAGCATTTCTCCCATCAACCTCTCTCTGTGAGGACGGCATAGAGGCTCAACTTAAGGTACGTTGACTCTTGCTACGTTTTTTACGTGGCTGGAATTCTGTACCTTCAAGCCGACCTTCAGCTGTAGTGTGGCCCTGGCCCCAGTGTGAGGATCACCTCTGTTGCGCACTGTTCATGAAACGAACGCTGCATGGAGCTGCCAGGGGTGCTTCTGGGCACACTCCAAGAATGTGCTCCTGGCTGAAGTGCAGAGTAAACGCCTGGAGCTTCCCGAGAGAAAGCGCCGATGTGCCAGGTGGACTGTGAAAACAATCTGTTGTGCAATTCTGTAGCACACCCATAGCATTTCAAGAGCAATCTTCCGCTGTTGGTAGGATCCAGCTCATTTTAACAAACAGGCTTGATTTTCATGAGCCACAAAGGAAGATGGGGAAAAGACACGCGCACGCACACACACACACACACACACACACACACACACACACACACACACAGAGCAGTGCTGTCAATTCCAATCTCGCCTGCCAGACCAGGCATTACCTGGAAAGGGTTAACTGCAAATTTCAACATGGTCCAATCTAGTTTCTGTCAGCCAGGAGGATATCAAATGGCCAGGAGATTAACGGAGCCTCCGGCAAGGAGAGATGCCATAATGCAGTGTTTATATTTGAGACAGAGCCAAAAATACCTTCACCTTGAATTCTAATTACAGCATCTTGTTCTGCCGCACTCTGCCGAGACGTAAGGTACAGAGGGGGTCGTGAAGGGCCACACACACAAAATCCTATCAGCTGGGTGTAAGCCGGGTGTCGCGCTGTGGTGAAAGGAAACATCACAGCCAGCTCTCCACCGGCACAGCCTCTGTGTCAGAAAGTACTCGTGCACTTGCACCGGGAGTGAATTCGGCTGTCCGGTTGTCACTCTGCCGGAGGGCTGGGGGCAGGCAGCAGCAGCGCAAGCAGCAATACCCCCACAAAAGGTCCCAAGGAAGCGGTGTGGGAACAGCAGGGCAATGGGACAGACCAGCAAAGGAGGCACCTTCGCAGGGGGGTTTCCAAAGGAGGCTGGACAGCCCTCTGCCTCGGACTGTTCAGAACAGGGACTCTCAAATGTCACTGCACTGGGGCCCCCTGCTGACAACAGCAATGACTGTAAGTCCCCAGGAGCAGGGACTGAAGCCTGAGCCTGCCCAAGCCCAGCTGCCCCAGAGTGGGTGAGGGGAGCCAGGGTGAAAGCCCAAGACCAATGTTCCCTCTAATCTTTTCCACCCATGTGTGGAATACATTTTGCTATGTGCACCCAGACATGTGAATGTGCACCACCAGTAGAAAAACAAACTAGCTCTGCTAATCAGCTGGGTGACATTGGAACCTCTCTGAGCCGCCGCACAAGCGCCCGGCTTCCAGGGAACACTGCCTGCAACCCGACTCCTGCCACCCGGGACTGAAGCCCTCAGGTTTTGGCTACAGCCCCAGACAGCAGGGCTTGGGTTTCAGGCAGTGCCAGCCCTGGTGATTCCATTAAAATGGGGTCCCAACCCACAATTTGAGAGCCACCAGCTTAGACACAAGAAATCCCACCTCTTGGCAGGAGGCAGACCAAATGCCCCTTGGAGCCCCTTTTACCCCTACCCACAAGCTTGTGGAGGCAAAGTACATGACCCACAATCACTGTAGAAATATCCTCAGGGCTCGAAAAAGAATCAGGAGCCCTGTCCCTTCACCCTGCCCCGACAACCCCACAGCCTCACCATCCTCATGCCTCGGGTCACGCCCGTCTGCCACACGGACTCGCACTGGAGCCGAGCCGAGCTGCTCCCTGACATCCAGAACCTTATCACCTGACTAAAGTGCATCCTCCAGGCCAGGGTGACACCGTGACGGGTGAGGCTTACCTGTTAAATAGTCACGTCCCCAGTGGCAGTTCCGTAGCAGTACAGACTACTGGGTAGCCAGCAGTAGGGATGTAGAATCCCGGTTAGAATGTTTAACCAGTTAACCGTGATCCCACAGCGAGGGGCTGCTGGGCCCGGCCCACTGGCTAACTGCTTAGCCTGGTAAGCACACCAGGAAGGGGCATGCTTACCGGGTAACTGGTTAACCCTTTACATCCCTAGCTAGAAGCGTGACATGCCCAACTGGTTGGGAGGTCAGACTCATTCACTTCTAGATCAGCTCTCGACTCAGCTGCCACACAGAACTCCCCCTCCCTAGCCAGCTGGACACCTGTGTCCATGGAGCTAACCAACTGTCTGATGGAAGCAGCCTCTGTCCATACCTGGCACGCAGGAATACACAGCCTGCCCACGCACCCGCCGTCGAGTTCCTTCTCCGCGTGCTCCAGGCCTCTCCATCTCCCCCGATGCGCATGCTGCCTCCCGGCTGCGCTCCAAGCAGCTGATCCATGTAAGATATCTCACAGGCAGCTTTTCCCATGGACTAGCTCAGGCTGCTCCCCTGTGCCAGCACGCCGGCCTGGCCCCACCAACTTTCCACAGGCCGTTTGTTTTTGCTAAAGTGCTGCTGCAGCAAAAGTGCAATCCCAGCAAAAGCTGTCAGGGAAGCAGGGGGCTGAGTGACAGCCCTGATAATACAATGTTTACACCAGGAATTTATTGGGTGTGCAAATCCAGGGAGGAAAACAACAGACGGGACCTGGCTGGATATAGTCAGAAGGAACAATCACAGAGACAGGCCGGCATCACGCCTGCTGGAAGTGACATGGTCACAGACCTCTGCTTGGAGAGCCATGGGCTTTGTGACAGCCACCTTCTCCCGAGAAAGAAATTCAGTGGCACCAAATTCTGTTGTTGGTGCGTACCCCCCAGCACAAGCCAAGCGGCACAGGCATAAGCACAAGCTGAATTTGGCCCAGGGGGTGTGATTCTGGAAGAGAGGATTGCCAGGAGCCTTTTATTGCTGGCTGGGCCAGGGGCGGCAGGAAAGCTTGTAAGCTCAGCTGTTTGGGGCTGACCTCACGCCACCCCTTTTCTGCAGCCTTATTTGCACCTTTGTTGGCAGCACCAGCCTAAACAAGACAAGGAGACAGAATTCCCCGCGAATCCCTAGAGGCAAATCGGGGGGTCACACTAGGGCAAAGGCAACAGAGATGGGGGAAGTGCATGGCCATTCCCCCTCCATCTCCAACAACCCGTCTCCAGCATCCACCTCTGCAAGGAGAAGGCAGGAGAGGCAGAGCCTGGTTTCACAGCACCCAGACCGAAGCAATCCTAGCAGACTCAATAAATAAAGGCTAGTTCCAGCGTGAGACAAGAGCGGGCATCCTCGCAACTGCTGATGCTGGCCTCCCTATTCCCTGCCACTAAGGCGGCGCAACGCTCTTCAGCAAACTACGCCGCTTCTGCCACATGCAGCCTGTCAAGGTTTGGCATGTCAGCCAGCAGGGAGCTGTGTGCCAGATGCTGGCATGCACTGCACTTTATAGCCCATCCATTAAGATCATGAATTTCTCCCCCAGGGGTTTTTCCCACTGCCAGTCCCTTGGGCATATCCCACCCACACCTATCCCATGCTGAGACAACATTCAGCTGGGTTTATTTGCAGGGCCATCTAGAGTCCCCATTGTCCAAAGCGTGCACAGACAGCCCATGCTCTGACAGAGCCTACAATCTAAACAGGCTGGGGCAGGAACAGAGCCCTAGAGAGCGAGAAGAAACAAACCCTGCACTGACAGCAGCAAGACTGTCTTTAGCAAGGGGAGGTTGCTGTTAATTCTGTTCCTATTTTGATGAAAACAGATTTGGATTTTCCCCAACTATTCTACATGTTTTGTTAGTCTTTAAAGTGCTACCAGACTATTTGTTGTTGAAGTTTTTTCAGTGCCTAAAGTTAGCTGTGTGCCATACTTGCTCTTGATAACTAAAAACACTCCTATAAGAAATAGGTGAGGCCTCAGAAGTCACTTGGCATTACCCATTCAACTGCTGCCTTACTTAGAAAGTTTATTCCACTGAATTATGAATTAGATTCATCAGCTAAGAGCATTTTCACTTTAAGAGGGAAAGCGAGAAAATTTTCCTCGGGAACCTGTGCATATTTGGGAAGGAAGAGGTGCTTGTTTGTTTGAAATTAGTTGTATGAAGTGGTCCCTTGATTCTCAATCTCATTCAATAAGGTTGTACACGTTCCAACCTGGCACAATTTGTGATGGAGCCAATTGCGGGGGAGGGAGGCTTGTTTTGAGGTTGGTTTTTTTTTAAAAACTGGCAGCGCAGTTTGCCGAGGAAGCACCATTTCCAATGTTGTTCAATTCTTTTAACAATTCAAAGAAAGGGACTTCAGACAAAGTCTCCAGTGTCCAAGTGCTGTGAATTGGAAGGGGAGCCAGCCCATTCCATGTTCAGCAATTTCTGAGTTTGCACTGGGCTCCCTCTGAGACACGCCCCGCTCTGCTGCCAGCTGTCTCCAGGACAGATTTTATTTTTAAAACAAACTAGAAAAAAATTGAAAAGATTTTCCAATATTAAAAAATGGGGCTGCAGATGGGCTCTTGATTGGGCTGCAACACCTGCCCAATAGGCATCTGAGAAATCACAATTTGTACAACATGCAACCCAAGCCAAAGAAGTTCACAAACCAGCCGTGTGTGTGAATGCAGCCCCCTAGCTGCTAAGTGTTACAAAGAAGGAGCCAGTGTGCTCCTGGGGCTCAGGGAGGCTGTCCTGTAAGCTCTGTACAGAGTGCTGTGGGCAGCACAATGAGCCAGTGCTTAAATGAGCTACTCATTTAAGGACATTTTATTCAGCACCATAGGAACTTTCCTACTTGAGCTCAGGTCCTGAAGCTGTAACAAGCTACCTAAGCACTGGTGCCTTCTGCAAAGCTTTGGCTGTGAGAACCACTTCCGCTAACGCAGCCTGGGCAGTTTCCAACCTTCCTCATCCTCATTGCATGCCTGATCCTGAAACTTATGAGCACTTGTAGCTCCCAAGACTCGCACTTCCATCTGCAGCTCTCAAAGCACGTCATTCTACCCATTTCTGAGCTGGGGAAACTGAGGCACAAAGAAAGGCTGTGGCTTGCCTACAATCAGCCAGCTACAGAGCAAGGCATACAGCCCAAGTGTCCCAAGTCCCAGCCCAGCACCCTAGAAACTGGACAGCACAACGCCCGCGTAGTCAGGGGTTGAGACGCAGGCCATCTCTTTCCTTCCACAGAAACAGCCTCTGTTTCTTACAACTCTTGTCTGTTCCTGCTGCTGGCTCCCCATCGGGGTCTGAAACCTGGATTTGTGGCACTACAAGCCCATTGATGCGGCTTACTTGGGCAATAATTGGGCTGGCTTGTTTGCTCAAGCTGGGGCACTTCCGGGATGTGTCGGCCAGAGTCACCGACCCAAAGGGCCAGCCCTCCCTCGAAACACTGCAACTCCCGGCTTGCTTCAACCCACAGCCACACGGCACAGCGACATTCTCAGCTGCTGAACGCTCACCTCACTAGCCAAACCGGTAAAGGATTCACAGGGCCCTATGCAGTACTGTTCAACTGGTGCGCTGCGCCTCATGGCAGCCCGGGGCAAATGATTTTTGAGAGAGGGGATTTTATAGTCTTCAGCAACACACGCATGAAATATTTGAAAGCGCATTTTAAACTCAGGCCCTGTCAACTACCACAGTAAGTGCCAAAACTGAGGGCATGTACCCGGGGCTGGCAAATGCCTGTTCAATGGCTCTCTCACAGGTTCAGCGTTCTGCTCATAGGTCTGGCCGGCTGTTTCAATTCGGAGCTAACCGGATCCTCTCTGGAGGGAGCAGAACCACACAGCAGGGACGGGGAAGAGGCTGGGGGATGGACAGTAAGACCCAGTGGTGCCCCAAATGTTTGGCACCCTGCGCAGCTGTGTATTCTGCGTATGGGTAAGGACAGCCTCAGATACACGCATCAGAAGAACGGCCATGCTGGGTCAGACCCAAGGTCCGTCTAGCCCAGTGTCCAGTCTTCCGACAATGGCTGATGCCAAGTGCTCCAGGGGGAATGAACAGACCAAGGCAGTTGCCGGGTGAGCCATCCCCTGCCAGGCAGTCCCAGCTGCCGGCAATCCGCAGTTTTGGGACATTCAGAGCATGGGGTTGTGTTCCTGAACATCCTGGCTGATAGCCATTGATGGGCTTGCCCTCTGGGAATTTATCCCATTTTTTTTTAAATCTAGTTATGCTTTTGGCCTTCTCCACATCCCAGGGCAACAAGTCTCTCAGGCTGCCTGTGTATTGCATGAAGCAGTTGCTCCCTAACATTGGTGTACAACCTGCTGTCTAGCAATTTCATTAGAGGCCCCCTGATTCAGGTCTTATGTGAGGGGGGAAGTAACATTTCCTTATGCACTTGCTCCATAGCACTCATTATTTTAATTACCTCTGTCTTTTCCCCTCTTTGCAGTCGATTTTCCAAGGCGAACAGAGTCCTCCAGCTGCTGGCAGGCATGCACGAAGGAAGGCATTCGAGGGGGCGGCACAGTCTGGAATTGGGGTGCCTCCGGAGGGGCTGAGGGTCCCATGCCTGTAGAACCACAGCCGTTTCAGTATATTGCTATGATCAGACCTTCCCATGCAGATGAGCCCTGCTTACTGCATTCCCATAACTCTTTGCACACAGCATGCATGAATATTAATGATCAAAGAGCTGTTGGTTTTCCAATGGTCTACTGCATGCCACCTTTGCAGCACACACCACAACAACAATGCATGAGGCGTAGGGAGCTGCCAACAGAGGAGCAGGTCTCTCTGTCGGGCTTCCCCACCATCACCTGCAAATAATGACGTCACCTATTCAGTCGCATGGCCCACAGCTATCATCCAGACAGATCCCACAAGCTGCACCCCTGCAACACAGCCACATCTGTAGAGGCAGCAGGCATCACACGCCAACCCCAAGAGGTAGGAATTTGCAACACCCAGGTGACAAGGAAACCAGCCCCAGGGACAGGCAGTACCTCCGGGCACATTCTACCCCTCTAGGCTGGTAAGACTCACTCTGGAATCTTTGCAGACCTCTGTTCTGCTGCCTGAGCCAACAGACCCATGCCTGGGACCTGGGGCTGCATCCTGCCTCTCTACTAAGAAGCCGCCAGAGGCTTAGCTGGTGTCCATCACCGTAGTTCCTCTGTGCTCAGTGGAGCCAAGCTGCTTTATAGTCGCTGAGACTCTGGTCTAAACTGCTGCTTACGTACCAGGTAACAAGTCCAAATTCAGAAATGAGCTTCAGCCAAAGACCCTGGACTCAAATATTCCCTGCCCCTGTCACTGAGGGGGCGGGCAGTCACCGGACTCTGCACCCCCGTACGCAGCTGAAAACACTGTCCAGAAACAAAGCTTTGGTATTCCTGCCAGTCTAATGGCTCCGGCTCTCTTCCTCACACACGACGAGCTGCACACGGCTCCAGGACAGCTCAGCGGCAGGGCTCGAAGGAAAGAGACGAACTAGCAGGAATAAACCACTCACCCCCGGTGCGGTGCTCTAATAGTTTTCCCGCACGAGCCTGCCACGCCGTGGCACGTTGCTCAGCATGCCGGCCCCTGTGAATCATGCACCATTAACATTCCCAGAGTGACATCTCCAACACACTTCAGGGATAAGTGGGTTGCTAGCCAATTTGCCAAATGTTTGGGATAAATTACTAAGAGGTGAACTGGCAAGGGGCCAAGATCTGACTCACAGTGACCAGGAACTCTCCTCTGGGCTGTTCAGGGCCCTCATCCAGCCCCAGTCCCAGACAGCGTCACCATTAGGAACCCAACAAAAAACTTCTCAGCTTCGGTAAGGTTGTGTACTTTCTGGAGCTTTAAGACACACGGAACTGTGCGGCGTGCACAAAGCTGCTTGGCAAACTCTGTCTATGAAGACTGACTTGCTCTCTGCTAAGAGAGCGCCGAGCCTGGGGTGGAGGCGAGGAAACCTGGGCATGTTATGAGCCCATTCTGCTCTTTATCCCTGTGCAATCCTCAATATCACCGCAAAGAACACTAAAAACCTCACCCATGCGAGGGCCTGCAGCCAGCTAGGAGGCACAGGCCCTCCAAAGAGAGAGGCCAGCAGTTTATACCAAC
>JANRFK010003199.1:14665242-14728421 GCA_030068395.1 Apalone spinifera
CCTGGCCCCGGCGCACCTGGGGGGGGTGGGGGAAGTAAAAGAGTTGGCGCTTTCGGAGCAGCCTGGGGGAGAGCCAGGCTCCAGCGCCCGCCGGCCCCGGGGCAGCCTAGCGCGGCGAACGCGAGCGGTCCCGGCGACCTCCCCTGGGTGGGGGAGCCGCCCGGTTGCGCTCGGCCTCAGGGGCCGGGAACACGGAATCCGGAGCGAACGGGACGGGGGCCGGGGCGGCGCAGGGCCCTGGCTCGGGGCTCGCTCAGCCGCGGGCGGAATCCGCCGCGCAGGGCTGGGAGCCGGAGGAATGCGGCTGCCCCGGGCTGGCTCCGACAGGTGGCTTGTATTAGGGAGCGGAGCGCGGGCGGGGGCGTGCTGGGCTCGCTCCGCGCCGCCGGCAAGAGAGAGCTTTTTCAGAGGGCAGCGCAGCGCAGCGCCGCTCGGGCCGGGGCCGCGCCCTGCCTCGACGGGGGAAGGTGCCTGAGGTTGCTTGGAGGCACGGTCTGCGACTCCGGCTGCAGGTGGATGGTGGGGGTTGTAAGGCACCGGCCCCCACAGCCTCCACCACCCCTCTCTAGCCTCTCCCCGTGTGCACTTCAAGCAGCAGGTCCCCGCCCTGCCCCAGGGCACCCAAGCAGTTGAAAGTATGTAGGGCCCACACCCCTCTGCATGTGAGCTCAGCCCCTGAGCTAAGCCCAAAATCGTTGAAGCAGCAAACATGCGTGGCCAGCTGGGGGTCAAGGCAGCCTTAAAGGCCCTGCCTAAGAACTAGGAAGAGCACTTTAGCCTACCAGGAGACAGAGGCTTTCCACGCAAACCCCAGGGAGTTAGGCACCCACTGTACTTTCAAATAAGCCTTTGGGAAGCGCTGCTTGAAGCCTGCGCTCCCCCAGCTATCAGTCACTTCCACAGAGCGCGGATTGTACAGCACCTGACCCACAGGGAATTTCACTCCTTCTGCCCTGCCTAGCTCCAGGTTGGTTGGACTTGCTACTGCTCAGGTTTTGTGGGAAGAGCTGAGCCTGCCAATCATCCCCATGACAATTGAAGTCTGATGTCAGAGCTCCGGCAAGGGCCACAGCCTGCGAGCCAATTGGGTTCTAGGCCAAGGCGCATTCCTGGGCTGTGCCCTCAGCCACAAGTGGGGGAGACAGAGCAAGAGGAAGGAGGGAAACAGGCAGAGGCTTTGTGGAGGGCAGGAGCTGCTGCTTCTCCAATGCAGGGAAGCTTGCAGTGCAGCCCAGGCCCTCTGGCAAAGGGCACCAATCCAACAAGGATTCAGGCACTAAAGCTTAGCCTAGCTAGGAAGTGGGAGAGCAAGACCCAGACCTGCCTGAAGAAGGTTTTGTCTTGTTACCCGGCTTAAATGTTACTCTGCAGCAAGCACTCCTAGGTGTCAGGTGCCTTCCAAGTCTCTCCAGCCAACAGCAAAGGCATTCCTTGGGGTGGAATGGCTCACGCCTGCCTCCCTACCGAGATTAGTGCCCAGAGGGCTGCTTTAAGGATTGCTCCAGCAGCTGATAAGAGGGGAGAGGCCAGGCTGGCAGGCAGTGCTGATCATAAGCCAGAGCTGGCTGAAGAGGAAGAAGCAGTGACATTAGACACTAGAGGGCCTGGGCACTGCATAACGCAAACACCTTACAAACAAGGCCGTTCCCAGCAATGCCCAGAGACACTCATACAGCACCATTCAGCCCAGGTGGAGCTGAAACTGAGCAGGACAGTACATATGCACCGCCAGCCCCAAGTATCAGGTTGAGACAGGCTGACCGCACAGCTAGCTAGGAAGTCTGGCCCCACCGGCATGACAGGTGAGAACAGAAGAGCATCCTCTTGGAATGTGATGTTTGATGCATGAGGCGCTGAGGAAGGGAAAGGCTCAGGGACTAGAAGGGGAGCTGGACTGTTTTAGCTACTTACCAAGGAGAAGGGAGAATCACAGAATCCAAGAACTGGAAGGGCCCTAGAGAGATCCTCAAGTCCAGGCCCCTGCCCTCACTGCAAGACCAAGCACCCTCTAGAAAAGAGCCAGTGTCCAACATGCTTAGCCACTAGCTGTATGTAGCTCACAAAATTATTTACATTTTCAGAATAATGTGGCTAGTTCACTGTAGCAGTAGCTACTATAGTGGCTTCTGTTTCAGAACTGGTTGGACACCCACAGATCTAAATCACCCCTGATGTTCATCTGACCTGCTTTTAAATATCAGCAATGACTGAGATTCCACAACCTCCCTAGAAGGGAAAGCTGGCTAACATTTGGAATAAGCAGCTATGAATATTGGCTGGTCCCAGCTGAAGTGGCTTCCAATCTTAGAGCTGATAGGAAAGGCCACTTGTTTTTCATAGGAAGCTCTGAAATGTTTCCTCCTCTCCCTGCAAAATCCTACAACTTCCCCCCCTCCCCCCAAAAAAATGTTTACTTAATTTTTGCTCCTGCTGCTGCCTCTATTTTTTCCTTTTTGCTACTGAGAGGAGGGGAAAAAAAAACCAGAAATTGAGACACAAAAACCCAGAAATTGAGACCCCACCCTTTTGTTTATGGTGGTGGTGAAACATTTCGAAAGGAACAAACATTTTCCATGGAAGTTTTCATTTAAGAAAAAGGCCTCTTGGGATTAAAACCATTTGGAGGATTTGTTTTGACCGGCTCTACCCTTTCTGTTTTAGTAAGATTGCTAGGTTCTGCACAAGCATACCAGACTTCTCAGAGCTCCCTTGTCCCTACGTGCTCTCACGTACAATGCCATCCTGCCTTCACTCTGCTGCTTAGAAAATGTTTGGTCTAAGGGTTCAGACCCCTTCCCCCTCCTCCCACACTGGAAACATAGCTGAC
This sequence comes from Apalone spinifera, assembly GCA_030068395.1. Taxonomy (NCBI): domain Eukaryota; kingdom Metazoa; phylum Chordata; order Testudines; family Trionychidae; genus Apalone; species Apalone spinifera. Next base: position 14,668,070 of record JANRFK010003199.1, read on the forward strand.
ATTTTGATCTCAAGGGCACAGAGAATGAGGGTGAGATGTGATCAGCACCAGGGAGCCGATAATATTTATCGCCAGCTCATTTGGAGACAATGAATTCAGACAGCTGCTGCCTTCACTGTCCAGTGAGAACGAGGCAAAGGCAGGACTGTTCTGGATGGACAAAGCTAATGACCCCCCCTTGTGCTAAACTGCAGGGCATTCTGCAACATGGACTTTACTTCTGCTTGTGAATCCCTAGACAGCGAAGGCAGGGTGGACTAGTCTGAATTCCTGCATCACACAGGTCCAAACTCCACCCAGATTCCTGCAGTGGAGGGTGTTCTCCCATCAACCAAGTCCCTGATCCAAACCAGATTCAGAGCTTGGGCTGACCCAGGGGGAGAGACCCCAGACATCCTAACTCCGGCATGGCTACACCAGTCTGATCTGAGCACAGCACTGCAGTTGGATGTTCTCAGGCTAACTCAGGGCCCCACATCTAGCTGCTCTGACATGGGTCAACTCTGCAGTGAAGACAGACCCATAGAGGCAAGCACCTAAATGCTGGCCCCCTGGGAGCTATGGAGTTAGAGGCAGATCTTGCCTGTGTGCCTGGATTCCCTTCCCCCGGCACTTTACAGCAAAGTGTCAAAGTCTAGTACATGTTTCCCAGAGCTTGCTGTCCGTTAGATATAGTTAGGACCCTACTCAATTCAGTCCCCTTTTGGTCAATTGCACAGTCAGGCTTTTAAAATCCAAATGTCAGGATTTCAGCTATTTCATCAGAAATGTCATGGTGCTGTAATTGTGGGGGTGCTGACCCAAAAGGAGCCAGGTGGAGGGATTACAAGGTTATTGCAGGGGGAGTTGCAGTACTGCTACCCTTACTTCTGTGCTGCTGCTGGCAGCGGTGCTGCCGTCTGAGCTGGGCAGCTAGAGAGGTGGCTGCTGGCAGGGAGCATGAGATGGTATTGCCACTCTGCCTTCAGAGCTGGGCCAGCTTGGTCAGCTGCCACCACTCACCAAGCACCCCCTGCAACTCCCTTTTGGGTCAGAACCCCCCCGTTTGAAGAACACTGGCCTCCTCCCCCATGGAATCTGCATCAGATTGCGTAAAAGCACACCAGAGCAGATTGCATGGTGAGATCATGTTTCATGGTCTGTGGTGAGTTTATCACCATGACTTTAGTAGGACCCTAATTATGGCTCCTGACCTGCTGCTGTCCCCACAGCCCTGGTTCTGGGACTAATGAGCAATCCTAGCTCCTGTTCTGACAATCATGCTTCCTCCACCACCACTGAATTGACTTCAAGAAGAGGAGATGCTGCACTTTCCAGAGCTGCAGAGCAGTGTCTCAGATGCTGGGAATTCTACAGGATTCCCAGGAGACCACCGGTACTGTGGAAGAGAGAAGTAAACCAGTGTGTGGAGCTCTCATGTTAGTGACAGACAACAGCTAAGTTCTGGCCACCCAGATTCTGACTGGCATGCCCATCACCATATCTGACCACCTCAAGACCTACAGTTACAGGTTTCTGCCTGCCCAACTGATAGGAGTAAATACTTAAGATTTAGGAATGTGCAGCATGCCTCCTGGGGAAGCTACAGCTTGCTCTCATGAAAGAGGCTGCTCCTACACGCCCCAGATGCCCCCCTCAGCTGGCAGGACTTGTTCTGGCATGAGATAGCTCTAGGGATGGGGTTTTGCAGAGCCAGAAATGGCCTCCAGGTGATAAAAGCCTGCATGGGGATTGGCACTAACGCCGTCCAGACTGCAAGAAAAATTCTGTTCTTATGCAACATTGAGGTTTTGACATTTGTTTGTTCCACCGTGGAAGACAAACAAAACCCTTTAAAATGTTGTTGCAGAACAGTTGTGAAAATGGTGGGTTTGGCTCTGAAAAGCTCAGGCTTCCACGGTTCCAGTCTCTAGTCAGATTTGACCAGTGAGCTTTGGATCTCAGACACTTGATAAAACACTGGCTTCAAAGCAGCTCTCGGGGTGAAATATTTCAGCATCCTTAGAGATGAAATGGCTGTCCCCTGAAAGTACCCTGGCCAGCTTTCCTTTGAAAGCTCTTTGTGATCTAGATAGGTTAGCAAGCACATTTGGGGGTCAATGATATTAGTCAATACTCCTGGTGGTCCATCATCACTCAGTTTTATTAGTGCCAAATCCCTTTAGGGATTCACACACATGCCTGGCCCTAGAGGAAATGCTTCTCATTTCCCCGGTTTTTAAAGGATTTTAATTGAAGCAAGAGGGTCAGCTCAGCCAACAGTGTGACATCAGGCAGACCCACATTGCTTCACAAAAGCTCCAGGAATTGGCACACGGTGCTTGTTGAAAGCCATGTGTTTGCTGAAAGCCTGTAGCTCCAAATTTTGTTATTTACACTACCCCAGATGCTCAGGTTCAAATGATCTGGGCTCATGCAGGGGAGCTCTCAAAAAGCCAACTTGAACGGTTCGTGGTGCCATCGCACCTGGGTTGTGTGTTCCTCAGTGCAGTTCAAGTGGCACCAGAGAGCGTGCTAACTAGCAACAGCAGGAAGATTGAGTGTGGTGTGTGAAGACAGCATCTATTGAGAAAGCCTCCCAACTATGGACGTTACTTAGCAACGCTATAGCAGCTGATCATTGGAACGGGAAAAGGAGCACAGAGGGAAAAGTGTAGGTCACATTTGCACATGTAGGCAAGCCAGCTTCATATACCAAGTGACTCCAGGCCCCGGGGGAAGCCCAGCTGTTCTCAGTCTCTGCAAAGCCTGACTCCAGTGCATCATTCTCTACACCAGACAGGGACTGCTGGAGGAAGGAAGAAATCAGGCCCCACAATGGGCCTCAAATCTCTTTCTAAAGATTCGGGGCAGATTAGTCAATTATGTTGCTTGTCAACAGAAACAGCGCAATAAACAAATGCGGTACAAGTAACTTAGGGAGTTTACTTGCTGCTGAGAGCCTGGTCACGGGCGCGTGGAAAGTCATTTGGAAACAAAGGGCTGGTTAAAGAAGAATGTACACAAGTCTATGCCCCCTTGCTCTGACACCCAACCCTCACACGTACCTCAGCCCCCTCTAAACTCGGAGCCACACACCCCTCCTTGGCTCACTTGTGTAATGCTAACCACAATCCTCGGGAACTACAAATATTTAATTTTGTCTGGCACCAGAGCAGATGGGAGGCATCAAACTCCCTAGAGAGAAAACAAATCTGCGGCGCTCATTCCCTGGCTCCCAAGCTCATAGGATACTAGAGGCCACTTGGGTTGCTTTAAGAGCATAGACTGCGTGGGTGATGTAGTTCAACCCCTCAGGACAATGCTCCCCAAAGCCCATTCCTGGGGCACACTGGCGGTACCTGAGACAGGAAGGCAAGTCAGACATGCTGTAGAAATACAAGTCCCCTTTAAAACTGACTTCGTCAGCAGAGCCCTGCAGCGAGGATGCGTGCCAGGCCTCTGCGTTGATCAGCCAGGGACCTGTTGCAGCCCTGCTCACACCCCTTGGCCTGTCCCAGTGTTTGCTGTTACCTCGGAGGTCCCTGGTTCACTCCCCATGTGTCAGCCAAGATGGCGGCTGTCACAGGCACTCTCTACACAGTTCTGCCTTAGGCCCGGCGTGCTTTGGATTGCGCCTCTATTCCACGACACCTGCCCCCAACTACGGAGCCATTCCTCTGTCTAGCCAGGCTCATTCCGCGTGGACAAGTAGGGGAAGGAGGGTTTGACAGGCAGGTTCCTAGGAAATGGGCCCCCCCATATAAAAGTGTAACACATGGGAGGGGGGCCCATGGGAAGCTGGGGGGGTCACAAATCAGGAAGTCTATGTGCCAAAGTGCTGTAATTGTAGTTATCCCACAACATCCTCTTGGACAAAGCCCCTCCGCCAAACCAGACCGTCTCTGCGCCAAAGGATACATGCACACAAGTCAGACATCAGGAAGTGGAACACCCAACCTGTAGAGGGACATTGCCTGGACAATCGACAATGGATTTCAAATTAGCCATCCTTCTGCAGAAGGATTTGATCACCCGATTACAGAGTTCATTTACATGTCGGACACTATCAACTTGGGCTTGAATGAATATCTTAACTGGTTAATGCACTACAAAGGCAATTTCTCCAATTCTGATACATCTTCACATCAAATGCGATGAATGGGACACATCCAGCCCAACAATTAGCTCAAACAATTGACTGGTACTTCTTCAGCTGTTATGTATACCCGGATTCTGTCATTTCCACTCCACTCATCTGGTGAAGTGGTTTTTACCAACCAACCCTTGTGCCCTAATAAACCTGTTAGTCTAAGGTGACTGCTTGTTTGAAAAGTCAAACCCAGCTAAAATGATCTCTGGCTGGTGGAGTAACTCAGTGTGCTTTGCTGGGGAATCGCTGGTAACAGATGGGCTCTCTCCTGTCTTGTAATCATCTCTAGTCTAACTATTTCTTAGTTCATTCTTCAGAGGAATGTTTACCTAGAGACCTAGAGCCTATTTCACTGAGGAAAATAGAGGGTGCAGGGGAAACCCATCTGCTGCTCTTACAAGTCTACTCATCATTATTAATAGTCACTAAAGCAGGCCCTCAAGGCCCTAGCAGAGCAGGACTTTGAGCTGCTAGGCTCCATCCAGGCACAGGAAAGTCTCTGCCCCGAGGAGTTTTCAATCCAAATACACAAGAGACAGGCTGAGGGGAAAACTATTATGCCCATTTTGCAGACAGGGGTCTGAGGCACAGAGACTAAGTGACTTGTCCAAGGTCATAAGGTGGCTGTGGCAAAGCCAGGAATCCAACCCAGATCTGAGTCCCAGCCCAGAGCCAGACCCAGAATCCATCCTCCATTTTCGAGTGACCAAAGGCCCTCATCTGAGCTCTGCAGTAGTACAAACATGGTAGCGGCGAGGAACTCAGGAGCCCTGCTCTGGTTCATTGTATGAGCTTGCACAAGTCCCACCAAAGCCAGTGGTCAGGTTACCAAGCACCAGCTGGTCCAGCTGCAGTCAGAGGTGAGGCAGATGCTCCAGTTAGGTTCCTCCGTGCATTTGCCTCCCCTCTATCAAATGGGGGAATGACATGAACACCATTTGTAAAGGGCTTTCCCATCTCAGGAAGTTGTAAGAAGTATTCTTGCTGAGCTCTTTAAACCACTGGAAAAGAGACCTCAGAGTGTAACAACTTTCAGCGGTTACTGAGCTAGATTTTCATAGGAGGGGGGCTGTCCCCTTTCCCCACTGCATTCTAACACCCCATTTGTATACAAGAATATGCATTGGCCCAACACCCGACCGAGCTTCAGTTTTCTAGAACAGCCATTGGCCTGCTGGGACACCTTGGGAAAGCCCCCTCCCCCCTCTCCTGCCCATCAGATGTCTGGGCCTTTGACTATGGGTTTGTACAGCACAGAGCCCCAAGCTCAGCTGGGATTCCAGGCACCCCAGCAATACACTCCTATAAACAACATGGTGCATCACTGAGGCACTGGCCAGTTCTTGGAGGCAGGCCGTTCTGAGTCTTCAAATCCAGAGGGGACCCATCGTGTCAAGCCCGGTGGTGATGAAACAATTCTCTGTACTAGCCACATTTTGATACCACAGACGTTAGGGCTGTGCGGCCATGGCATGCACCGGGGATTGGTCAGCAATCAGCCACAGGGCTGGGGAAATGTAAAAACAAGTGGCTACAGAGCAAAGAAAGCACACACCGAATTCAATGGGGTTGGGACACGTGGCAGTATAATGCTGTGCAGTTATTCAAAGGAGACCAGCATTTCCAACCCACGGAGCAGTGGCTCCAAGTAAGGAAATGAGGGCCGTTCATCATTCGGAGGTGTTAACAATTTTAGCAGGCCAGAACGGCTCCACTCCCAGCACAGCCTAATGCAACAGTAAGGGCTTTTAACGACGTCATACCTTACACACAGCACCCTGAGGTCAGACAGCTTATCGGACTGGTCCCTTCTGGCCTTGGATTCTATGAATGAATCCGGAAATGCTTTGCCGTCGGCTCGAGATTCTGCATCTGCATTAGCCAGGGCCCGGAAAGGAAAAAAACCAGCATCCACCTGCCTGCCCAGGGAACTAACACCCTGTTTGGAATCTGCCCCCTGCTTTTGCCAAAAGCCACGGTGGGATCTTAAGCCACTGGAAGGGAGCAGGGTCTCCAGCTGACATCTCCCCCAAGAACACCTCTCGTCGGTCCTCTAGTGATGCCCTGGTTCAGTCATTCAATGGGAAGAGTCACCAGCAGCAGCTCCTTGTGGAGCAGACAGCACCACGCTAGGTCCCGCATTCAAGGTACAGAAGATTTGGCCCCTCCAAATCTAGGATTCCCTGAGACACTGCCAGAGCCTGTAGCAGGCTGACAATGGGACCCACAGGGACAGCCGGAAAAAAGGGAGTATCCGCTAGCTCACGCAAACGCCGCTGTGTTGAGCATGCTGCTTATCCTGGGACCCCTTTCGGTTTCCACTTGCACTCAGTGGCTGCAGAACGGGGAGCCCTGGCTGTCAGAGCACCCGCGAGCTATGGAGGGTTCCCGGGGGGCTGGAAAGGCAGAGGAGACGCAGAGGTTTCCCCTCCACCCCAGCAGATCTCACTCAGCCGAGGCCAGCAGCACCTGCAGCGATATTCAGTGGCAGATGGGGGGGGTCCACTGTAAGTAGTGAGTTCACAGCCAGCCCACTTCCTATGGCCTGATTCTGTGAGGTACACAGCCCTTCACTCCAGTGGGCGCTCACTCCCCCCCGCCCCTCCCCCTCCATAACACTGCCAGGCTTGGAGAAGGGGCAGAGAAGGAGGGCAGGATCCGGAAGTTGGCCCCACAGCTGTCAGGATCTTGGAGGCTTCATAGAATCCCAGGGCGGGCAGAGACCTCAGGAGTCATCAAGTCCAGCCCCCTGCTCTAGGCAGGACCAACCCAACTCAATCAACCCAGCCAGGGCTTGGTCAAGCCAGGACTTAAACACCTCTAGGGATGGAGATTCCACCTCCGCCCTAGGTAACCCATCCCAGTGCTTCCCCACCCTCCTTCAGGCTCTACCTTAAGGAGTTTGCTGGCCTACTTTGCCGTCTTTGGGTGCTGTCGTGGTGTCCCATCTTCCTCCCATCACAAAAGAAATGGACCAAACTTCCCCTGTCCCTTGCCAGAGACAGCTCCAGGCAAGGTCTGTGGGATATGCCCTCCTAGGCAGCTGGCAGCAGTCCACGTACGGCAGAGCAGAATCTGGGTGAAGAATCCAGAGCTGAGCCATTCGCCCAGCAGCTAAGACAGCCACCCTGGGCTCCCAAGCCACATGCGGCTGAGGTGATCACTCAGCAGAAGAGGCCCCAAGGGCACCACTTGCTTGGCTGCGGAGGGGTTACATGCTCAGCATTTCTTCCCAGTGATGCCAGCCTGCGAGCCGGAGTAATAATAGGCGGGAGCGCGAAATATTACGGGCATCCAGCAGCCAGAGGAGGGCAGTGAATGGGAGGCGTGCCTGACGCATGGGGCAAGGCAGCGGCTTGGCTGCTTTTTGAAAAAAGCCTCATCGAGCTGCGCACCAGTGAACGCTGCTGTGTGGACGAATTCTGTGTCCTAGGGGGGCATGGGAAAACGGAGTGCCAGAGACTTCGGTACGAAGGCATCTGCCACTCAGAGCAGATCTTCAAGCCCCGTTTGCTCTAAACCTGCTCCAAGGGTCCAGCAAAAGTCCTTACAGACTTCAGCAGGCTTCGGAGCCACACTGACAAGTTTTACTCTGCTTTTCTTGGTCAAAATAGCCCCTCTGATCGTACAGTGCACATGGCAGGGCAGGGTTCAGTTGGGGGGCAGGGGATTGCCCGCAGGCTGTTCTGCGGGCCTTTGGGGTGATAAGCTGCAGGAAGAGCAAATATCCTGGCATCAGTTTACAGCGATGACCTCTCTGTACTATGAGAAGTGCAGCTTGCACCTCCTGCCACGGCTCTTTCCAAGCTAGAGCAGGCAGCCTGGGAGCAGATAGCCCTGTTGCAGGCTTTGCCTGTAGTCAGAGGTGCATCAGGCAATAGCAGATGGGTTTAGAAGGGAGCTTAGTTTTAACAGTGTAAATCCATGTGGACACACTTAATTCAGTTTAAATCTTGGACACCGCTTTTAAAGCATTTAAACCAAGTTAAACCAGTTCAAAAGCAGCATCTTTCCTTCAAATGGGAGAACCCTAAATGCAGTCACGCTGCTGGGAAAATGGAATTACCTCCCCATGGCCAATCCAAACTGATCTACATTTGTCTTTGTTCAGAACAGAGTCCAAGTTTTGACATTTACTGTGAAAAATTCCAAACGCACCTTGATTTGGAAACAATGACAAAAGTTCAAACATTTGAGGTAAACATGTTTCACTTCGAAGTCTCAGAGGGGGAGTGTTAGTCTGAGACTGTAAAAGCAAGTAGTCGTCCTGGGCACCCTAGAGACTAACAAAAATATACATAGTATCATGGGCTTTCATGGGCACAGCCCACTTCCTCACTTGAGTCATGTCAAACCATTATGTAAGACCCCTAATATTAAAATGATCATCATATAAATCCCCTTTCCTGCAGGGCTAAGCACCGGGCTGTGTATATTCTAAAGCCAGTCAGAGGTGCACACCACCCCAGCTCCGAGCGCCATCAGTTCACTAGTAGAGCCCCAAGGAACGACCTTGACTATTGCAAGGTCAGTTCTGGGGAAGTCTGGACAGTCTCCCTGCATGCTCACAGCACATGGCCTGTGGAGGAGAAGGAGAATCTCTGATATTCCGGAGGAGCAGCCGGTGTCATGCTGTTATTCAATCCCCAGGCCACACTAGGGAGAGGAAATATTTTTGCTTTAAAACTAACGGAGTGTCCCATAAACATGACTGTACACGGGCAATTTCCATAGGAGCCCAGGTATTTCCAGCAGGGGGCCAGAAAAGCGGAAGTTTTGAGGGACAAAACTATTGTCTTACGGCAGGAAGCACTGCTAGGCGGACGGGCCGTGATGGATGGTGCTACTACAGGGCTGTCAGGACTTTCTACTTACCATTACACCCCAAAACCTTCCAGGAAAGCATCACGCCGCATGACTAACCCGTCACCTTGATCTCATCCTCTCCAAAGGGAGATGTATGCACCGAACGACTTACACTGGTAGGAGGTGTCTCATTGACACACCCCTGCTGCTGTGCTGGTTAGACCAGGGAAGGTGAAAAATGCACCATGTGCTCAGAGGGCTGAGGTTTGCAAGAGCTCTTAGCTACTGGGGTTTTCTTTCCCAGCCTCCTATTATCTGGCTGCTGAAAGGCTGCAAGAGATCCAAGATTCCCCTTCACATGCAGATGGAGCAGGAACTAAGACCAGGGTCCCCAGACACGAGGGGCTTGGTCTACACTCATGAGTTGGGCTAACAACTGCATCAGCCAGAGGTGCAGAACAATCAACACCACTCGCTGACATGGATCCAACTCCCAGTGTAGACGCCGCTAAATCCAGAGGAATGCTACCCTCCTTGTAACTCACTTGCTGCAGGGAGGTGCCTCTCCCAAGAAGCTTCTTCCCTCTGCAAAGGCTGCCTTTACACAATGCATGCTGTAGCCCTGGGAAGTCTCCGCAGCATGGACCCAGACACAGCCTTGTTCCACTGTGCAACACGGGACTCCCCCCCGAATACACAGGGGAATGGAAAATGCCACCTCAGGAGAAGCGGTGAGGAAGCCCCAAGCACCTCATTTCATAGCCGGAGCAGCCAGAGGGAGGGGACGCGACGCAGGATCCAAGCTCTCCGGGATCACCCGACCTGGGGCCACTGGCCAGTGGAGAACCTGGGGGTTTGCCAGTGGGAATTTTTCTAGAACTAGAGTGCACTGCATGAGTGCCCGCAAGGAAGGGGTTAAAGGGAAACTCGCTGTTGAGTAAACAGATGCGGCTGCCTCCAGTTTGTGTGTTTATCTTGGAAGCAATTTAGGGTTCTCCTTGTTTATAAGGGTGGGAGTCAGCAGATTCTCCCAACGGGAGCGAGCCGGACGCCAGCGTGTGACAGTTCTCTTCTGTTCGGCCTCTGCCTCCGGGAGCCCGCACTCAGAAGCAGCCACATCAGCGGCCTAGTGAGATCTACTCGCATGAGATTCCCCCATGGGAAAGAGCAGCCGCACGAGGGCAGAACCTCTTCACCTCCTTGACTTCTCCGGCCCTCCAAGCCACTCCGCTCTCCAGCCACACTCAGCCAGTGGCCATGTCCAATTGCTCCTGAAGGGAAGAGTAACCATGCTTCTTGTGGGGCACTCAGCCCTCTCCGGGCAGCAGCCAGTGCTGAGCTTGGGGAACACCTGGGAGGCTCAGCCAACTGCTCTGACGTCTCCTGTATGCTCTGTGAAAAGCAGCATTCGGGACAGACGGTAGCTAGGCCCTGCCCAGGGGCTGCACCCCTAACACGTCCACCTCATGTGGAACTCCTCCAGCTGGCAGCAGTCAGACTGACCCTCAGGCAGGCCAGCCACTAGAGGAGCCATGAGGTTTTATGAGCATGTTAACACTCCACGCCTACGGGAGTCAGACGTAAGTATGCATCTGATGTAGGAAAACTCAGGGGGGAAGCCCCACCCCAAGGTTAGTGCCTGCAAGTGTGGGGGGAGCTGTGTGTCCCTGGGGATAGAATAGACACTGGCAGGAATAGCCTCATCAAGCTTGCCCCATCTCCCTCCCTCTACCCCCAGAAGACCTCACTGCCTGTCCCCCCGTCAGCAGCGCTGTCCTTCCACCCATTTTGCAGACAGGCACCCTTGCAAATTCCTCACTCCCCCTGCCCAGCTCCCTGCTGGCTCACCCCACTTCACACCTGGCTTCCTGCAAGCCCCCTCGCTCCCCAGTACTCAGCAGCTGCAATAGCCTCTCTTCCTTGGCACCTCTCCTTTCCACAGCTTGCCACTGGTCCCTGGCTCTGTCCATGGGGGCAAGGAACACCTCAGCCTCGGTCATGGCTGACCCCTCACAAGCAGCCTGCCCCATGCACCTCTCCATTGCTCCTCCTTGTCTCAGACACAGCTCTGTTGACCTGGACGACATCTTTCCACCACCTGGCAGTGGACACCAGACAGCATGGACCCGTTGCCCTGTTCCTTGGCCTGCTGCTCACCCCCCGCTTCTTCCCCCGTGTAAACATGCTGATGCCCAGAAGAGCCTGTCTTGCCCATCTCCACTTGCCAGGAGCCGTTTTCTTTCCCCTGCTCAACTCCGTGGCTGCCAAATGGCAACCGCACATAGGGCTGGTGGCTGGTTCCTAGGGCACCCCCCAAGGGTCCATAAAATGCAGATTTACCAAAAGCAAACTGAGTCTGTTTGACTACGATTCTCTTTTGCAAACAGAGCAGAGCTGAAAGGTGGTTTCACTCTTCAGTTTCACAGTGACTTAGTTCCTTTTTTGAATACTCCAAGTCATGACTGGCACAAACATCTTGGTCTACTCTGCCTGAAGTACTTTGATCCACCCAGAACAATTAATTCCCCTGGAATTTTGTTCCCTGGGGAAATCTGAAGAATTTCCCTTCTGAAATGAACTAAAAACTTCCCAACACATAGAATTTCCCATGGTGCCATTGGAACACAGTGTTTGATTCTCCAGTGCTCCTGCACTGTGTAGCCACTGACACCAGGGCAAATTAGATGCATCAAAACCCAACTTCTTCCCTTCCTGGTTGTGCAAAGTCGGTGGACAAGCCCACCCAGGCCTGAGTGACCAGGAGGTGGACGACAACAAAGAATCAAGCCACGAAGGCTGAAGAACAATCAACCCACTGCATTTCTCCCAGGTTGCCGACAGCTGCAAAGAGCTCTCACACTGCATGGAGATGGAACCCTGAGAGCCAGATAAGCTGGCAAGGTGCATCATGGAAAAACAAAGGAATCCGTGACCCTCCTCTGTTCTCTCATCCCACTTTCTCCTTCCAATAATATTTGCTGTGATCGGGCTGCTTGGCAGCCGGGCAGAGCGTGCAGAAATCATTAGCTCACGGCATGGAAAAAAGGCGTGCCTGCCTGGTGTTTATCTCGCTCAGACGATCCGACGTGACCAGCGCTTCCTGTGGGGGATAAGTTTGCCCGTTGCCATGAGCCGGACGTCTCCATTGTTAGCGCCCGACGTCCTCCTGAGCCAGCAGCCCCGATGCTTCTCCTGTTTGGCAGCTGGCACCACGCTGGAGACCTCAGGGGCAAGAACAAGGCCCAGGGATATACGCCAGAGCCCTATGGCTTTGGCCAGGTCCTTGCCACCCCGAGGGAGTAGCCTCCTGCTCCAGGCATCCCTTCCCATCCTCATGGAAATGGACCAATGTTCTCCGAGATCGCTGCATCCAACCTCCCCATCTTCCTCCTGAGGCTGCAGCCCGGACCTCAGCTATGATCAGTCCTGGTGCCATGGGGGTTAGATGGAGACACAGGGCCTGAGCTCTCCATCCATCCCCATCTCTTGGGGCTACAGGTATCCTCAGCTCAGAGCCCCTGCAGCCCACACCGATCCTGTCCTCCAGAAGAGCCTCCCAGGTCCAAGAGGACGATTTGGCCCCCAGTGCTCAGGGTCACACTGCGCTCCTCTCAGCCCACGGGGAGCAGCTCTCCACGCTGAGCATGGCCACCGCACGGCCCACAGTGCACAGAACAGCCCTAAAGGTCCGTCAGCAACACCAGGCCAGCCCGCAGGTCCCAGCCTGAGTAGGGCAGCTCTGAGTTTCCAGCAGTGTCCTCCCTGGGTGAAGGAAGGTGAGAGGGGAACTCCCGCTTCCTCTGACCCCATGCAGGGGGGACACCCCCGCCCCTTTGGAGCAAAGCACAAGGGAGGGGCGACTGGCCTCCACCCCCTCGGAGCGCTCCCTTGAGCTGCTTTTGGCTCTGCTGGCTTCCCCTTCACCTCCACGGCGCTGCTGCTGCCCGATGAAAGGTTGATGAGCAGGCTTGTGAGAATCCTGCGCCCCGGCCAGCACAGCCCCGGGGAGCCGGGTGTATTCTCCACAGCGCCAGCCCGAGATGACCCTGAGCGTCAGCCAGCCGTTCAAAACATTTTTAAAAGGTGGGGGCAGGGAACCCTCTCTCCCCTCTGTAGGGACAGGACTTTCCGGGGCTGCAAGCGCTCAGAGGGACAGCCCAGCCAGCAAGGCAGTGAAATAGGAGCTATGTTGGTTGCTCTTATTGGTATTGGAGGGAAGGGCTTATTTCCAGACTAGGGGCTTGACAAATCTGACACCCCCACCCCGCCACTCCCCAGCCCTCCTCTTCCAGCCGGCAGTTAAGCTCAGTGGTGTGGCAAAACCCATCCCGGCTGCTTTCCGGCAGGGGACCTAGGCAGGGCTTTCGGGTGGATTTGGAAAACTGCCTCCACTCCAGTGTCGGTGCTGCTTTGTAGTCAGCAGAGGAGCCTGGCTCTGAAGGGGGAGGCCAGAGAACTCCCTCCACACTGCCTGGATTTCTGTGCAAGGTGCCTCGGGAAGAGCAGGCAGACTGGAGCAGAGAACTGTGCGCTCCCTGTCCGTCCTCCACCACCCCCATTCCTCTCGCTGGATGCAGGGGTAGGGGCTGGCAGGAGCACCCTGCCCCAGGACACAGCATGCCAGTGTGACATGCCTGCAGCCGATGGGGAACATCCAGAACTGCAGCCAAAAGGGTTTAAAGGCCAAGTGTGTTGGAAGGAGAGACACTCACGCCTTTGGGCCAGCCGCCCGCTTCAAGCTAATGGGGGGCATTCCCCCAGGACCTGTCACCCCATCAATGCTAATGACAGCTCTTGGCCCTTCCTCTGAGGCAGCTGGTCCTGACCCTGGCAGATAGACTGGGCTAGATGGACCTGGGGTCGGCGCAAGCAAAGCAATTCTCATGCTTTTTTGGTCTTTACCGATAAGTCTTGATTATTCTACTGACTGGTGCCACAGGGTGGGGCTGCCCTGCCGGTTTCTAGGATGCCTGTCTAATGTACAGGAAAACTGGGCAGAGATTGTCTGAATACTGAGCACTGATCTCCCCCACCCGCCCTTAGTGTGAGATCAAGAATGGGGCAAAAAAATCGGGATTTCTAGAACCCAGGGTCCAATCCCCCCAAGATACACTGCAGGGCTTCTACCCTATTCTGTGAGGCCAGCGGGGACCCCTGAACTCAGTTGGTTCTGATGTCATTGTCTCCTAGCCCACTGCTGTGTCTGTTTCATCTAGCTTCCCATCAGCCCAGCTGGTCACGAGCCCCAGGGCAGGAACTGTTACCTTTCTAGCTGGTCTGTTCAGCACCTGGCACAGAAGAGCCGAGCCTGCTCCTCATTTAGCTCCCAACGGGCTGCAGAGAAGTGAACTCATGGTAATCATCAAGTGCCCACCTTGCAGGTTCATGAGTTCACCCCACTGCTCTGAGCTGGAAAGACCCTTTTTATCAAATCCTGCTGCCACCCGCAGAGCTGGGTTCATGCCACAGGAAACACGGACATAGCAGCCCCATCAGCTGCTACCCCAGTAACCTATCCCTTCACCTGAAATGTTGCAAAAGAATTGTATCACCGATTTGAGGGAGACAACAGAACTGGAGTTCATTTACAAGTTCAACACTATCAACTTGGGCTTGAACAAAGACATTCAGTGGCTAACGCACTACAAAGGCAATTTCCCCACCTTTGATATTCATATTTCCACATCAACTGCTGGGAGTGAGATACCTCCAGCCTGACTTGCTTCATTAACACTGGTCCTACACTTAACAGATAACTTTTGCTGTTATATATACACCCTGGACTCTAATTCCCACTCCAACTCATCTGATGAAGTGACACACCCAGGAAAGCTCATGATCTAATAAATCTGTTAGTCTCTAAGGTGCCCAGGATTGCTCGCAGTTTTCAGTTACAGACCAACACGGCTCCCCCTCCGAGACCTGAGCTGCAAGTGCACAACTCACTTTTGAAAACTGCCTTCCTCCCACACCTGTTTGGCACATCTCAGAACAGGGACCTGCTCCACAGGTTCCTTCACTCCCTACAGCTGTAATTCAGGCAAAGCACACAACCCTCTCCCCCTCCCCTCACTTCTGGGCTTGGTGCAGCTCAGGGTTATTTGGTTAGACAAAGCCCCCGATGACTCAGCACTGGTCCCCTACACCCTGTCAGTCTGGCTTCATCCCAGCCCTGGGAGTTGAATTCAAATCCAAGCTAGCTGCTCCAGGTCACCCCACGAAATTCAGGGAGTGCAGGCTGCCTCCAAAGCAGAAGAGGCTGCTGGTCAGCAACACACCCTTGTAGGCCGTTTTCCTGCCCCAGCAGGAAGCTCACACCATCAGCAATCAGGACTGAACCCCTTCTGCACAGAGTGCCACCTTTACAGGATGGGAATTAGCCCTTCAAAAGCAGGCAGGCAAGTGTGCAACAGAGGTCTGAAATGGGGGAGAATCCCACCTGTGCGCTCACATCCCCACCTTGCTGCAGACACATTCCACTCCCCCATCCCTCTGGTCATAGTTACTTTGCACCATGCAGCTCAAGGGGAAACCCAGGGCTTAGCCCCAGTCTTCCCTCATTTTTTCCATCCGTGTGCAGAATAAATTTTGGTCTGTGCACCAAGATGTGCACCACCAGAAGGAACACATGCTGTGGGTGTTCTGCTAATCAGCTGGTTGGCATTTGACTCTCCTGGGCAGCCGCCCAAGCACTTGGTTTACAGGGAGCCCTGCTTAGCCCCCAGCCAATCTTCTCCCAAAGCAGTCATCAGTGACTGTCAACTCCGCCAGCAGGGGGCAGTACTGTCCCTCCCACAATGGCTGCTGGCACACTAAAGGCGAGCAAGGATGGTGCAGCTAGCATGCCTGCTCTGTGGTGATGCAATCCAAGGCTCAGCACAGGAGGCATGGGAGCACCCCAAGCTTAACGTGGCGGGAGCAAGATCATACCAAGTGAATGGCCGTGCTAGGAACAGAACCTAGAAGACCAGCTCCCAGCCCCACCCCACCCTGCTTGCCAGCCGACCCCTCCCCCCTGCCGAGTCCAGACCAACGTTCCCTCTGAACTCTTCCATGGTTATGCAGATTTGTTCCTGTCATGTGCGGAATAAATTTTATGTGCACTGAGGCCACATGCACCACCCACAAACAAAAAAATCTTGCTGTGGGCGCTCTGATAATCAGCTGGGTGGCATTTGAATTTCCCATGAGTGGCTGCACAAGCGCCCACTTACAGGGAACACTGGTCCAGATTCCTAGTATTTAGCACACCCCACCTCATTCCCCTCCCAAAGTTTAGAATAGAACCCAGGAGTCCAAACCCTGCTCTTCCTCATGGGCCCCCCACTCCCTGAACACAAAGAGGGTGCACTGGGCTGATTCCTCTGCTTTCTCTCCCCTCACAGGTACATCGGGGCTCTGGGGGCAAGGGTGATCTGCGACAACATCCCTGGATTAGTCAACAAGCAACGGCAACTCTGCCAGAGGTACCCCGATATCATGCAGTCTGTCGGGGAGGGAGCCAAGGAGTGGATCCGGGAATGCCAGCACCAGTTCCGGCACCACCGCTGGAACTGCAGCACTCTGGATAGAGACCACACGGTCTTCGGGCGAGTCATGCTCCGAAGTAAGTGCTTGCCTTTCCCAGGCCCTGCCTGGCAATTACTGCCTTACTCCAACTTGCACTGGTCTGCGGGAGGGAGTGGATTGAAAAATGCCAGTTAGTTTTGGTAGGAAATTTCAAATAGCTGTTGCCCCCACATCCTTTCCCTGGGGCTTTTGCCCAAATAGGAACCCAAGAGCATATTTAAAAATTGTGGTGGAAATGAGTTTGCAGTTCTCCATCAAGAACAGGATTGGGGGTTTCTCCCAAACTAAATTTTGATGGCTCGACTAGCTGGCTCCACACTGCATATGGTGTCTGAGAAACCCAGGCATTGGCCAGACACAGGGGGATGGTGGAGGGTTTGTGTTTCACCGAGGAAAGGAGCATTGAAGAGAAGAGGATCAACTTCAGTCTGTAAAGACAGTGAGAGACACCTGGAAGGAAAAGAAAACTAGCTGGTCCCTCCCCCTAGATCTATGAGCTCTGCAATTAAGTTCTCACCTCTGAGTTACAGAGTACCTAATGGCGAGGGTGGGAGTGGAGAACCCAGAGGGAAGGAGAGCATTGGCTGGAGGATTCGACATGGACGCTCCTTCTACCTTTGATTTCTGCCCATCTGGAGCAGGGGAAGGAAGTCGGGCTAGAGGAGTCACCTAGGAAGTCGGGCTGCTGCCTGGCATAGCGGGAAAAAGCGAGGATGCAGCAACCCAGGAAGCCAATGACCCGACTGGCATTTCCATCCACAGGCAGAGAGGCAGGGGGCTTTAGATGCACCTTTGCGTCTACCAGTGTAAGTCAGAGCAGCCCCAGGCAGCTCTAACTTAGACTCGACTTCTATGGCCCGGAGGGAGCAGTCCAGCAGCTAAGACCTCCAAATGCAGGAAAAAACCCTCTCCACCAGCCACAGCCCTGATGCCCCATCACCCATGGAAACAGATATGGAGGGGCTATCTAGCCACTCATCACCCCTGTGCTAAGGGGGTGTCCCAGTGGCTTCACAGCCCCTTTCTCGCACCAGTGCGATGTCCAGGGCCTGCCATAGCACACTAGTGCACCAGGCCCAGCCGAGCCAGGGATGGATTCACTCCTGGCTCCATGATCCACTCCCTGGGGGCTTGGGGCGAGTCCCAGGGCACCTAAGGGGGTGTGCGCCATTTCCAAGGGGATGCTTAGGGCCCAGCACCAGGCCAGCCCTGCCAGCCACATTCCAGCAGGCTCAGCCTGGGCTGCATGGTAGGGACAGTGGCTCACCGGGCCAGGCCCACCTGGAGTACGGTTCCAACAAGCTGAGGTGTATTAACCTCCCATGGGTTACTCAGCCAGAGCCCCCTCCCCCAGTACAT
This sequence comes from Apalone spinifera, assembly GCA_030068395.1. Classification (NCBI taxonomy): domain Eukaryota; kingdom Metazoa; phylum Chordata; order Testudines; family Trionychidae; genus Apalone; species Apalone spinifera. The sequence continues at coordinate 14,685,936 of JANRFK010003199.1, forward strand.
TACACGCCCCCTCACTCCCAGAGCTCAGCTACACCCAGAGCCCCACAGCCCCCAGAAAAATCAGAGCCCAAGGACTCCCCAGCCCACATAGCCAGCCCCTGTCCATCACTAGGCACTCTGGTAAAAGCAGCAGCTCTGCGGTGCCGGTGTAACCCACACCCCTGCTGGGGGAGGGGCACTGAACATAAGAGCAGCCAGACTGGGTCAGCCCAAAGGTCCATCTAGCCCAGTGTCCTGTCTGCCGACAGTGGCCAATGCCAGATGTCCCAGAGGGAGTGAACTGAACAGGTAATCCTCACATGATCCCTCCGCTGTCTCCCACTTAAAGAAACGGAGGCTAGGGACACCATTCCCTCTCATCCTGGCTAATAGCCATTGATGGACCTAAACTCCATGAATCCAACTCTTTTTTGAATCCTGTTAAAGTCCTAGCCTTCACCACGTCCTCTGGCAAGGAGTTCCACAGGTTGACTCTGCTCTGAGTGAAGAAAAACTTCCTTTTGTTTGTTTTAAACCTGCTACCTATTAATTTCATTTGATTACCCTCAGTTCTTATATTGTGGGAATATGTAAATAACTTTTCCTTATTCACTTTTTCCACACCAGTCATGATTTTATAGACCTCTCTTTCCCCCTTAGTCTCCTCTTTTCCAAGCTGAAAAGGCCAAGTCTTTTTAATCTCTCTTCATATGGGACCTGTTCCAAACCCCTCATTTTTGTTGCCCTTTTCTGAACCTTTTCCAATGCCAATATATCTTTTTTGAGAGGAGGCTCCCACATCTGCACGCAGTATTCAAGATGTGGGCATACCAAGGTTTTATAGACAGGCAATAGATATTCTCCATCTTATTCTCGCTTCCTTTTTAATGATTCCTAAATCATGTAAGGGGGGGTGAGAAGAGAGAGAGACTAAAGCCTGAGCTGGGAGTCAGCTGGCTTTTAGCACACGCTGCAGAGACTCCTGCACTAAGCTCCAGAGGTCCCCGGTTCGGTTCCGCCTGTCGGTGTTATACCGGCACTCAAGAACCACTTAGGAACCTTTCCAGTTGTGCTGTGGCCAGGCTGCCATGCGTGTTAGGCTGGGTTACTTTCTTGGAAGCACGGCTCTTCACTCAGTTAATCCAGCAGCAATGGGAGCCCCGCCAGCGCTGGGACAAGAGGAGGTGGGGCAAGGAGACACCTCTGGGGAAGGAGCATGTATGTAAACAGTAATGGGATCTATAAATATTTGGAGAGCGGGGCTGGCCAGGAGTCAGCCGCTTGCATGGGAACTGTTGCCTTACGTGGTGGGGAAGCCAAGCCAGAGAGCACAGGGACCCAGGACAATCACAGCATTGGGCCCCAGAGAGGAGCAGGCTGTAGGACTGGCACAGAATATCTCACACACACACCCCAGCTGTAGGGACAAGGAGGCCAGCAGGTAGATTATACCATACATAAAGGTAATAGCCATAGGCTTCCCTGGCCACCTGAGGGCCCCCCATGAAGCCAAGCCCCACCCAGTCCTAGCCCAATCTTTCCTGGCCACTGGAGATGGAGACATTTTTGGGAAGGCAGTGCCTTCCCTTGCCCACGGGAGAAAGGAGGGCAACTAGACAGACCCAGTGTGCCTGGTCTCCTCTCCCTGACCGCATGCAGCACAGCCGCTCTGGGCTTTCCCAAGGCAGGTCCCCCCGAGACAGGAGACTGCTTTAAAAGCCCACTATTAAATATAGCGCAGGCTGGGCTCTGTGTCGGCCACCAGGCCCGTGAGCCTGCAGGGGCCAGCGTCTCAGGCTCGTCTCTGCCATCTGGAGTGCTAGAAGCTTTCTTCTTTAACACACACAATTCAGAGTCTCACCTAGTGCCACAGCTGCAGGAGCTGGGGCTTCGCAGAAAGCCCCCCACACCACGAGACGTGCAGAATAAAGGCACAGGAATGAACACCTGGCACTCCTGCAGTGGGCAACTAGTGGGAGCCTGCATGGCACAGAAACACCCCCCCCCCCAGCCAGAGCCGATACCATAGCGCTTACATCCATGGGAAGGACCATCATCTGCGCCACGCTGAGCACATCATAATGCCCTCCACCCCCCAGGCAGAACATTCAGGGGGTCCCCCAACCTCATTTCCTTAGGGCAGGACCTCCCAGCCTGTGGGGGACACAGGCTGGCACCAGCACGATGCAGGCATCTCCTGGAGCAGAGGGAAGTGCTTGCCAGACAGAACGGCAGGGTGGCACCCAGCTGCTCGGAGGAACGAGGAGGAAGATGCAGAGGGGGGGTGGAAAGAGTGAAGCCACAAAACTGCCCAACAGAGCACCCAGCTCATAAAAGCTTAAGCAATACCAAGCCTTGTTTTAAACAAATGCCCATAACAACAATTACTACCTTTACCATCACTTGAGCAGAGGCCAGCTCCCCACCATGACACTTCCTCCAGCAGCGCTAGGGAGCAAGCACTTGCCATTTGCCAGCTTTTATAGAGGGCTTCCTTACCCAGCATGCTTTGCAGGGGAGGGCTGTCCCATCGCTCTTTCTCTGAGTGACTGACAGCCCATCCAACCAATCAGATCTCTGTTCCCCACTTCTGCGTCTACAAAATTTTCACCCCTTCACAGGGGGGGGGTGACAGCCAGTGTTTTCGGGCGGGGGGGTGTTTCTAATTCGCATGTGGATGAGGCTGGAGCCAGACTGATATGACAAAAGGACACGTGGTGCTGCCCTGTCCTACCCTGCCTGTCCCCCCCACACACGCACTCCCCCTGCCACACACTGGGTCACATTCAGTGTCCCGCCGGGTGTGGAGGCCAAGAGTGGCTGGGAAGGTGTTTCCCTCACTCCTGAGGATGTCTGTGGAGGGTGTCGGGGTAGGAGGCAGAGGGGCTGTCACATCAGGGGCTGGCTGGGAGGCAGGGCGGCCTGGGGAGACGGGCATGCGGAGGAGGGAGCTCATCAGACCCAGAAAGATCCCAGTGCGGGGAAGCCGGCAGGGCGTGAGGAGGCAGAGGGAGCATCGACAGCTGCAGCCTGCAGGAGAGATGGGTCCGGGCACGTCCCTGGCTCCTGAGTGCAGCACATTGGCTGCTGGGTCAGAGATGCCCAGTCCCTGCAGAGACCAGGGCGGGAGCAGGGGTTAAACCTGTGGGAGTTATGGGCCCCCACAATCAGATGCAACCCGTGGCTTAAAACCCCCCTGCTCCCTGGATATGATAAAGGCCAGGGACCTTGGGCCTTCCTCCCCGCTCAGCCAGACATGCAGGAAGTAGACCTGTGACACCTGGACTCGCCTCCGCTGACTCCCCGTCCCCCCGGGGCCGCTCCACATGCTGAGCGCTGGAGGGGCAGAAGAGAGACATGTGGTGCCCTTCCCCGGAGGGTAGTGGAGACGCCCACCCTCTGAAATGTCCCACCTCGACAGCGGGCAGCAGTGGACAGCCCTTTCCCCTTCTGTGCTCCTCCCGGCTGCATAGCACCAGGGAGCAGGGCTTGCCGGAGCCAGGAGACTGTGTTCTGGCTGCAGCTCTCTGTGTAACACCGGGCTGGGCTCACAGCCTGCCATGCCAGCTCACGGGGCATGGGGCGTTTGCTCTTTCCTGGCCATCACTGCCCACTGCCCGCAGGACAGGACTCCTGCCTGGGGCATCACGCCTCTGCCTGCCTGTCGCGTGTCACCAGTATCTGGTGCTGGGCTCCGGGCAGCTCCCCGCTGGTTGGTGAGGGGTTCAGCAGCGCAGGGGCCTCTCTGGGCAGGGCTGGAATGGGGACTCTGCTCTCGAGGCCACGGGAAGCCAGGCGCTTTGGGTCACAGGCTGCCAGCAGAGAGGCTGTGACTCTGCGTCTGCCCCCACGCCCGTGTTTGCTGGGCTGGAGAGCCGACCACAGAGCTCTTGGCTTCGGTGCTGGGTCCCCCAGCCCTGGCCAGGGGCCCCGAGAGCTCTGCCTTGGAATGGGTCCCGGCTAGGTGTGCCACTGCCTGGCTTTGGTTTGCAGCTGCTTTGACAATGTAATCTCCAGCCAGAGCCATAAACTACCAGGCAGCCAGGGAGCCCTGCGGCAGCAGCCAGGCCATTCGCAGGCTGAGATTGTGAGCGCTTTGCCGTGCTGGAGGCTGGATAAGAAGCCGGCTGCTGTCCCAGCCTGAGGGCCGGGCTCCACTGCTCAGGCTGGGGCAGCAATGGGCGGGAGAGGCAGTGGAGGGGCAGAGGGGGGTGAGGGTCTGGGAACTCAGCCAGAGGGTGGACTCTCTCTCTCTTGCCCGTGTCCTACCGAAGGCCAAGCTCTGCAGCTAAGGCAGGAGTGCCTGGAAACTACCCCAACGGCAGGGCATAAACCTCACTCTGCCATCACCCCGTGCAGTCCTACACCGTCCTCCCCCCACGCTCTGCTCTCTGGCCTTTGCCCCTCTCCGGCAGGGCCCAGCCCTTGCTCTGTCTGTCCGGGGCAGCTCCCTTCCCACCGGTTGCCCCTGGGCTCTGCCCTGTCTCGCTGGCCGGGGTGTCGCTCTCGGGGTCTGGATCATGCCCCTGGGTTCCTCTTCGAGCTCCCTGGGCCTGGCTGGGTGGATTGCTCTCTACTTTGCTCTCCGCTCTGCCTTCCTTAGACTCTGGCCTCCCCAAGGCAGCTCATTTCAACCGGGCCCTAAGCAGAGCCACCCACCTCTCCCTGGCACCCCCGGGCACTCCCTGCGTCCCTCTCTCCGAGCCAGGGACGCTGCTCCTAGGGCCCAGGGTCTCTGGGGGACTGTCTGGCAAAGGAGCCGTGAGCAGTAGGGTGCGAGGGCTCACCCTGGAGAGCCAGGGTCTCCCCTCACAGGAGGAACTAGGCTCAAACCCCACTATGCAGCATAGCTGCCTAGCTTCGTGGACCAGGTCTCTCTTTCTCTCTCACACGTGCACACATCTCTCGCACGTGCGCACACACACACACACACACACACACACACGATGAGCCACTGGGGTTCTTCAGACAATCAGCCTGCAGGACAGGGTCTTTGGGCCCGCAGAGCCCAGCGGCCCAGGGATCACAGCCCAGCATGGTAGCCAGCTTGCAGAATCCCTTGGAGCAGTGACACTCGATGGTTATTTTTTTGCAGTAGCAGCTAGAGCAGCAGTGGGCAACCTGCCGCCCATCGGGGCTCTGTGTGTGGCCCACCAAATATCTGGTTTACCGTTGCCCACGTGCAGGGTTTCCATCCACGCAGGGGGGTTTTCCCTAGCAGTGTTACTAAAGTGACGCACATAGAGCCAGGCCACGTGCAGGGAGGCGTGTTCTGATTGCACACAGCGCTGACCGGGAGAGCCGGGCACTCCTCAGCAGCCAATCCCAGCACTGCTACGGGCCCGTCGGCACCGCCCGCACGTTCTAGGGCCGCACACGCGGCGAGCAAACTCGCCCCAGGAGAGCGCCTCGGTGAGGACAATCTTGCAGCCCACGAAGATGAAGGAGGCTGCTCCTCCGGCCCCCTCACTAGCCTGGGTTGCCCGTTGCTGTGCTAGAGGCCCCAGTAAGACAGCGAGGGACCTTTGTGCCGGGCGCTGGATTACAAGGCAGCCCCTGCCCCTCTGGGTTGCCAGGAGCATGACACGAGGCAGCAGGTGGAGGCCACAAATGAAAGGGGCGGCAGGGCCCCGGTAAACTGTCCTAATAACCAAGGCTCTGAGACCCCAGCCAGGCAGAGGGTGGGCTGGCATCTGATGTGCGGGCACCCGGGCAGTGCGAGAGGTGAGGGGGCTGGAGGGTTACCCGCCCCCTAGGAGTTAGACATTACTCTTTCATTAGCGATTCATCAGGGGTGATTCCTCCAGGAATTCGTCCAGCCAAAGGTGGTGACCCTGGGGGGCTGGGCGCATGGCTTGGCAGCTGTTGGCCACGGGCTCTTCCCACAGGGAGGGCAGCGCAGGCCAAAGCATTAAGGTGTGTGAGCGGGACGGGCGACAAAGGCCAGCACTGCCAGGCTGCCGGTCGCTCTCAGTCAGTCGGCAATTCCCGCCCCCGACACCACCCAGCCGCTGCGTGACTCGCACCCTGGCGCGTGCCATGCATGGTGGGTAACAGGCCAAGCAGGGCCGGCTCACCCCCCACTCACGCCGTTTGGGGTCACAAGCCAGCTGCCACCCTAGCAAGCCCTAGAGCCAGAGCCAGCCCTGAGGCACACAGAGGGAGGCTGCTTTCTGCGGTGGAAAGACGGAGGCCAAGCAGCGCCCAGCCCCAGCACGGTTCAGCCTGGTTCCGTTGGCGCTGGGCCTGCTCCCAGCTCGTAGCATTGGGCGCTTCGATGCCCCGGGGCTCAGAGCACGGAGAAGGGGGTGCAGGCCGAGGAGGCAGGTGCTGCGGTGCCCTGCTGGAGGGGCCGGGCCGAGCACAGCCCCACTTTGTATCTGGGGGTGTCTCTGAGGTCCCTGCCCGCATCCTGCTCTGAGGGGGGCCTGGCGCACGCACTCACTCCCCGCCCCTTCCCCCCCGGCAGGCAGCAGGGAGGCGGCCTTCGTCTACGCCATCTCCTCGGCCGGGGTGGTGTACGCCATCACCCGGGCCTGCAGCCAGGGGGAGCTGAAAGCCTGCGGCTGTGACCCCCTCAAGCGCGGCCGCTCCAGGGACGAGCGGGGGGAGTTCGACTGGGGCGGCTGCAGCGACAACATCCACTACGGGATCAAGTTCGCCAAGGCCTTTGTGGACGCCAAGGAGAAGAAGGTGAAGGATGCCCGGGCGCTGATGAACCTGCACAACAACCGCTGCGGGAGGACGGTGAGTCCCGGGGGCCATGCCCCAGCCCTGCAAGCCCCGCCTGCCGAGACCCGCCACCCCCCGCTTGCAGAGGGCACATGCCACCCGCCTGGGGCGGCTTGCCGTTTGGATTCCAAATTGGCAGGGCACCCGCCTGCCGGACTGTTACCGAGCTGTGGGCACAGTAGCTCACCCTTCCAGGGTGGAGACCCCCGGGCCGGTCGGGCAGCCCTGTCCCAGACCCCTGGCAGCAGCCCCGGTCAGCCGCTGGGGCCTGTCAGGAAAGCGGCTTCCCTGCCTAGCTGTGGCATCTCCTCCCAAGTGCAGCCAATACCAGCCCCACTGGCCAGAATGCCCTGGCCTGGCTGTACCCCTGCCCCAGCTGCATGCGCACAGCAGTGCTAGTTTGTACAGGGGAAAGGGGGCTGGGAACAGCACATTCAGCCCCCCAAAGTGCAGCCCCCCAGGACCCCCGGTTAACTGGGCATCTCTCACAGGAAGCCTAGTACAGGCCTCCACGCTCTTCCCTACAGCAAAGCCCAGGCTCCTATCTGCCCTGCTGGGAACATGGAGGAGCAGCTAGCACCAGCTCTCTGCAGCCCAAAGCGTCAACCTGCAGAGCTGATGGATCCTGCAGGCCTCCCTGTAGCCTCACTGGCCTCAAGGAAGGCAGATCCCCATGTGACATTCCCCAGGGTGGACTCTGGACTGCTGACTAGCTGTGTCTTCTCAGAGCTCCTTTCCCATTGCTTGCCTGGTGAGCAGCCACTCCTAACCCGCGTACACACAGCTTCCAGCATGTCAGTGTGGGTGTGCCTTTGGAGAACTGGTTTGGGTCTGCCTTTCTGACTCTGGAATGTGTTACAGCAACATTACACAGTAGAAACTTGTAATTGTAAATACATGGGTGACCCACATTTTACAGGACAATAATGTTCAGCAGCTTATGATGTTTCAAACGATCCCTCCCAAGGCATACTTTGTAATATTTATCATAGTCTTGTCCAAGTGGGGAAGGTAAGAGTATAGACCGTCACACCCCATTAGCACTGAAGACAGGCCTGGGTCTGGGATGTGGCATCCCCTTCTGGACAGAGCCTAACCCCTAACCTGTCCCCAGCTTGCCTGTGTCCATCAGCACAGAACTGAGGGCTGCTAGCGAGCCACACTTGAACTGCACTGCCGAAGAACCCCAGCAGAATCCTGGTCCCAGCCTCATGCCCGCCCCTCCCCAGAAACGTGTGTCTTGTGCTCTCAGCACACTGCTGAGAAATGTGGGGTCCTAAAACATGCCTCATTTCTTCAGGGGACAAGGACAGGCACCAGGCTTGTGACCCCAAATGGAGTTTCCCACACACTTTAATCACAGACTGGTTCAGACTGAACAAGAACATAATTTTATTAACTACAAAAAGATAAATTGTAAGCGGTTACAAAGGATGATGCATCAAAGTCAGGGTTGGCCACAGAAGTAGTGAGTAAACCACCAGCTACTCCCTAACTGAACAAGCGAAGTGAACTTAAAAGCACAAGGTTTTATCTCACCATACGTTTACAGTATTCCAGCCAGGACCACCTCACTTGCTTTGTCTTTGCAGCATTGCAGCTGCTGTGAGGGAAGACGGAGGGGGAGAGAGAGGTGATCTGAGGCTGCTGTCTCTAATTCTTATTCCGGTCTCCCCTCTTTGAGGGGACAAATAGTCTCTCGTGGATGTGAACGTTTGACTGTCCCTGTGACGAAATGTAGTTTTCTCATTCACGCCTTCCTGTTGCTGGAGAATGGTCACTTGACTAAGTGATACCCCCACATGAATTTGTCGATGCCTGTGTGGGTGTGCCCGAGTGCCTTTGTAGAACTGGTTTGGGTCTGTCTTTCTGAATCTGGAACATGTTACAGCAATGTTATACAGTAAAAACTTGTAATTATATATACATGGTCAACACGTTTTACAGGACAATAATGTTCAGCAGATTATGATGTTTCACAAGGCATACTTTGTACCACTATCATAGTCTTGTCCAAGTGGGGAACATTAATAGCATACACCGTCACACCCGATGAGCATTGAAGTCAGGTGTGGGTCTGTGAAAGGGCACCCCTATCTGGACAGAGCCAAACCCCTGACCTTTCTCCACGAGTTCAGTTTTCTAAATGGCCTGAGGCTGAAAGCTTCCTTCTCTCAATTCATCTCATCACTCCTCCCATCCCCACTCCAGTTTAAAGGGTCCCAGGTCAAGACAACTAGTAGTAACACAGACCTGTTTTCAACTGAGGCGTGTCCTGTTTATAATCCACACCTGTGGCCTTTTGGTGTCAGAGCCATTGCAAGGGGTGAGAGATTTGTGGCCTTCTTCCGTCACCCCAGGGAGTTAAGCAGCAAGGACTCATCGGGGGCTACACAAAAACCAGTCCTTTGCGATTTTCCAGAGTGTCCCTTTGGCTCACAGAATGCCCCGCCTCTACCCATTAGCTACCCCACCCTCCGGGGGCAAGAAACGAGCAGACTGAGCTTCCGTGGCTGGCACCTGACCCACCTGAGTGCAGTGGGCTGGCTCAGCCCTACCGTTCCCTCAAGGCCGCTTCTCTCTGACAGGCTGTCAAGCGATTCCTGCAGCTGGAGTGCAAATGCCACGGAGTCAGTGGCTCCTGCACCCTCAGGACGTGCTGGCTGGCCCTGTCCGATTTTCGGAGAACTGGCGACTACCTTCGGAAGAAATACAATGGGGCCATCCAGGTGACAATGAACCAGGACGGCACCGGCTTCACCGTGGCCAACAAGAACTTCAGGAAACCCACCAAAACAGACCTGGTGTACTTTGAGAACTCTCCTGATTACTGCGTGATGGACAAGTCAGCAGGTAAGACCCCGTCCCACGAGCCCTTGGGGAACGAGGTGGGGAATCTAGCGCAACCTCTCATCCCCTCTCAGGCCTCCTCCTGCTACCTCACAGAGAAACTCCCACAGCCCCCTCCCCGAGGGCTATTAGCGCTCACCCTAATTGTCAGATTCAGGCAGTACAGGGCTATCGAACCTGCTTGCCACTGAGAGAGACAAGGGGGCTAAGATGGTCCGATATTGGACCCACTTCTGTGGAGAAGCGTTCAAGCCCCTCGGAGCTTTCCCTCCCAGCAGCCTAATCTCTCTTCCCAGAAGAATTTGGTCCAGTAAATGATATTACCTTCCCCACCTTGCCACTCTAATACGGTGGGACCTACCCGGCTACAGCCCCCCGGCAGGTTACTGCTGCATATTCAGTTTGCATAGGTAGAGAGAGCAGCCTAGCAAAAAGTGAGGGTTGAACTCCTGCGGCTGGGGCTGGGGCAGAAGCAGCAAGGTAGAACGTCAGGTAACGAAGGTAGAACATAGGGTAACGTCCCCGCTGTGCGTTCTCTGCTGAGCCAGGTTCCAGAGCCATCTCTGTTCCCTTCCCTCCCCCCCGGAAGGTCCCACAAACCCAGCGAGAGTTGCAGCACACCCCCTTACTGGGCACTGTCTCATGAGAAGGGGGAAAAAACCCTTACAATGAAAAACCAAACAGCTTCTCCCCAGCCAGAAAAGTCTGTGGTTGTGACAGTGCGACTGTAGCCAGTGGGCCGGTCTGAGATACCAGGGTGCTGCTCTGGGAGCTGCTGTAGGTAGCTGGGAGGACCGGAAGAGGGCGGGTGTGTCTGGGAAATCAGAGGTGACTCAGGCAACAGGGCAGGGCTTCAGCGAGACATCAGCCCAGACTGGTGTGGATCATGTGGCCACCCAAGCGAACACACGTCGAGGTGTAAAAAAATGGTGAATGGTAGTTGCCAGGCGGCTGCTGGGAAGGAGGCAGAAGCCCCTCTCTGGGCACCCTCAACCATCTGCACACCTGCTGACCGCTGTGTGTGTCACTCGGTCCCAAGCCAGGGCTGGTGGCCGCTTGCAGCCCAAGATACTATCAGCGGGGAGTCCCAGCAGCCCGGGGACAGCCAGCCCACGGGCGTTTGCCTTCCTCACCCCAGGAAACTCCTGTCAGACTTCTCAGTGCCTTTCCCGGCGGCCTGCCACCCTCCCCGGCAGGGCTGTTCACACATGGGGCGCGCTGCAGGCAGGGTGGCTCTGATCGAGATGGGACCGAGAGGCAGAAATTGGGCCCGGATAGATTTGCACAGCAGCTGTTTCTCCAGAATCTCCCGCTGTGGGCATGCGTGAGCGGAGACGCCTCTCTGACCCCTGGGCCTTTCTTGGCACACTGGGATGGCATGCAGCCGCGCAGGGTGGGTGCGAGCTGCTGCCGCAGGCTTTGGAGTCAGCGTGACCAGGCGCTGCCCCGCATGGGTCTGGGGCCACTGCAGAGTAAGCACCGGCCTTGTGTGTGATGGTGCCGCTCACCAGGCCAAAGGTTGCCCTCGGTTTCCATGACAATGGGCCCAGCCGTGCAGGCCGTGCGTGCTGGAGCAACACTAGCAATGAACAAATGGCGCCCACGTTTCGATGAGCCACTCGCCCCACCTCTATGCAGTGGCGGGCGGCACAGAGGTGTTTCTGCCTTCAAGCACCCCATCATACGCAGACCGGGCACTGGAACTCTGCCCCCAGGGGAGGGCCCTAGCCGGCAGAGGGCACGGGCACCAGTGCCTTTGGGACTAGGTCCACATAGCCACGAACTTATTGCTGTTGAACCACAAGGCCCAGTACAATCCCTGCATCTTAGAACCGAGTGAAGTCAGAAAACTGTCAGTTCATGCACGGCTAAAATAGCACGTGTTTAAACTCAGTCTTGCCAACTTACATGGCAGTAGGACCTAATAGTTCCCTGTAAGCTGAGCAGTTGGACGCCCTCCTCCTCCCTCCCCCGCCCAGGAGAGATTCAGGTGCCACCCAGCTGATTAGCAGAGCGCCCACAGCTGGTAGCATGTGTGTCTACTGGTGCACATCTGCACTTGGTGCACATAACATTTATTCTGCACACGGATGGGGGAAAAATTAGAGGGAACATTGCTAGTGGCCCCCCGAGTCTGACCTGGTCCCATCATGGGAGGTGCGGTACAGAGAACAAAGACGGCAGGCCCTGGCCCAAAGGCCTGACAGTCTAATGGTCAGTAGCTGGTTGCAGAAATCAGTGTTGGCTGGTGGTAGCAATGGCTGGAACAGCGCCCAGAGAACTACACCAAGGGTCACAAAGGGGTGGTTTCATTCCCAGACAGTGTAATGGACCCTGGCTTCCTCCCCACAGGTTCCCTGGGGACAGCGGGTCGTGTGTGCAATAAGGTGTCGCGTGGGACTGACGGCTGCGAGGTCATGTGCTGTGGCCGGGGCTACGACACCACCCGCGTCACGCGAGTCACCAAGTGCGAGTGCAAGTTCCACTGGTGCTGCGCAGTGCGCTGCAAGGAGTGCGAGGACACCGTGGACGTGCACACGTGCAAAGCACCGAAGCGGGCCGAGTGGTTAGACCAGACCTGAGGAGCAAGGAACCCGAGAGGGGACAAAACAAACTTATGCAGGACCTGGGCCCCGTGGGCCCTGGCATTCTGGGAGCTGTAGTTCAGCTGCATGGCTTTTATTTAATTCGTTCTGCAAAGCACTAAAGACAGGACTACATTTCCCAGGAGATGCCGTGGACCCTGCCAACTTGCTCCGCAAAGCTATTCTCTTCCCTAGGAGTTTGCAATCATTGCTTACACTGTGAAGCGTCCTCTGCCCGTTGTCGGCTTGCAAAATGTCGGTGCAGTGCTTACAAACTTGAGACCGCTCAGTGGAACGTGACTGACTGAGTGTCCCTGCACGGGCTCCGGAAAGAATTTTGTTACTATACATTTAATTTCACTAGCAAAACAAAACACACAAAACAAGCCACAAAACAACCATCACCAATCTAAGGCAAAATATGAAACCCTTGCGGAAAGCTCTTTGCTTTGTGTTTTGGCAAGACCCAACACAGGAGGCTGACGGTCCCCACTGTTTCACTCAAACAGACCCAGCGTGTTAATGCCTGGCTGCACTATAGACATAAGCTGAACAAGAGCAACTTTTGGTCAGTGGACTTTTCTTCCTGCGCCTCAGTGAAGATGACAGGTGGAGTTGCAAATTGTCAACCAAAATCTGAATAACTGCTAGAGGAAAAAATATAGAGAGAGATCTATACAGAGAAAGAGAGCAAAGAGACTGTGAAGAGACTGGTAGGTTTTACAGTAAACTAATATAACAATGGCTCTTTGTGAAAGTCATGTGTATGTTGTGTATACTGCTTTATTATTTTAAGATAAAATCCATTATAAACCTATATCAGAAACCAATGCTCTTTGCTTGGTGCATTACTACACATGTGTGACAGGGAGCAGGAGTTCTCTCCAGGCTGCAATACAGAAGCCCTGCTTCCCCACTCTGCTTAAAGCATGTAGGCTGGCAGATGGTACAGTCTTCCAGTGAGATTTCCACCACAACCCCTCAAAATGATCGTTCTGGGCTTGCCACGAGGGTGGTCAATATGCCAGGCATGTCCCACCGGAACAGAGCAATGGTCCATATGCTTAGAGGCCTGCAAATCCACGGAGATCCCAGATTATATCCATTAGCCTCCACATCTTCTTCAAGGTGCTAAAACTTCCACAGAAAAAAATGTTACCCCCCTACACACACATAGGGCCATCACCCAGATACAGACTATGTAGCTGCGTAGGGCACCTGAAAATCTGGGGCACCTATGGGTCTTAATGTCCATCCACCCACCTTTTCCTGTCCCTGGTTTGTGGCTCTGCTTCCTCCGGAGACAATCTAGTTAACTTACAAGTGACACAGCCTGCCACAGCTCTTAGCAGCACATCGACCCTGTGAAAGAGTCATACAAGTGGTACTGATGCCACGTAACTGGCATTTGTCAACCTAGGTATATACGGCCAATTTCTGCATGTACCATGTTAGTTGACAGACCGTAGCTTATTTACTTTAAAGATATTTCATTAGTGTGGTGCTGACGATTATAAAATCACATCTCTAAAAAATCATCCCCCATCCCTGGCTGCCATCGGGCCTAGGGGCCCCAGAAATCCTAAGGTTGGCCTGCACACACACATCCCCCTCCCCCCACCCCGCCCTAAATGGAGCCTGTTCGCCACACAGAATTGCACCAACTACCCATGTTTCTCAATACGTACAGTTCAATTGGCACAGCCTCGGCTTGCAGAGACTCTTCGCTTGGTTTACGGGTGCTTTCCATTGATGCGTTAGCGACTTGGAACTAGTTTAACACTTTCCTGTCAAATGGGTTACACCAATGCAACTAAACTGGTTCAGAAACCAGATTAGCTAACCCAATGTAAATGTTGCCTATAGACTGGGCCACCAGATGTGCTGTTCAGCTCTTGATAGTACACACGCTTGCCTGGACTGTATTGTGCCTTAGGAGTGAACTACAATTTAGTGTGTCTGATATGCATTCCTCTCCTGCCCGGTGGGTTTGCAGTACCGGCTGAACCTCTCTAGTCCGGCACTCTCTGGTCCTGAAACATCCGTGGTCCAGCGTGATTTGAGTTAGCCGGATGTCCACTGATCCTGGGTGTGGCCAAGTTTCCTGCAGTCCCGTAAAGTTTGTTTACAGCCATGAGGCCTGGCTCCCAGTTCTGTGCTGCTATTTAGCTTTAATTTACCCCTAAATATCTTCTAAGAGCCCAGCCAGCAGTGGAAGTGTTGGTGATGCTGCTAGCCAATACTGACCTCCTATGGTCCAGCAAATTCTCTGGTCAGGTCCCAAGGGTGCTGGATTAGAGAGGTTCCACCTGTAATGTATTTACTGGGCTATGTGTGTTGTTAGATTTGTTTCACTTTATACACGTCCTCTATAAAATGCCATGACACTCAATCAAACAGTTAGGATGCCTCTAAATTCTCCTCTATGTTTTTCTTCCTTTTTTGCCCTGAGGCAATTCTGTTTGTTGAAAGGCTGAGAAAAGTGTCACTGGGTTTCCCATGCTCCATCTTCCTGCTGAAGGGCAGAGGAGGAAACGGTCTGCCTGAACCTGTACCATTTCATGGCACATTTGCAAGGGTGTCCTAAACCTAAAGCAACGGGAATGGAATCGAACTTCCCTGGAAACATGGCCTGCCAGTTTCCATGGCAATGTACAATTCAACATTTACATTTCTCAACTGCAAAAGCAAAAAAAAAAATTTTTTTTTTTTTTGGCGAGGCTCCTTTTCTCTGTACCTCTTTGTACTGCCCCCATGCCTAGGAGAGCTGGGGAAACGGATGATTAGTCTGCATGCAGACAGCAGGGGGCTGAGCCGAGCAGTCAGCAGAAGGGGGGGACAGGGAGGGATGAAAGCAAAGGGATTTTTTATGATTTTTTCACCAGGCCTGAGCAATGTTTCTGGGTTGGGAATGACGCGCCCGCCCCAGACTGTGAATTCACCTGCTCTGCCTCCAGAGTTCGGCTGGAATAGAGGGGGAGGCAGCCTGCCGAGATGTGTCCCGGGAATCTAAGCCGTTTGCTGGTGGGCCGAGCTGTTTCCAGGTGGGGAAGGGGCTTCCCTGCTCTTGCGGAATCCTTTTCCTCTAGGCAAGGGAAAGCACGGAAACGTTCGCCAGAGAGCCGTGTGTGCAATGCACTGGCAAGGGTCCCCTCCCCGGGCCGGCCTGGAGCAGTGCCAGGCAGCACGGGAGGGGGCGTTTTGTGAGCACTACAGCTGGTACTGCCCAGGCTGTATCTGCAGCGCGTCTCCAGCCCTGGCTGAACTCCTGCGGTGGATGACATTGCTTTCACCGTGCGCTCTGGGTTCCCACGGCCCAGAAGGCTGGCGCTTCCTGGCACAGAGATGCGCTCTAGGCCCGCAGTTTGCAAACCTTTTTTCTCATGACCCAGTTGAAGAAAATCGTTGATGCCGCGACCCAACAGAATGTGATGGGAGTGTGGGCTCCAGGGTGGGGCTGAGGAGGAGCTTGGGGGGGGGGGGCAAGTAGATCAGGGCTGGGGCAGGAGGGACTTACCTTGAGCAGCTCCTGGTCAGCAGTGCAGCAGGGGTACTAAGGCAGCTGCCTTCGCCCCTCCCTCTGCTCACCTGATCCCCCTGCAGCGACAAGACCCAGCACCTGACATTCCACCACCCGGTACTGGGTCACGACCCGCCGTCTGAAAACTGCTGCTCTAGGCAAAGTCTTTCCTAAATCTTGCTTATCAAATCCAGACATAGGCAACTGGTGCCTGTGGGGGGGTCCCCTAGAAGAACAGGGAAGGCACATGGGAGGGCCTCTTTATCTAACTCTGGCCCCCCTAGCCAGCAGAGAGGGGGCAGAAGAGGTTACAAGAAGCATTAGCAGGGCCACCAGCAGCTCCCAGCCGATGCTGGGTCTGTTTATCTCCGAGGCTCCGGGGCCTCCCCCTGGGCTGCCAGACCCCTCTGGCTTTCCGAGATTAGGCAGTTGGCACAGTGGTTTGTTCCCTCTCCAGAGGGCGTAGGTGGAATTCCTGCAGGCGAAGGGGAGGAAAAGGATTTGCACTCAACCCAGGGCATTTCAAACCCACTCACCAGGCCAAGAGCTAATCCACCAGGATGAGCGCTCCTCGTTTGTCCTCATTGCAGCCCCACCTGCCCTCACGCTGACACAAAGGAAAAGAGAAGGGGAGAAGAAGCAGCTTTGCAGGCCAGCTGCCTCCCCTCTCCCTGGGCCAGGTGCACTAACGGGCCAGAAGGGACCTCGGGGCCATCGGAGTGGAGGAAACGTTGCTTTCTCCGGCAGCCCCTTGGGGCGGGCGCCTCTGGCAGAAGTGGGGCTTTGCGGGTTCACAGCCCCACCTGATGAATGACAGGGCATGTGCAGCATCTTGCTTGTTCATCGCCAGGAAAGCCTGGGGCTGTTTCTTCTCCCTGGACGTGGGCGTCCAATCCTTGAAAACAATGGAACAGGAAGCCTCTGAGCATCATCCAACGGAGCTGGCAGGCTGCCTTGGCCCCTGGGCTCACCGGCTTTTCCTTACTAGCTGCACAGCAAGGCTGTGAGGTTAGCCAGGAGACGGCAGCACCACACGGCGTGAAAGCAGCTGAAAGGGGCCAGTCTCTTGAGCACTGGGAACTGTGGCCTTCCCAGCCCTGCGCAATGGGACATTAGAAGGACACAAGGCCATGGATTAAGGGGGCCTGTTAGAGAAGTGGCTAGTGACTCCCCGAGATCACGGTGGCTCCATTGTGCTGGGGTTGCATGTACCTAGTGCAAGACTGTCTCTGTCCCCAAGGAATGTATAGTCCTAAATAAACCAAACTGACAGAGTGGGAAGGGAATATTCACCGCACGGCACAGGTGGGGAACTGAGGCTAAGTGACTTGCCCAGGATCACATGGGGCAGTCGGTGGCAGATTTAGGAACTGAAGCCAGAGCTCCAGAGTCTCACCCCAGGGCCACCCTGCCTTTCTGGTGAGGGTTTAGGCATGCCCGCAAAAAACACAAGTGTACAAATAGCTGTGAATGAACCCCCCCTCCCACCCGTCATTGCCCATGTGTGCTTCTCCAAGGGATGTTCCTGGAGACAGACGCATGGGAACAAGCAGCCTGCGGCAAAATCATGATTTCTAGAGGCTGTTCCAGACACAGGGCCCAGTCCCGGCTCCAGGAAGCTGACAGTGCACGTTAGACGCCGGCTGGGGAGGGTGAATTATTATGCACAATTAGAGAGCGCGGTGTTTGCACGAGGGGCGGACGGGGTTGTCACTCCTCTGCCGACAATCACACGCCTAGTGAGCTGGGCAGCAGCGTGATGCCCGAGGGCTGGGGAGAAGGCAACCTGAGCTCTAGCACTCAGTGCGCCGGGGAGCTCGGAGGCATTTCGGACGAGCTGTGCCGGTTCTGAGGGGCACGTGGCAGGGCACAGAGAAAGTGAGCAGGCTGGTATGTGGGCAGAGGCTGCTCGCTGAACCGGCATTGGAATACACCTGGCACTTCCCTGGGTTGGGGGGACTGGTGGCATAAGCAGAGGCGCCTAACTCCACCACACTCTCACACATCCCCAGGAGCACAGAATGGGCCAGTGGCCCAGAGAGTTAGCAGCAGGCTCCCGCCTGGCTCTGCAACCAGCTTGCTGTAGAGCCTTGGAGAACTCCCTTTGCCTCTCCACCTGTCTGTGACCGCCGGCTAACGTTCACCTCCCGCTCTATCAGCAAAGAATGAACTGACTTGCTAACGAACCTACGAGCAATTAGAAATCAGGTGGTTTCATGGAATGACCTTCCTGTGCTTACTGGGGAGACTTTCCATTTGCAGATCTAACGAATTTCCGAGCTCCCTGCGTTCTGCTACACCCGGGCCCAACTCCCCCTCTGTTCACAAGCCTTAGAAAGTGGATGGTTTCTGTCTAGAAGAGCTTCCTGGGCTGGAGTCTTGTCAAGGGACACTCAGTTCCACTCACTAACAGGGGTCTGTGCGAAGTGCATGGAGGCCTTCCATGGGCCATCATGTGCTAATGACCCTGAAATGCACCAAGACGGGTCTGAGCGAAAAGACGAGGCGCAGAACCCGTGGCTGTGTGGGTTTTGCATGGGGGCTGTGAGGCTGAGACTCTGGACAGGACGTGGTGGGGATGGATAAGAGGTAGGAGGCAGGGCTTAATCTGTGCCAGGGCTGAGCCCCAGCCCCTCTGGCCTGGCATTTCAGAGCTCTGGAGAGCTGCCCCATCCATTGGAGGCACGGGGGTAGCTGCCCCACGCCCTGTGCTCTTAGGGGTCCCGCAGCAAACTTGCTAACGAACCTACGAGCAATTAAAAATCAGCAATTAGAAATCAACATTTGGCCGTGCCAAATGTTGCATGGATGGGAGGGACGGGGGGGAGGGGTTATCGGGCCTGGCATGAGGTGGCAGCAGGAGTTGCCCCCCTCCTATCACCGTGCAAGCTGCAAGGGCTGGAGCAGCCAGTCAGCCTGCTCCACCCTTCCATGCTGCCCTCTCCCAGCCGGCTGCGCTCGGCTTCTCCGCAGAGGCAGGAGGCAGCGCGCTCCGGCCCCGGGGCAGGCCGCTTCCCGCCACTGCGGAGAAGTGAGGGGCTCCGGGACACACGGCAGGGTGGAGCGGAGCAGGCTGCTGTGCGGTTCTGGCTCCTGCCACCTGCACGGTGAGGGCAGCGGGCGACCCCGGCCACCACCGTGCCAGACCCTCTGTAATCCCGGCCACTTTGCTCAGGGGAGGGGGAAAGGAGACAGGGATGGGGGCAGGTCAGGGCCTGCAACAGGAGGTTGCCCCGGACCCTGCGCCCGTCCCTGCCTCATTTCCCCTGCACCTGAGCATCCCTGAGGGGGGGTGTTGCTCCAGGCCCTGCAACCCTCTTGGGACGGCCTGGTCTCCAGGCTTGGCAGTTCATAGTCCCAGCCCCTCTGGACTTGCTGCAGCCCCTCTCGCTACAAATCAAGCCCTGGTTTGAAACAGCCGACTCCTCCAAACGGAGGGCACGGCTGGGAGCACAGAATTTTCTCCCTCGGAAGCCGGGCAGGAGGGCGTGCCGGCACTGAGCCCTGGCACGCGTCTCGTGGACAACATGGTGCTAGTTACGAGACACGGATGGGCCAGGTCTGTCACGGGCACGTCAGGAAAGCCCAGGGGCTGCTCCCATACATCCCAGCCTGAGCACGCTTCTCTGCTGCCACAAACCATGCTGTGCCCATTTGTGTGCGCGCAGGGACACAGGCAGCTCGGCTGACCTACGCCTGCCAGCAAGCACTAGCCATCACTGTGAGAGGGGTACGCACGTGTGCTAGCCAAGCAGGCCTGGGGGCCACACACTCAGATGGCTTGGGACCCTTCAACTAACTCTTGCATAACCTGCGGTCAGCCACGTGGGAGGACTTTGCTTTGTTTTGCTCCAGCCAGCAAGTCGGTTTGTACTGAGCACGAGACACGGGAGACTGCCCCAGACAGACACAGGGCATGGATACAGCCCTGGAACCTCAGTGGATGACTCAGGACAAGCGAACGCCCCCGTCACAGCGTCTGTTGTGGGATCGACGATGGCCAGGACGAGAGGGAACGTCTCGACAGCAGGGGCTCTCTGAGCCCAAGCTGCAGTGGCCTCATTCAGAGTTTATCAAGAGCAGGGGAGAGCATCACTGGATCCAGCTCCAGGGATGCGGCTGGGAATTCACCCAACAAACAAGGAGGCAAAGCCTGGAGAGATGAGACCCCTCCAGAAAGAAATGGGAACCCCCCGGAGAGAGTCGATGAACCCAACAAAGGAGGGCAGGAACCGAGGGCACATGGCAGCCTCCAGACGCTGGCTCGGATGCTTTCTGAGCTTTACAAGGCCAGACTGAGGGGAAGAGGCTTGGAGGGAGAGGCAAAGCAGCACTAGAGACAACCCCCCAGCTACAAGGCCGGAGGCAGCAGCGCCCCTGAGGCCTTGACGGGGCAGCCAGCGGGGGCGAGGGAGCAGAGCGAAGGGCCGGGAGGACAGACGAAGTGGGGCCAGAGACGAGGATTGAAGGTGGGAGTGGGTCTCTGCTGCCGTTGTCTGTACAACCCCAGAGTGGAGGGAACAGGCAGTGGGTTTCTCCACTGCACCCCAGGGGAAGCCAGCGGCCCAAAGGAGATGCCAGTCTGTTCTTCTGAAGTGCCCCCTCCATGGAAAGCTGAACCTGCTCAGCCGCTGCGGGGCAGGACTTCCCACTGCACCTCTCCTCAGCTCCGCTTCTTCCTGTGCCTTGCCCTCTGCTCCCCTGGGCCCCCGCAGCCTGGGAGACGTCCAACTTGGCGCCATACCCCTGTGCCAGAAACTAGCCAACGGTGGAGTGCTGCTGCCCTCCCCCAGCCCAGAAACGATAGGCTCGGTTCATTTATGAGGGTGAGAATCTGATAAGAGCATCCCCCTCCATCTGGGGAACCTAGCTCACTTGTTAACCTCTTCAGCCTGCTGGTAGAGACCTGGGAGCCAGAGAGATGCAGGCCCTTATGTCGACCCCCGCCCGCTGACCCCTCTCCAGTCTATTCCTGGAGGTTTTACCCATTGCTGCCCAGGAAGAAAGAGGACCTCCGGGGGGCGGGAGGGTGGGGCGTGTATTTAACAACTGGAAGACAAATAAGCCCCAGCTACCGCTGCAGAATTACAGCACCAGCGAACAATGTGCTGCATTCCTCCGAAGCCCTGTAGGAACCCAGTGGCCTGCTCTCAGCCAAAAGAGGTACCAGACACCAAGTGCTCCGTAAGCAACCACACAGAGCCCCCGAAGTGCAGAAATGAAATAAGTGAAAAGCTTCGCGTTCCATAGAAACCAGCCGTTTGCACCTTGTTATTAATGGGCTTGGCTGCGCCCTTCGACCCCAGCCTCACTCCGCGTCTTGGCACCTTCGCAGCCATTCCAACAGGAGGGGGTGGGGAGGAACAAGTGAGAGGGAACGAGGCTGCGGCCCAGCAGCCCCTGGGACGTCTTGCACTCAACAGCCAGGGCCAGGACAGGGCTTCCCCCACACCAGCATTGCCTTCGGTTAGCCGTGCATTCCAGCACTGTCACTGATCACGCTCCGGCCCCCTCCCCCTTATTCTATAGGGCTGCGATGCTGTAAATAACTAACCAGGAACCCTAGCTCATCAAGGGCCTTCCCTCTTTGGAGCACAGGCCCCGGGGAAGTATCTCATCCAGACCCCGCTGCCCAGAAACATATTGCTGCCCTCAGACTGCCACATCAGTAGCTGCTTGCAGCCAGTGGAAATTGTTTTCACCACAGGCTTTCTGTGACCGAGGTGGCAGGAGCAGGAAGTGCTCAGGTCTGTGCAAAGGGGACCAAGGGACTGAACTTCTAGCAGAAACTGGTCTCTTTCTCTGAATCGTTCACTGACCCAGGCCTCTCTTTAAAAAGGGGTAACCCACACAGGGGGACTGTGCTCCCCAGCTGCGTGTGTGAAATGGGCCTAAGGCAATTGGTACCCGAGCTCACTGGCTTCCAATGGATTGTGGGCACTCACCTCCTATAGGTTCCTTGGGAATCTATGTTCTAGGTGCACTAGCAGCTGAAAGTCTGTTGTCAGACAGGTGTGACTCAGGGTTGTGTGTAAAAGGCCCAAACTGGCAGGGAACTTAAGAACTGGAAGGCAAGAGACCACAAAGCCTAGTGAACAACCAACCTGGCACTATTTGGAACAAAGCCAGCTCTCGGCCTCCTTTCAACCATTTCCCTCATCGCTCACTGACCCTGATGTCTAGGCTTGAGCTTGTCTGGGGCTACCGAGTGTGCAGGTAGCAAATGATGGGAGGGGAGGGGGGGTTGCCCTGAGGAGCTGGGGGTGTTGGAGGTTGTGTGCTCTTTGCTGAAATATTCTTCCATCACACATATGGCGACAAGGAGATGTTTGTTTTCCCTGGATAGCCAGCATGGCCCACCCCCTGAGATGTGCCTGTGCGTAGGCGCAGGGACTTGGCTGGCACGGCTCAGGCGCTGGGACACTGCTCGCAAAGGGCCAAGGAAGGCTACTGCAGAGCTGTTCCCTCATTGAGAAATCTCCGAGTGCCTTGGAAAGGCAGGCCGATTTTCACAGCCCAGCGAGTTGCTAGCACGGCTTTCGGCACAAGCCCACCCCCTTGCTGTCAGTGTTATGTCAGGGGGAGGACAGTGAGAGAAAGCAGCTCTTGGGATGATACATGGGAGGCCGTGCTTCATTTATTACCCCACACAAATGCTGGAGAATGTTCAGCTTTAAAAAGCATTAGGTTGGTTAGTGTATGGGCCCCCGTGGACCGTGAAATGAAATTGCATGAGCACAACATGCCTATTAATCACTGCAATGATTCCACAGTGAGAAAAGGCCCCAGTGGCTTCTATTAGCTGGAAAGAAAAGTTGAGCCAATTACCTACCGGCAGTTGGACAACTCGGAAACTTTGTCAGTATCTTGCTCTAGATCTCCCCTCTTGACTCTTCCTGAGTGAAATCTCAGCAAAGGCCCCATTAGTGCAAATGGACAATAGGAAATAAAAATGCTGAGTCGTGGCTTCTGCCTAAGGGGAGGAGGGTGTCTCAGCTATAACAGTGGCATAAGAGGTACTTACAGATGGGAGTGGTTCAGAGTCCTTCAGTAGCAAATTAGGGAAGGAGCTGGCTAATCCGTGCTCATTCTCCAGCATCAGGAGGGCATTATGGGGCAAATCTGAACAGTAGGGCTGTGTCTAGACTGGCCAGTTTTTCTGGAAAATCAGCCGCTTTTCTGGAAAAACTTGCCAGCTGTCTACACTGGCCTCTTGAATTTCCGCAAAAGCACTGACTTCCTAATGTATGAAATCAGTGCTTCTTGCAGAAATACTATTGTGCTCCTGTTCAGGCAAAAGTCCCTTTTGCACAAAAGGGCCAGTGTAGACAGCTCAGATTTGTCTTCCGCAAAAAAGCCCCGATCGTGAAAATGGCGATCGGGGCTTTTTTTCAGAAAAGCGCGTCTAGATTGGCATGGACGCTTTTCCGCAAAAAGTGTTTTTGCGGAAAAGTGTTTATGCCAATCTAGACGCTCTTTTTCCGAAAATGCTTTTAACGGAAAACTTTTCCGTTAAAAGCATTTCCAGAAAATCATGCCAATCTAGACGCAGCCTTGGGGAAAACATCCCTTGGCAGACTGCACTGCCACTGCATGGGATCAACTTCAGACCTTGAATTTGCTCATCTGTTGCTTGGCTGGGACTTGAGGCTGGATTGAGGGGCTAGTGGGAAGGAATGCTTCCACACGGTCAAAGGTTTGGCTAAATGTCTGCACCAATGAGAGCACCCCATTCTCCTCACGAGCCCCAACTCCAGTAAGCACCACATACCAAGAAATAGTTGAATAACCCGCGAGCACCACGCTCCTTTACTGATCTGCGTTTGTGTGCTGGCAAATAGCAACATCAGGCTATGCAGCAGGCGGCGGCTTCTGCCATTAGCCACGCTGCGCTTGGCTGGCAGTAACAAGAAGCAGTGTGAGAGAGGAGTCCACTGGGCCTGTACTCAGGGATCAGCAACAAGTATCGTGAGTCGCCGCATTCCTGAGACCTCTGTGTAGCGGTTGAACTGCGAGGACAGCAGCCTTTGTACAGCCTTCCTGGGACCCCGGAAGGAAACACGAGATGTCATGAATAGACCACCCCAGCCAAAAGAAGAGATCTCCACATTTACTATTTCTATTACTTTCACACATCCACGGGCCACGGTTCATGTGATTTTGTTTCCCAACAAGGAAACAAAGAGTGACAGAGACACAAGCCCTGTAAGAAAAAAAAAAAGGCAATTCCCCCTAGGGTGTGTCCTTTTAATCGTCCCAAGCCATGCTGCTGCCAGGGGCCTCCTTTGGGAGATTCTTTTCATACTGAACAGTGGGAATCCACGCAAGTGTGCGATCCCTCTCAGGAGTGCTCCAAGTTTTCACTCCTCGCAATCAGTGGATGCTTTGCTAGTACATGTCTTGGCGCTGCCTTCAGGAGTTCCTGCTTCACAAATTGACTTCCATGCAGACCTCAAGCATTTTGGTGGCACTTTAAAAGGCCATTTAAAAACCCGTTCACTTTGAAAACGAAGACAGAGCAGGTAGCAGTTTAATCAAGAACAAGATGAATACTGAACCCAGACGCTTTTTCCAAATTTGCACAAGGAAACCAAGGTGTAACACAAGCCTATGCCATATGACATAGCCGGCTACTCATGCTGCTTACTGTACCTTTTGTGTTCCCACCCTCTGGGGCACCTGGCATTGGCCACTGTTGGAAGACAGGACACTGAGCTAGATGGACTTTAGTCTGATCCAGTCTGGTTGTTCTTATGTACAGTGTAACCTGTCAAACTGCCACTTAAAGGGACAAATTCAGCTCCCTCACAAAAGTGGCCTCCTGATAGAGGTGCGGAACCATACTCAGCCCTTTAGCAATGCTTAAACCAGGAGGCTGGCCAACGAAGGTATCACTCTTTGCAGACCAGAAGGAAATGCCAACACTGAAAATATCTGCCTGATTTATTGTGTTCTGTAGTTTAACACAAAGTAGTAGCTTCGGCATGTGCAACTGGTTCAGGAAGCAAACAAGTTATTGTTCAACAAAAATGTTTTCTTAAATAATTACAGATCCGAAGGCCAAACAAGGGATTTGGTTACTTTAAGCACCATTAACAGGATAGAAGACAAGTTTAAGTAAGGCAGCTGATCTTCCTTTTGCTCCTCTAGCTGCCAGATCAGTGCTCCATGGCCCAACAGGAGCTGGTGGTAATGGTCCTGAGAACTCATTGTGCAAAACACGTTCCTGTCAAATTTGGGTCAGCTGATGCCAGAGACTGGATGGCATGAAGCGCTTAATCTTTTCCATAATGAAACTGAAGGGTGAAAGCAGCATCCCAAAGAACTACAAGAAACAAAACAGAAAAAGTTTGTGCTAGAGTTAAAAAAGCAGTGGGATATCTCACATCATTGGAGCACGAAGGCAGAAATCCCAAATTTTTCTTCTGATCAAAACCAGGCTATATCACGCTTCATGCCGTGCTGCCACCATGAAGCAGAAATGTAATACTCGTACCAGTTTACACTTATCTCAGAACCTCAGTGCATGTCACAAAATATTGAACCCTCAACTAAGGATGTTAAGTATTGGGTAACTGACTAATCGAATAACGAATGCATTTTGCATTGACTATTTGATTAGCTGATAGGGCGCCTCTGCACTTCAAAGGTGAAAGCGCCGCATGGAGCCCAGGGTCAGCTGGGGAGGGATGCTGGGCTCCACGCAGTACTGCCACTTTGAAATACTGTGAGGAGCCTGACGCCAGCCTCCCTGCAGTGTTTCAAAGCAGCAGCGCTACATGGAGCTTGGGTTCCACGCAGTACTGCCACTTTGAAACACCACGTGCAATCTGGGGACACCCCAGCTGGCCCCGGGCTGCACGTAGCTTTTCAAAGTGGCAGCACCGCGTGGATCCCAGGGTCCGGCCCCAGACTTCAAGCAGTGCTGCCACTTTGAAATCCCCCCTCCACATCCCTTCCTGCCCCCCGCAGCTGCCTCTTTCTGATAGAGGCAGCAAGGGAGGGGGAGCGACTAGTTCACTCTCCTCTCGACTATCCAATAAGCATTTGCTAATCAGACAGTCGACTAGTCCTTCACATCCCTACCTCCACACTTCTGTGACCTAAGTCTCATTCCCATTTTAGAGATGGGCAAACTGGGGCAGGGGTTAAGCGGCTTGTCAGAAGTTGATGGGACAATGACAGATCCTGGCCTCCAATCCTTTGCTTCAATCCCACTGAAACATTTGCTTGGATGATGCTCATTGCCATAGTACAGTACCAACAAGGAATGGGGTGGCATCCAAAAGCAACCTATAACTTTAAAAAAAAACACACCCTTATCCTACACTGGAGAGTCTGACAAATCTATTACAATCAAGTCAGAGGAGGAGCTGAAACTCAATTGAACTCACCCCACTGTGCTTAGAGATGGTGCTGTCTGCTAACAGCTGGATGGCAGAATACTGGGGGCATATGTACATTGAAAGAGCCACAACACCCAGGCATACCAGAGTGAGGTACAATGGAGTTTCCGCCTTGTTTTGAATCTTCCTGCTGCTCTGTTACATTCTACCTCTGATGTGACTCGGGGAGGCTGGGGGAGGAATGTGGCACATTTCCTTAGCTTTTCCAGCAAGCAGCTCGTAAGCCACTGATTCAATAGTATAAATACAATCTAACAAATAGACAGTGCTCAGAAATGCTGTTCATATTCTATAAACCACAAAGACTTTTCTTCCCCTCTAACCCTGCCCTTCTCCCCCAAATGAAGTTTGGTTTGAAATAAAATTTGTGAGCTATTCTCAAAAGTCAGAGAGCCCAGAGCTAGGACAAATATCTTATCCTCACACAAACCACGTTTTTCCATGAGACAGAATTAATGACAGAGTTCTCCAGGCTTCACTTTAGCTAGCCGGGCTTGTATCATAACCTAGTATTACATTTAAAAAGGCTTTTAAAGCAGAACATTCACATCGGGCTGCACTTTTCATTGTACTAATTCCTACACCGCCTGGGTGCTTGTGGAAACTTCATATTAAGCCCATGAATTAAGATGTAGATTAACAAGGCAAGAAACCTTTGCTCTTGGTGTTGACACATACAACTTGTGATAGGAAATGTCAGAATTTTTTATATGAAGTGAAGAACTATAATCATTACACATTGGCAGGGAATTGCACATCTCCAAACAATGTACATTTTCTCTTAGATAAGCAAAAACCTCAAGTGTTTACAAATATGAAAAGTTCAACAGCTGGGTAAAAAGCTAATTCTCCAATTACACTTAATGAGCCTTCAGACAATGTTCAGAGAGTAAAGCAGATTGTCTCAGAAACACAGGGTTTGCCACACTGGGTCGGAGCAATGGTCCAGTGTCCTGTTTCCAACAGTGGACTTACCAGCTGCTTCAGAGCTCCCAGCAATTAACCTTCCTGTGGGCAGCTATGTAATAACCTGGCCACAGAGAAAGTTTATTTCTAATCCCATCCGAAATTGGCTAGGTGGCATATTTAAAACAAATCTCCTCAAACCCTTCCTTTGGTTTTGTGAAATCATGTTTACATTATTGAGTGATTGTGTTATTAAAAGCTCCCCAAGGCAGGGGCTGCTTTACCATGGGTTTGTGATGTACTCAGTACAGTGGGACTGCGTTCTCTCTGGAGATTCTGGACATGACCACTGTATTGCTACCCATGCATAAGAAACTAATAATCCCAGCAAGATGTCCTGGAGTACAGGTAATGTGATTTGCAAAGTGAGACTCACTAAAATGACAGACAACCTGCTTTACCTCAAATACAAAATAATGTAGCTGGAATAAATCTGATGCAAATTGATGGCAGCTATTGTAGCACTCTGGAGTATCCCTCCATCTGGCAGGATTTGATTTCATTTTTTTTAATATAATTTCTATGAAGACTATCGATGATTATTTTTAAACACTTTGTGGGTTTTATCTACAGTATTTACATCTTCACAGTTGCAGGAAATTATTTAATGACAGCAGACACTGAGATTCAAATAACTGAAGATTTACAACCATTAAAACACAAATGATCAAAATCACATCAAAATATACCAAGTAAATACCCTTAAATCAAACTAATAAGTTTTCAAGCAGCTATTGTCTTACATTGCCTCTCTGTACGTTTTGATTCTTATCGACAAATATTTTTCGTTGGTTTGTGTGTATACTGTGAAATTGATGTGTCGTGATATTTACTGATAAAAATCAAGTCCCATTCCAAGCCTGAGTATATTTAAGATTGCACACATTAACGAGTCAGGAACTTGCTTCTACAAGTGCATTTACACTTTTGAAGGCCCCAGTCATCACAGACGCAGACTTTAACGCCAGAAGGGGATCATCATGATCATTTAGACTGACCTCCTGCACAGTGCAGGCCACAGAACCCCACCCACCCGCTTCTGAAATAGGCCCATAGCCTCTGGCTGACTTACTGATGTCCTCAACTGTGATTTAAAGGCTTCATGTTACAGAGAATCTACCGTTTTCCTGCAGCTCATACCAGCACGTTACCCAGGCCTCACAGTGCAGAGGAAGGCGAAACACTCCGAGTCTCTGCCAATCTGACTTGGGGCAAAAGTTCCTCCCCAGCCCCAAACATGGCAATCAGTTAGATCCTGTGCATGTTAAATAGACCCACCAGCCAGATACTAAATTCAAGCACTAAACTGTGAAAATATGTAAATCAGGACTATTAAATTAAATAAAAGTAGTACAGGGCATCCCCACTATATGTCTCCCCGGTATACGTCACTGATGCTTGTAGGAATGGATGTGTTATAAGTCCTCTAATTCCTCGCCCTTAAATCACATAACAAAAAAAAACAATTTGCGCAAATGGAAGTCAGCCGCAGAAAAAAATTCCCTGCTGTAAGTTGTTTCGCTATAAGTCCGAGTTTTTTGCACGTATCTTGGACTTATAGTGAGGACAGCCTGCATTAATATTTGGGCTTCTATGAAGCATATAATTAATTATACAGAATCAACCAGCTGAAAACAATGGTTTTATTAAAATAATTTACTCAATGGATTATGATATAAAGAAAAGAGATTAGGATTTACATTCACCTACAGCTTAATAGTGAAAAGTCCAGGTATTACATACACCATTCTACCCCACCTACCACGTGCGTACTTGTGTGTCTTGAATTTCTTAAAACCCCATCCTTGGCATTACACTTCACTATGATAACACCATTCAAAATGTCCGTTACAGAAGAAAAAATCTGAACAATGCCATAAAAACAAATGCACAGCTGTATTATGATTTACCTGGAATTTGGATTTTTCCATTCAAAGGGATAAATTCAAGGCAATTAGACCTTTATGAAGGTATAAATATAAGATATGTAATATTCACAATATTGTGACACATTTATGCTTAGGAATAAAGACATTTTAACCACTCGAGTATGAATAGAGAGAGATAATCCTGGACTTTTCTAAATAGCAGAAAATCAATAGCTGTATCTTTGTATTCCTGATATTAACGTTAGTGGGTTGTTGTAGAGCTGACAAGTTTTACTTTGCTCACTGCAAAGAACACACCCCTAAAAAACACCACATTTCTACCTTACTGTTTTAAAACTAAAATATCACTGTGTGGGAAGATCACGTTTATTTTTCCCTCTACAGCCCCTTCAGCAGCAATTTGCCACTTCACAACCTACATTTTTCAAAAGGGACCTTTCCAAATTCACGATGTTTGAATCAAGTGAAGTTAGATTAAAAGTGAGTGTGTGAAAATTTAAAAATTCAAGCAGACCTCAACATCTCTTTTTATTCTGATGAAACTGTGTGCCAGTTTTCTAGCTGAGTTCCAGTTACATAAACATATATGGCATTCTGCTAGAATCTGACAGACCTTTCTATGTAGGCACTGTCTCCTTGCTGAAATTTAAGGAAATCTGACCACATTTCGGATTCAACTGATACCTGAAGAGACCAAATTGTGTCTAGATGGGCAGACATTCTACTGTTTGGCTCATCACTAGTTAGAACACTGGAATGCATCAAAATTAGCATTTTCTTTACATTTCAGTGAAAAAAACAACTATTTTGTTGAAACTGTGAATAAAGCAAAGTTGGGTGGAGATGCAAGAAAAATCACACAAGCCGCTTAGAGTTTATTATTAATTACGTACATTCTTATTAAGTCTCACAGCCCCCCTGTGGGAAAAATGGGGAAAAATGAGAGACTGGCGAAAGGATTTTCTTAGGGTCAAATAGTAAAGGTGGGGCAGAATCAGGTTTTCAACTCCCAGGTTATGCTTTAACTAGTAGGCATTCTTCCTCCAAAGGAACCCTTTCCATTGGATATGGATAACTCGCTGGATTCATTTTTTTAAAAGAATCAATATGTTCTGAACGGCACATTGAAAAACTATTATTGCACCAAGGCAAGGAAAAGAACACATCCAAGGATAAGGAAAGCCAATACAATTTCTGTGCTTTCCATAGAGGTGATCTGTTGGCCACTGCCT
This sequence comes from Apalone spinifera, assembly GCA_030068395.1. Lineage (NCBI taxonomy): Eukaryota > Metazoa > Chordata > Testudines > Trionychidae > Apalone > Apalone spinifera. Next base: position 14,716,095 of record JANRFK010003199.1, read on the forward strand.
GTAGAGACACGGAACAGTGATAAGGCCATCCCTTCCCATGGAAAATAAACACAATGAGAAAGCCAGGCTAGAGCAATTGCCCATAGTCACCAACTTTCCCCTTGATGTTCAAATTGCCTGTTTCTAATTGCAAAGCAAATGTAGCGCACACACATTACATATTTTGGTTGAAGAAACTCGGCAGAGAGAACTTCCCCAAGCGATTCTCTGTTAGTATAACATTTGACCTTGTATCTCTTTGGAAATCAGACAACTTTGCTAATGTAGTCCTCAAAGAATTAATCAAGCAGATAGTTAGACCCTGGTTGCCATGAAGCCAGCCAATTATAAGCAGCACAGAAATTTGTCACTGGCATGTCCAACTACATTTTCCCACATAAAGATTAACAGAACAGGGTGAAAATGGGGCCCCACTCTCCAACCGGCATAGCTTGGACCCCACAGAGCAGAAATGTCAGCAAAACATGGGTTTCATGAGAACTTAGTTATGAACTTTTTTGTTCCGTTTGTTTCATTACCTGAAGTGCTATACAGCAGGAAGCCTGACTCTCTCATTCCTAAGTTATTTGAGGCTTTTCTAGTTATAAAACAATGATTTAATATGTGTTCAGTGGCTCTGTGGTTAGTGCTCCATGCTACCATAGGAGAGGCATGCTCCAGAGGATGCCAAGCACACTGCAGCATGTTTTTGGTTTTCTTATTATTTTTGTGTGACGGATAAGCAGGGTGGCAAGCAGTTTGTAGGACTCCGTAGCTTTCCCTCTTTTCTAGAGCAGCACATCCAATTTTTGAGAGCCGGAAGGAAGGTTACCACGATGTGTAACCTAATATGGGCCTGCCAGGGGACAGAAATAATGAAGAGAAACAAAAGACGCAGGTGGGAAGAATCTGTTCTCTGGGAACATGCGAGATACTCCACATAGCACATGTCTAAGTGCCTCAGAGTGTGCTACAGAAGAGAGGCAAAAATCCCCATATCACAAGTAAGGGGAACTGAGCCCAGTGAATCAGGATCAAAGGCCACGTCCAGTTTCCATCCTGAGGCTGATACTAGCAGAGCATGAGGCTTCCTTAAGAGAGAATGGATTTGCTTGCAGTCACCCAGAAGATCAGCAGCAGAGCTGGAACAGAAGCATCCTGAGTCCTGGCCAATGCCCTGTCCACTAGACCCCCTCTCCCTCTATTCTATATTGGTTTCCTAGCATGCTCACCGTGGTATCTGAGCACTTTCCAGAAGCACACTAAAGCTTCATCTACACTAAGAAGTTTAAAACGCAGCCACAACAGCACTTTAAACAGAAGTTTGGCCACGGCACCGCCTCCATGAAGGGAGCAGCTCCCAGCGCCGTAGCCTGGTTCACACTGGCGCTTTACAGCACTGTAACTTGCTGTGCTAGGGATGGGGTGTGTGTTTTTCACACCCCTATGCAGTATAGTGCCAGTGTAGATTTGGTCTAAGTAACATAATTAACACTTTTCACGTGCAGTTTGGCCTCTCAGATCTTTGAAGGCAAAGGAGGTGAAAGAGGCATGAGTGTGAAGTGAGATACGTGTGAAAAAAGAGCTATTTTATTAGCAGGTTTTCTGAGGGGTTCACTTATTTGGTTTCCAACTTTATCTGATGCAATCAAAGTGTTTTGCAGATATTTTTCAGCCCTTACTGTCACTACTGGAGCATCATCTATGGCTGGTCGCTATCTAGTATGTTGCAGAATGAAAAACAGCAGCAGCAATGGGACAGCAGGAGGAGGTAAACAGCTTGAGAGGGAATGTGCAAAATGTTATTTAAGCATAGACAATGCCTTCAGCAGGGTACAAGATGCAGCTATAAGCAGAGTCCTTGCCTCAGAGAGCTTACAATGTAAAAGTTCCCATGGCTTTACGGTCTCACCCATTAATTGCTGCAGAGACCTTAACTCACAATGCAGCAGCTTTTGCATCTAATAATTCAGTTTATATGAAAAACCAGAAGTTGTGTCTTACATACAGGACGACTCTACACTAAACTCTTCTCCACAGTCCTTCCTGTCAAAGGAGAGAGAGAGAGGGCTGAACTGCTCCTAAGTTAGTAATCAGGACTGATTATCTATCAAAACTGATATGCAGAAACCAGCTTAAAATAAAAATATTACTCTTTAAAAAAGGAGGAACTCTGAGCCCAAGTGAACTAAGAATCATGTTTAATAGTTGCATGACATGTCACTTCAGAAGCACATGACTGAACGCATATTTACTGCATCTCAAAACAGCTGCCCAGGCAGGACGCTCGGTTTCTGAATCTCTCACAAACACTCTATGCAAGTCCAGGACCGGAGACAATACTTACTGCTTTAGCAAAAATGACCATGAGTTCAGGGAACTGGTGCGTGAGAACGGCAAGCATTGCCGAAAAGGAACACAGCCCTGCGGTGAAATGGATGAAAAAGGGAAGCTCCTTCTGTGGGTAAACGGAGACATCATGAAACGCTGAAAGGGAAACGTAGGAAGGTTAAACATTTGAATACCCATTGCCTGTTTGACAAAAGAGCATAACGATGTTGCTTACAGTAGACAAGGGTGTCAAAGAGAAGCACTGTTCTTACAGAGTAGCCAGGGCTTTACATTCAGATTTAGTGCCCAAGGACAGCAAGCCTCAGTGCAGCACAAGACTAAACTCTTGACATTTGCTCAAAGCTGATTTAAGTGGCTTAGCTCTGATATGCTATTTCCACAAATGCTACATGGTTTTGCTCTTCAGTTATGTATTGGTGTCACTAAAGCTATCCTTCCCCCACCACTTTTTTCCCTCCTTTATTTTTAAGACCATTGCAGGGTTAATTTTTTAAATCAACTGTTGCAACAGAAGAGAAGAAAGCAACAGAAAATTCACAAGATGTCATCAAGACAAAGGTTCCAACGAAAACACTTGGCCCAATTTAAATAATCAGGGAATTGTTAACAGTTACACATGCTAAATGGTGTTATTTTATTGTATGCCAATGTTTTAAAAAGCAAGCATCCTATTTTTTATGTAATGTTTTTCTATCTTAAGAATTCCCATGTCTAAAAAGCAAAACAATTCAGAAAGCAATCAGATAATATACATGGGCAGACTCTGTTAAAACTTCCCAAAGACTGCAAGCTGGCAGACTACAATAAATTTCAGAGTTATTGACAAAGCAGATCTCAAAAAAAGCAACATTGAGACTGGGTTACAAATTTTGTACACAGCCATTAATCATACTTTAGGGCAAAGCAATCAAAATAATTTCACTAGACAGCTCTTAGGAGCAGAATATGGATGGAGCTTTCATAGCTCAAGACCCTGAAAATAGTTGCCATCTAGAGTCTGCTGCAGTTCTAGCTTTTTTGGCCCAACAATTTTGCAATGTTTTACAATAAAGAGAACAGGCAGGGTCAGTACATGCAATGGGGGTATAGAAAGGTCCTATGTATTCTTCAATAAGCCGCACTTAATTCTGGAGCAGACCCAACCAAAATTATCTTTTGATTTACTTAACTATGGAAAATATATATAGTCAGTGAAATAGCCGGTGTTATTTGTTTTTATATGATTCACTTTTGTGTTTGCCCAGGTTTAGCTGTCAGTGGGCTGCAGAGGAAAATAGAAAGAGGACAGAGTTAAATCAAGATGATTGAACATCACCGAGCAACTGGCTGCCTGCAAATTCAGGAAGCGATCAGTGCAAGCATGACCTGATCTGCAGTGCCACCTCTTCTTTGTAAACCATGAAAGGTCAGGAAAACGTTCTGAGTGAAAGCTGAGATTCTGAAGTACAGTTGTGAGAAATGCATAAGGCTTTCTGTAAGGCCACACACCAAAAGAAAAGAAAATAAGCCCTAATCAAATATGCTTAATGCTGCCACCATCAAGATTCTCTCGCATTTCTTCTCCTTAGCATCTAGTCCACTCTGCTACTCAGCAGACTAGTGGGATACTCATATTGTTCGTCTAATGGACAAAAAAAGCAGCGACTGGCCCATGAGGACGCATGGCATACAATACACTCTTCCATCAGCCGTCTCATAAAACCCTAACTGGGACATGCTCAGAAGAGCCATGCGCAGATACAAAATTTGTATCCCCATCCACTTTGGTATCCACAGAAATGAGCCGCAGATATCTGCATCCATACCTGTGGAGATGGTTGTGGATAACCATGGATATAAAGTGGATATCTGTGGATTTGCAGGGCTCTAATGATCAATTCATAGAACAGTATGTAACTGTATAGTAAGGACAAATATAATTGGGGGGGGGGTGAACTAGAAAGAGGATCCAACAGTAGAAAACAAGCAAACTAAACATAAGGGTTGGGAAGGCAGGAAAAAGCTGGCAGAGCAACAACAACAAAAACTGACAATAATTTCTTATGCTCCCAGAACTGCCACTAGACAAGGAATGCAGGGTCAGGCTCAAGGTATGTAAAGAGAGTTAAACAGTTTTCTGCATGGTCAGAGCTTTCTTACGGTGCATTATTACCAAGTAGAGCAATTAGCTTTCTATTTGAAGTTTATCAATTTAAGCTTCAATTTGGTTTAATTTCTATTTTTAATATATATAAATATTTGATTTTTTTTTTTTTTACATTTCAAGGCTTCTTGAGAAAGCTGAGAAAGCAATAAAAACGTTAAGATGGTTTTATTTAGGAATAGTCATATTTAAAACATAACAGGAATGCGTGAATGATTGTGTTGAAATACATGCATGTGCTGGTTTGTTTAATTATGCTGGAAAGCCTACAGCTTAGAGTTAGTCACTAACCAAGGAATTCCTTGTGCAATATCCTGCATAAGTGAGAAATGAATAATTTAAAATAGTCTGGGGGCAGCCTTCAATTACACTTTTTAAATACAACTTTTCACTTTTGTAACAGAAACACATAGGTATAAGTTTGCTCTTCTGCAGCTGTATCTCTCAGACACTTCAGCAGCAGCCCGTTATTCCATGAAAATCCTGAGATTTCAAGAGATGCAGAAGGCCACATATAGAGTCCCACCAGCAGGTGACTAGCCCCATTATCATGAAGTGAATGCTGAAATGTGACAGGCGGAGGGAGGGAGGCTCCTAGTGGTTTATTTTCAAGTTGCTTTACAGACAGAATATGCGTGGGTTAATACCTGGATAACGAAGTAACTGAGAAGCCTCATTCTTTAGTGTCAAATCTTAGGGCTCATTGCTGATGTATAGCAATGTTTGATAATCAAGATTCCATGAAATGTACAATCTAATCAAATTAAGGATCAATAAAGTGTCCTCTCAAGCCACAGGCTACCCAAGGACGATAAAGGTTCTGCTGGTCACGCTAATACAAGAGCCGGGAATGGTTATCAACCTACCAGCTATTTGCAGATGATAACAGAAGCAGGGATGTTAAATATTGGTTAATTGAATATTCTTATCGGTTACTTGACTATTCTATAGTCCCCAGGGGTGGCCTGGCAGCCAGTGCGCTCCAGCCCCACTCCCGGGGAGCCCCCTGCTACCCCTCTCAGAGGTAGCAGTGCAGAGTGCCAGGCGGGAGCTGGTCCGCGAGGGGAGCCCGTATAAAAACCAGCGCCTCTTGCAGACCAGCTGCCTGCTGCCCCATGCTGCTGCCTCTGTATCAGAGGCAGTAGCATGGGGTGGCAGCAGGCCCTGCCTTGGGAGGTCAGGGGGAGTCTGAGCTCTTAGACCTGGTGTGAGCCAGAACTGAGGTGGGCTGCCTGCCCACCTGGTTCCTAATACACTTTAAATGCAGAGCCACAGCAGGGTTAGGTCCCAGACCCGGTGCAGGCCGGGACTCAGCTATGCTGCTGGCCAGCCTGCTAAAAAATGTACTGGCCCAGGGCTGGGGGAGGGGGAATGTGTGTAGTCTAGAGCATTAACCTATGAGCTTTTGTTTATTGGTTCATTAACTATACCATTACATCCCTACAATGGTCAGGGAATCTATTCTATTTTTTTTTTTAAATAAAAAGTGATCACCGAGGACTAGTCCAATTTTCTTTTCCTCCAATTTGGGGGACTGGATTTGAAAGCATCAGGTATGGAAGCCTCTTTCCTCCACACATGGTTACAAAATCCTCATGACACAAAGTTGCATTCACTGGCAACTCAGTACCTCTTGGTGGCACCCTCTGCTAGGGTTTGGTCCTGGTTTTACGGTACAGCAGAGGTGCGCTTTGCCACTGGCAGGGACCCCATCCAATGAGATTGAAAACTTAACTTTCTAGACAGTGGTCATTAAAGGTCCCATGACACTGGGTCTGGGTGCATGCTATAACTGGAATTTGGTAAGGATGCCAAGAACTATTATAGTCCATCTGCTTAAATTCCCCTTGCTGTTGAAATTAGTGGGGAGGGAGAAATGCCATCCCAAACTGTTGGACAGTGCCACTATTCAGTTATACCAGGATGGGGAACCTGTCCCCTGCTTAATTTCATCAGGCCCTCGGGCAAGTCTCTGCACCCTCAGCCAGAAGCCCCTTCACCTTCTAGGCTGGAGCTTCAAGTGCTGGCACGTGGTGATCAGGTAAGCTCCACATCCCAAGGCAGCATCTGCAGGCCACCTGCCCCTTCTTCTCCTCCCCCTGGGACTGCAGGGAGGTACTGTCTACTTCCAGGGTAGGCAGGGAGCCTGCCTTGGGCCTACTGCGCCACCGACTGGGAGCTCCTGAGGTAAGCATCCCGCATGCCCTCTTGCACCTCAAACTCCTGCCCCAGCCCTGAGCTCCCTCCCACACCCCAACCTCCTTGTCCCTCAACCCACGCCAGAGCCCGAACACCCCAACACCCTGCCCGGGCCCTGAGGCCCCTCCTGAACCCTAACTGCTTCCCAGACCCTGCACCTCCACTCACAACCCAACCCCCTGCTCTGAGCTGCCTCCTGCCCTTCAAACACTTTGGCCCCAGCCCACAGCCCCCATTATCCTTAATCCCATCCCAGAGCCTGCATCCCCAGTCAGAGCCTTCACCCTCTTCCACACCCCAAGCATCTGCCCCAGCCTGGAGCCCCCTCTGCAACCCAAACCCCACATTTTTGGCCCCACACCAGAGCCTGGGGGAAGGACTGTGTGGCTCACACTTGATTTTTTTCTGGGGGTCAGTGGCCCCTGACAGGAAAAAAGTTCCCCATCCCTGAGTTACACGGTTTATTTCATCCCAGAGATGGCTGCATTTCAGAGGGAAAGTATGTAATATTAGATATTTATATATGCCCATGCACTCCCCACACTCATTTATGACATGCCTTGGGATCCTTTGGGATGCAAGGTTACAACTTATACTGCTGTTGCATTTGCACAGTGCAGTACAGACTGGAATTTTATTACATATATTTTATTCTAGTTATTACTTACAAACAAAATAGCCACTTACTTGGCAGAAGTTCTCTGTCTGCTGTCTCTGTGCAGCTGGGATAGGGATAGAAAAGATGGCCTTTCTCTAACGGATAGGGGATCATTCTAAATGCTGAAGAGAAGACAGTCAGTCAGACTTACACTAGTCCTGCGCACAAATCAACCCCCCAATCTTCCACCACAAAGAACATCTCAATCACAAAGACAGCACATTTAGCAAGACTGGAAATAGCTGCAAGCTGCCAGCTCTCAGCCCCTGACTGCAGTGGGCCTGGACCTAGAACTGGAGCACCCACCCCAGATGAAAGTAGCCCCTGTCTGCAGCAGGCCCCCTGTGGGGCTGGAGCACCCCCTGCCTGTGGCAGGCGGGCAGCTATTCCAGCCCCCATGAGCCACTGGTTAATTGGTACCAGTAAGCAGTACCCACTGCTTACTGGTTAACCTCTCACATCCCTACTGCAAAGGCCACTCCTGGCTTCATGATTCAGCCCGCAGCAGCACAGGAACTGTTACCAGCAAGCTGCTAAGAAGCAATCACAGACCTCTTCCTAGGTGGCAGTTCAGGCCCTCTCCCTACCCCAGGTCAGTGGCTGGTTGTTTTCACCCATGGTTGCACTCTAGGTAAGGAGGTCTGCAGCCTCAGTGGGGCTTTTAACATCCTGGCTGCTTGGTAGCCCTGGTTCCAGCTGTCCAATGACTGGGGAGCTTTTAAGGGAGGAGAAAACAAGTTGGCAGAGGCCACAAAAACTGGGAGTACAGCATATAGCTGTGATCAGCTATCATTTAGTGCCCGGCTGATGAATACAAATAGCTTTGTCTATTGATTGTAGCTGACTACATTCCCCAGGGTAAACCCCTTTGCTTTCTCATAATGTGGCATCAATTAAGCATTTCCAGACAAAAGCCAAACAGCTCTGAGTTCCCTTTCGAAGTGAGCTGAAGAAGGCTGTTTTAAGGAACCTGAGACACTGATTAAGGTAGGCCAGTTACCAATGATTGGAATAAAAGGCCCAGAGATTAGCTAGCCGCACTGGAAAAAAAGATACTTACTGCCTTCCCATGTACAGTGCAACAGGTTAAGGGCTCCTTCTATCCGTTTCCAGTGCTGAAGATGGAAGAAAGCATATGCTACTGCCTCACTGTCGCCTCTCTTCAGAATGTGCTCTGGAGGCAGAATTAAGCTTTTCATTTCTAGTAAGTACTAGGAGCAGAAAATGGAAAGAGAAAGAATGCTTAGTGACAGGGCCACGCCCAAACCTCTGTTATGCCGAAAGATTTCCCCCAATTTTTCAAAATAATCAGAGCCTAGCACATGGAAGGCTTCATGCATTAGGGATGGGGATGTGAATGGCTAACCGGTTAATGGGTAAGCATCACTCTCACTGGGTGAGGCTTACCAGTTACGGTTAACAAGCTGGAGCAGCCTCCCGTCCAGCCTGAGCCTGCCCCAGCTGGAGCAGTGTGCTGCAGGTGCTCCAGCCAGGCCGGAGCAGCCCCTGCCTGCAGCACGCCTGGCCCGGCATACTATGGGCGGGATGCTCCAGCCAGGCCAGAGCAGCCTCTGTCTGCAGCAGGACTGGCCTGGCCAGAGCAGCATGCCACAGGTGAGGGAACACCAGTCCTTCGTCCCCCGTTTAAGCGATTAACCAGTTAAACATAACATTAACTGGGTAACTGATTAAACGGGATTTTGCCATCCTAATTAGGGAGGTATTGCAATTTAGGGCCCAGTTCTGATAAATTCTTGCCAGATCTTATTTACACAAACAAGTTGGGCTGCTAAACTGGGTCTTTCACATTTTGAATGTTAAAAAGTACTTATACTATCAAATGGATTTGCATTTTACTTCACTGAGGAGCCACAAAACACTTCTGTGACTGGAGTTTAGTTCCTGGATTGTAACACATAAGGTAAGTTATCTGGGGAAATGCACACACGTATACACGTTTTATGCTGCATCAATTCATGCTCCGTGAATGCCAAAGGAAAGTGGACTGATTTAGCGGAAGTGTTTCATACACAGGTAGCCTAGAAGTCATCCAATGCTCATGATCTGACAATAAAGTGCTTAGTGTAAGTCTAGCTTGATTTGCACCTCAGTACCTTTGCCTTCTGAAAACTTTAATATCTATTAGTTCCCAAGTGTTGGGTGCAAAGAAGAAACCGATGCGGCCAGGCTACCAGGTATACCCTTGACTGCTAAGTTCAGAGCAGGATTTTCAGAAACACCACCCCTGGATCTAATTTCGATTCCACTGACTTCAAAGGGAATGGAGTTAAACTAAAGCTGAGCACTTTTTGAAAATGCGATCCTTAATCCACAGCTGTGTTTTGCTGGCACAAATGATAACTGCTGCTAAAATCTGATGGGAGAAAGCAGAAATGATAGTGCTCGGATACATGGGAAGAACACACTGACTTGTTTCCAGGCAGTAAACGCCCATGAAACTGAGCATGTGCACTATGAAAACTGCAGAATTTCTAAACAAATATTTTACATTTTTCTAAAATCTTTCGGGTGTTCATTTTCCTTTTTTTTTTTTTAAGCAACAAAGAAAAATAAGCCAATTTGTTTTATTCCTCAACTTTGTTTTTAAGAAATGTTAAATAATTTTACAACTTTAAAATTAATGTTCTGATTTTCTAGTATATGCTTATTAGTTGTCCTTTCACAGTTTAGAGTGTCCCACTTAGTAATGGGCAAAGTTAATCCTCATCTTTGATCAGTGTAACTGGCAATTCCTTTAACTCTCTCCCAAAGTATTAGAATGCAGCCAACTCACCGATTTATTTCAGCAGATGCCACAAACTATGAGATTATTTACTAATCCAGTTTGGGGACTTAACTTTTCCCATTCAGATTCTTGAAGGAATGTAGCAGAGGTTGTGCTTTGGCCAAATAAAGCACATTTACTGCCTGGCTAGGTTCTTCTCTTAGTGCCTTGGGCTTGCACTCTGGAGGGTAATATTCTTGCTAATCCTTTTTAATCCCTTCTATTTTTTTTAACACGGTAAAGGATCACTCACACAGGGCTGCTGTGGGAAAATGGTCTCAAATATCTGACCTTTGACATGACTCGGCATGCTCTCTGCAGTGACTAGTTGGCAGTTGAATTAAGTGCTTAAACAGTAAGGAAAGGAAAATGTAGCCGCAATGACGAAGCCTCAATGTAATTATTAGTGTCTCAACATGTTTGCCAGCTCCACAGGACAGGGATCAGGTCTTTTGGCTTGTATGTGTTATGCCATGCACCTTTATGGGTGCAGGACAAATAAAAGACGCAGTTGCAAATTTTTGAATTTAACTTCTTCTAGTCACTGTTTAACCATTTACTTTTTGGTAATAAAAAGCCAGGTACTAACACTGAAATTGTCTATTTCCAAAATCTATTCAAAGATACTAGTTTACCCAATTCACAGCAAACTTAGATTTGCAATATTAAGACACCCTTTCCTGTTACCTGGTTACATGCCAGTGCCTGCATTTTATTCCTGTTATACTAGAGGGATCTAGATTTAGAACTGACTCAGTGCCTCACCTCTAAAAGGGAAAGCAACATAATACACTAAGATCTCCCCCCCTCCCTTTCAAAATAAGCTCCATCTCGAAGCGTCACTACAACAAAAGGAAAAGGAAGCGCTTGTTCACTTTCCATCTCCTTTCTTGAAGTTAATCTTGTATGCTGTGTAATACAGCACAAAATTATTCCCCCAAACCAACCACTTGCATTACATGCAAAAAAAGATGGCTTTCTACCTTACATATGTACATTTTTAATCAGTGGATAGAACCAAATGGCCTGAGACACAAAAGACATGGGTTCTTTCCCCAGCTTTGGCACTGACCTTCTGTGTGGCCTTGGGCAACTCATTTCACCCCTTTGTACCCAGTGTGTGTGTGTACGTGCGTGCGTGCCTGCTTTCTCTGTTTAGACTGTAAACTCATCAGGGCCCAAACAATGGGCTCCCACTCTCAACTGGGGCCCTTAGGTACTACTGTAATACAAACAATAAAAGTCTGAATGAGCTTATGATCAAAGGAGAAGGTATGGTTATTGAAAGGTGATACTAATTTATTTGTCTACAAAACTAGTGAATGAAACTCACATAAAGGATGATTTAGTTTCATAAAACTCTTTCTAAGAACATAAGGGTTCTGAAGGAACTGAAAGATACACAAAATAAAATAACTTTTAGATAATGATAATGTGTTATAATCTTCTTCCCCTAAAGGCACAGTCTGAAGAAAAAAATCTGTCTGAGTCTGCCTGAAATGAACTTGCTACACTCTTGATCAATCATGCGAACAAGCAGCAATTTCTCTCAGCAATTAGCTTTCTCCATGCACATTCTATTAAACTGGACAGGCAGACAGAACACAGTGGATAGAAAAATTCAGACTTTTATGGCTAGATCCATTTGGACTCCATGACTATTTGAGGAGATTTAGGGCTAAGCCACCTTTCCACTTTCAAGACTACAACTTACATATATCAGCAGTGCTGGTAAACGGGTGGCTGAGAGTTCAGTAAGGTTATCCAGAAAACAAGAATTCCATTTTCCAAAAAATTCTGAGTTTTCAATGCTTGTTTTCATTGAGCATTGGAACATAATGTAGACCTTTTGGAATGCTTCATGCAACATATGACTATGAGAGAGAGACCCACCCCAGAATAGCCAATACCTCAGTGGGGAGGGCACATGCCTGCTATATGGGGGCGATAAATCCACGCCCCTATTCTGCCTGATTTGGAACAAGGGCTTGAACCTAGGTCTCCCTTATCCCAGGTGAATGCCCCAACCACCAGGGGTATGAGAGAGATGGTATGTCTCTTACAAAGTTTCCTTTTCAATAAACTGACATTTTCCCTAAGCAAAAAATTCCTGCTCTGCTCTAGAGTTAGGGTTGCCAGGTGTCTGGTAGTCTACCAGACAGTCCGGTTTTTGGGCCCTCTGTCTGGTAAAAAAATTCAGAAAATACCAGA
>JANRFK010003199.1:14752138-14764998 GCA_030068395.1 Apalone spinifera
GGGGGGGGCACTGCACACAGCACTAGGGGGACATATCCCACACTAGAAAATTAAGGAGCGCTCCATAGGCGGAGACTGAGTTCTCGCCTGCCCGCTATCAAAATGGCGCCAGCAGCGCTTCCGGCCCGGCATTTCCGCCCACCCCCTCGCCCGCTGCCCCACCCCGCCCGGTCTCCCTTCCCAGCGTGCTTTGCGGGGGCGCGCAGGCGGGGGGAGCCCGGCCCAAGGCACCAAAATGGCCGACTTCGAGGATCGGGTGTCGGACGAGGAGAAGGTAGGGGAGGGGGCGTGTGTCCGCCGGGCGCCGCGGGGGGAGCGACCCGCTGTCCCAGCCCCCCCCGGAGCGGGGGAGAGACACCCCCCCGTACCACCACCCTCCTGGAGCGAGGGGGAGACCCCTTCCAGTAACTGCCATCCCCTTGGAGCCAAGAGGGAGCCCTCTTCCACTAGCCCCATCCCAGCCCCTACTCCTCCCCTTACTTCTGGGAGAGACCCCTGTTTAGTATCCTCCCGTTCACCTGTGTTAAGGGGAGACACTCCCATCATACCCCTTAGTGCCCCCCCATAGCAATGGCAGAGATCCGCCACCTCATATCTCCCTGCCTGCTGCCTCGTGAAGGGCAGGGGCCTACCTCAACTGTTACCCCATAGGGAGGAGAGCCTCCCCCTTATTCTGTCCTCTTGCCTCCAAAGGACAAGACAGTCAAACTACACACAAAGAAAACCCTTGTAGCATTCTGCGTCACAACCCAATAGGAGGTGCACCCACACCCCCACTCCAGAACAGGGAGACCATTCCCCTTCCCCCTTGCTCATTTCAGAGACAACTGGGGTTCAGGAGTAGTAGTACCCCCTTTCCTTTGTAGTCTCTCCAATGGCCTCTCCCTCTGTATTTTTATTACTTACAGATATGGGGTGGGAATGGCTGTTTGGCAGCACAGTTAATCTGGACAATTGCCACTTGCCATTGGGAGGAAGGCCCAGAAAGTCACTAGTGGGAAGCCAGGAAAGGAGCAATCAGTTCCTTGTGACGATTGCTTCCTTCTAAGATTTTTGTGCAAATGCTCTTTCAAGTATCTTTTTCCAGTGACTAAAGAGAACTGTAAATATCCATTTTTGTTCATATGTATCAACTGCTGCACATCTACTGAATAAACCAGCTTCAGTTTGGAGATCATTTGTCAGCTAGCACAGAAGTTGGAGGAAGACTTGTAGCAAGCTCACCTAAAGTTACGGAATATTTAGTATCAACAGAGCAGACAGGCCCTCTCCCACAAAGCAAATACACTGTTTTAGAAGAGTTAAGATTAGCAATATAGCTGTAGTCAAGCTTTCATTTTACATATATCATCATCAATAGTTGCAGTTTTCCTAAATGCTCTTCTGATAGTCCTCTGTGAAAAGAATACAACGAAAATGCAAGAACAAGTATAACCATAATTTAACTGCATAAACTTGACCATATATGGCTTTAGTCTGGGACTTATTCATGAACATGAATTTGCCAACACACTGTATAGGCAGACAAAGTATGGCCTGCTTGCTATTACAGTGTATATATAACATGCTGGTGTTGTCAGTTTTCTTCCCAGATCTGGTCAGTCAGGGTGTGGCAGTTCCTTAATCTGCTTCTGCTAGCAGTAGGAGTTTCTCTGTGATTAAACTTTGGTTTCATATGCAAGAAGCAACATAAGAGGTAGAAACATATTTGAGAAATTGAAATGTGGATGGAGGACTTGTGTTAAGGTTAGCAATTGGCATTGCACAACTTGCTTCCTACTCCTAATTAAGGTGATACTTTCTTTGTATCACTTATCACATTATTGAGACAGTGGTCATGGATTGTATGAGACAAGAAAAGCAGAATGAGATTGCTAGATCTCTTGCTCATTTTTTTCCCCATGTTCGAACAAGTAGCCATTGGGAAAGTTAATTTTTTCCACTTTCTTCTTCCTAACTTTTTACCATTTTTTTCCCCCCTCATCCTAATATTCTTTGGCATTTTCTGATCAACTTCTGCTGATAAAAAAAGGATTTCCTTCATAGATTTGTTTATGGACTGTTTATGTACTTTCCTTTCACTTGGATGCTAGAAATACCAGCTGATTGTTAATACTAAAAATGGAGACTTACTTTATAAAGCTCACACTAGTATTTTAAATGCTGATATTTTGGAACTCTGCCATCTTAGTCCAATTAGTAGTATAGGATAAAATATACTCTTATGAACAATTAAAACTAATTTTTAACAGTTTTCTCCAGTTGCAAGCCACAGTTTTTAAGACAGAGTTAACAAATGATACCTGAACATTGTGCTCTTGGTCTTCCGTGATTGTAGTTTTCTTTAGTCCAGGCCTCTTCTAAATCAATTATCTTAGTGACCCTTTGAAACAGAAGGAAGGAACAAACCAGTCAAAGGAACATAGAGGTACATATCTTTAAAAAAATTAGGCTTTGCTGTGTTTCACAAAACCTCACTCAGCAGCTGCTCACATAGAATCGTAGGGCTGGAAGAGACCTCAGGAGGTCATATAGTCCAGCCCTCTGCCCAAAGCAGGACCAATCCCAACTAAATCATCCCAGCCAGGGCTTTCTCAAGCCAAGACTTTAAAACCTCCAGGGATGGAGATTCCACCACCTTATTCCTGTGGACATCCAGATTTTTGCTATATAAGTTTGTAAGGCATATAAGTTTATGCCTTTTGGCACATATATTACTGTCTCGTACCAAAGCCCCAGTGTGACCATAAACCAGGTGTGTTAGGTGTTGCCCTGTGTTATCTTGCTTGCAGGGCCCTATCTGGTGAACATGCTCAGAGCATGTTGAACTCTCTACGGAGTGAATAGAGGAGTGACCACTCCTTTAATAACTTTAGCCCAGTATTTAGGGTTTTCAGGTGGGGTGGGAAAACCCTGGTTCAGTTACCTTGCTTCTGCCTGATGAGAGAGGCTGTGGCCCAGGATTACCCACTTACAGATGAGTGGCCTAACTAATGGTTTATAGCAGTGTTTCCCAACTTTATTTGTTTACGGAACCCTTTTAAACTTGAAAGAATTTTGCGGAACCCCTAATAAGTCTCATATATGGAGCTGAAAAAGTAAACCACAAATAAGGAAGGATGATAATAAACAAATGCTAAACAAGGTCATGAGATCAACATTTAGTTTAATTGCACATATTTAAGAACAAAAATCACATAATATTTATTATTATTTATAAATGATAAAATGCTATTGTACTGGAATTTTCTCACGGAACCCTTATTTTCACTTTGCGGAGCCCCATTTGTGAAACACTGGTTTATAGAGTCACTCATGCTGCCAGTGGACTAATGCATATTTAATTAGATATATAGGAAATGGAACAGCTGCAATAAGAGAAATTGAGAGAGAGATGCATCAGAATAACCCTTAGTTTGCTCACTGTTGTATAATAAAAATTCTGACCATAAAATGGCATATTTTGAGTAAATTCCATATCATTTTCAGTTATTAATACTATATAGTTCAGAGTTACATTTCAGCTGGGGATTTTAACAAATCTAATTTAAGCCACCTTTTCCCCATCAGTAGATATTTCCCCAATTTTAAAAATGGTGGAATCAGAAGGGAACTGAGAATAAACAAGATACTGTGTCATCATTGATACTGGCAGAGTTGGGAATAGAAGTACGAGCTCATAATCTTCTGCTCTAACCAATAGACCACCTAGCGATCCCTTCACAAAACTTTCTCTTTTTTACTTAGCTTTAACTGCTCTGACTTAAAAATAATTTTTAAAAAATCAGTGCATATCTCTATAAGATCAAGCAAGATTAACTAATCTAGTTCAACACATCTATAAGTATTTGTTTCTCATATTCATAGATAAATGTTGGATAATTGAAGGAGATGCAGCATACTGAAAGCTCTCTGTATATTGCTCTGGCTTCTTATGAATTCTTTGTACTGTCACCCTCTCTGCTTCCATTTTGCCAGTTTGAAAAAAAAATAGTGGTTGGGTGACCTACTAGATGCTTTCCCCATTTTAGAAAGAGGAAGTTAGCTTCTGCTAGCACTCTGCAGAGATACCTGAAATGGTAATGATGAGCCAGGAAGTCGGTCAGTTTTGCAAAAATAGTCTGTTTCACACTTCTGCAACAAACATACTATCAGCATGCCGACCTATGTGACAACAGTGCAGAAGCTTGGAATATAAAATTAATTTCTTTGTCACATATAAAGTCTGCTTCTTCCATTTCATTGCTGTTTTCAGTTATGTAGAATAAGGACCTCTTCCTTTTTTCAAATTGCTCTAGAGCAAAGAGAGGGGACGGAGAGGAGAAAGATACATTTTATAAAAATGATTGTGTGTCTTTGCAGTGTGTGCTTTGCAGTTTTAATGGCACTTGTCCTAAATGTAGATTGGACAATCACTACCTTGTCTATTTAACTTCACCAGTCTTACTGAAGTGGGAGAAGTGACTTACAGATTTGTAATTTTTTCTCTACTAAGGGTCTGCGTTCTGGACTTAGTCTTTTAGGAAGCAAATTATTTTAGGTGCAATCAGAATTTGAGTCTAAGATGAGATAAAATACCAAAAGAGAGGTGATTACGTCATTTTTACTATTAGGCAGGGGTGGGGAACCTCAGGCCTGGGGGCCGCATGCAGCCCCCGGTTTGCCTGGATCTGGCCTGTGAGGCTCAGGGTCCCTCCAGCCACCCCACTGCCCACGATGGGGCTGGAGCACACAAAGTCTACTAAGCAGGGCCCCTCAGGTTCTGATGTGCGAGGGGAATGTAGGAAGTGTCTTTTTAATCTGTTGGGGATCACATCAGTGAGGAGTTTTTTTCTTTTCACTTGGGTGTGGCCCCCAACTGATTTTTCTTTGGGTCAGTGGCCCCTGACCCAAAAACAGTTCCCCAGCCCTGCTATAAGGCACCTCTTCTTCAGGGCCTCAAATACAATGCAGTTGTGAATAGGGATGTGAAACATTAACCAGCAAGCATCACCCTAAATGGGTAACGCTTACTGGTTCTGGTTAACTGGTAGGGACTGGAGCAGCTGCCCTAGTGTAACTACTAGGATTTTTAGTGGTTACACAGTTACCTTTTTAAATGCAGTTTTACATCCCTAGTTGTAAAGCTCCTTAATGATGAGCCACATCATTTACCTTATTACCAAAACATTTCATGAATACAGACACTGTGTAATTATTTGTAACAGTTTGTCCAGCTTTCATTTTAGAAGCTCATTTTGAAGATTGTGTCCAGTTGGGGAGATGGAGCAGGGAGACAGTAGCCCCTGTTGTGAGCCCTTCCTATTGAAATGGATCTTGGCATCAGTTAGATGAAGTTGTGTGTGTACTGGGAGTACAGCAGTTGTAGGAATGCCTTAACACTTCCAGAATGACATGCCTTATGCTTATGCTTGCACTTTCTAAGAAAAGCACATACATCAGCCATGTAAAGTCTACAGGGCAACCTGTGGAACAGCAGTGTCCATATTAGTTGCTATACAGAAATCCAGATCACAATCCAGGATAGTCTAATGCTTCCTGGTGCACAGTCTCAGAAGTTACATAGCATCAGGATGAGAATTATTTAAATAATGAAATTTTATTAAACAGTGGAAAAACACACTTTAGCAATGCTAAATGTCTATAATGCTTCAGCGTAAAGCAGAAGGAAACTAAGATTGGACAGGTGGGCATATATTCCATCCTAGTTCATGCTCTGGTTTATGCCTTTTTATTTTTTAGTCAGTGGCACTCAAATTCATGTAAACATTTTGGAATAAAAAAAGAATATGAATTTTAAAATAAGTAGAAGTAGCTTTTGCTTTTCAAGAATCTGTGACACTGGCCCCTGGTTCGTGTTCAGCCCAACTAAGATGGAGATGATACTGATAGGATGGGAAAGCACCAGGAAACTGTCAGTGAAAGGTTTTAAATCCCCACTAAGGATGTGGAACTGCAAAAAGCTGCTTCATCCCACTAGAAACCAGAAAAATGTTTTTGAAGGGGGTTGGCCTCTGAACTGTGCTTCTACAGATTAATTTGATATTTGTACGACTTTGTTTGGCTATTCAAAATGGCCTTTACAGGACAACTTTAAAACTACTTGCTGTGCTGGCTGAAGACAATAAATGTAATGCCTTATCCAGCAAGAAAGCCTTAGCCAGCTTTTACCATAATTGAAAGCTATGAATAACTGTGAAACTAAGTGGAAAAATTGGTGTGTTTTATATAAGTCTTGTAATTGTGTAGCTGAGTCTACTGCCTTCAGAGTCCTGTCCAGAAGAATTATATTCCCTCAGGTATTGTGCAATCACAATTGTACAGGCCTGCCTTGGAATTAGGGAACCTGTTGTTTAGACTGAAACAATGTGCCTTAGTGCCAAAGCCACATGAATTCAAATGATACAGCACACTAGCATTTAATACACGTTATAACACACAGGTGGTCAGGGTGGATAAAAATCAATGATTTTTTAAAAATAAAAAAATCTGATTTTATTTATTTAAATCAGATTTTTTATAGAAAATGCTATGTAAAGATAGTTTTAATTAAGATACATCATAACTCAAAGATATCTCATGGAGTAGAGATTATAAATTCTAATTCATGTAATGTTTAAGAAAAGATTTGTAAATGGGTTCCAATAGTTCATGGATTAGGGACCCAGTCTTTAGGGGTCCCAGAGGCTTCTGTATAGATTATTTAGGTTAATTTTCTATCTAGGGTTGCCAGATACTTTCACAAAAAACCCCGAACATGTCAAGGAAAAAAAAAAAGGTTGTTGTGCCTTTAAATATCATCTTGCTCCCCTCTGCCCTTGCCAGACACGGCCGGGAAAGAATGTCCCCACCACCCTTCCATCTGAGACAAACAGAAAATACCAGACATTTTACATGTCCGGTATTTTCTGTTTTTTTTTTTTTGTTGTTGTTTTTTTTTAAACCGGACAGGGCCAGAAATAATGCAATGGGACTCAGTGCTCAGTCTAGAAGATACCATCAGAGATGCTTAGTTTTGCAGTTCTCTGAGTGTGCATTTGTGTCTCCAGAGATGACATGCTTGTTAACTGCAAAAATGCTTTAAATAAATAAATAAATAATAGAGGTGAGAAATAACAGACCTCAACCTCCTTGTCCCTCAGCAAATTTGTATATGCAGAGTCAGTCCCTTATCTCTTGCTAAAAGTGCGAAGTTTCAAAAAGTTCAATGAATGGAAACCAATATTTTATGTTTCTCATGGTGACCTGGCTAACATAGTCAATTTATTTACTATTTTAGTTAAAAACTATTTTAACAAAAACAAACTTGATTAAAAAAAACTTGAATGTTAATTAAGTTAAAAAATTCATATGCTTGTTTTGTTAAAATATTATGTTTACTGTTGAGGAAAAAAAATCCAAAATACATAATATTGTGGGTTTAGTTACATAAAACAATTTAAATGACTGCCTGGTGCTGTTCTAATACAACATCGCAAGAAAATATTAATAGCAAATATTAATGATTCATCTGTTGAATTGCAGTTAGTTCACCTCCCAATGACTTCATAAATATTTGCTTCATTTACCAAAGGTAAATGAAATAACCAAACAATCAATAATTTTTTCATATAGCTGTAAAACTAATCTGAAAAGTTTTCAGAATAAATCACTGTTTAAAAATGTATAGTGTGTACTTTCTAAAAATGAAACCTACATATCTCTCTGAATTGTGAAGAATATGTTTTAAGATTATGACAACCAACAAGAATGCACTTGTATGTAGAAAACCATGATTAAGTCAAGCCTTCTTGACTAGTGATTTAAATCAAATCTACCTTGCACGTGGTTTTGATTTTCCTTTTCCACTTCAGAATTCAGGAAATCTCAGGTATTACTTTCTTCAGACATCAACATGCTTATATACCTTTGTCATAGTACTTCTGATTCCAGATGCCTTAATTTTTTCAGTACATTTTGAAGCCTTATGATGTAATTTGTAACAATTAATCAATAAGGGTGTCTCCATCTTTGAAATGTAGCAAGACCCCTGCCAGCTCTTGATACATTTCAAAGGCGGAAGCACTGGGGAGCATGGCCAGTGGAGGACTCAAGCAGTCCCCTGCTAGCCCCACGCTCTCTGCTTTTGCAATGTACAAAAACACCAGAGTGGAGGGCTCTTGTACATTTCAAAAGCAAAGTGGTGCTGGGAGCCTGGGGCCAGCGGGGGAGTGCTTGAGTCCCCAGCTCACCTCAGGCTCCCTGCTGCGCCCCTGCCCCTTCTCCCAACAAAGATGGTGCTGGGGGAAACTGGGTTTTAAGCCAGCTTCCCCCAGCACCAGATCCTGCTCCCCCACTTGCTGCCTCTCTCTGATAGAGGCAGCAAGGGCAGAGGGGAAGCGACAAGTCAAGTCACTAGTCCACTATCCAATAAGCATTTGCTTATCAGATAGTCGACTAGTTGCTTACCTCCCTAACTCACAGTACAAGTTACAGTAAAATGTACAATTCTGGACAAATGAAGGAGCAATGTGACACAGAATGGCACCAAGTCCATTTATTGACACATGACAGAAATGGTTCCACATACTGTGTAGAATTGTTTTCAGTTTTTTCCTTAACCAGAGACTCCAAGCAATGATTCCAGAAGAGAGACTAACATGGCATTAATAATGATCTCAGCATTCTCCAATTAACGGTCCTTCAATTCTCTGATTTTAAAAAAAAGCCCATGAAAATCCATGGTTTTCCATGACAAAAATGAAACCTTAAACTAGGTTGAGGTCATCGAGTCCAGTCCTCTGCCCTCACAGCAGGACCAAAGCACTGTCTAGACCAGTGGTTCCCAAACTTTTCAGCATCACACCCCCTTTTTGATTGTTGAGAAACCCTCCCCCCCCCCCAATAGCAGCAAAACTTATTGAGGGGGGGAAAAAAAAAAAGAAAAGGAACTGACTGGGGCCGAAAAACAAAAATAGCAGCGAAACTTAGAGGGGGAGATTGACTGGGGGGAGGGGGGAAGAGACTGGGTTGACACACACACACACACACAGTTTGGGAACCCATGGTTTAGACCATCCCTGCTGGTGCTTGGTCCTGCCGTGAGAGCAGGGGACTGGACTCGACCTCTTGAGGTTCCTTCCAGTTCTAGTGTTCTATGAACTAGTCTCCCTAGCTACAGTATATAAAGGTACAAGTGTTTTATTGATATACAGTAGAACCCATTTATCCCAGCCTCCATTATGTGTTTTTCTATATTAACTGAACTACAAGCTGTCCACAGACTGTCTGCCTGAGCCCCAGCTGCCCGAGCTGTGAGCACTATGCAACTGGTGGTTTGGTTAATATGGAGAATTGGATTATGGAAGCTCAGATAAATTGGAGTTTATGGATACAGTATATATTTTGTGGTTTTTTACAACATGTAAAAGCTAAAGATTCACTGCAAGAATGCAAATTCCACATTTTTCCATGACATATGGATTGTTACAATCCCTGAAAATGATAAGCTGTGATGTCCAAACCATACAGACTCAGCAACTAACTGGAGTCTTGTGTCCAGTTCTGGGTGCCACATTTCAAGAAAGATGTGGACAAATTGGAGAAAGTCCAGAGAAGAGCAACAAAAATGAGGAAAGGTCTAGACAACATGACCTATGAAGGAAGACTGAAAGAATTAGTCTTGTTTAGTTTGGAAAAGAGAAGACTGAGAGGGGACATGATAGTGGTTTTCAGGTATCTAAAAGGGTGTTGTGTGTGGTGGTGGGGGGGAAATGTTCTCCTTGGCCTCTGAGGACAGGACAAGAAGCAATGGGCTTAAACTGCACCAAGGGAGGTTTAGGTTGGATATTAAGAAAAAATTCCTGTCAGGATAGTTAAACACTGGAATACATTGCCTGGGGAAATTGTGGAATCTCCATCTCTGGAGATATTTAAGAGCAGGTTGAACAGACACCTATCAGGGATGATCTGACCGTGCGTGGTCCTGCCATGAGGGCAGGGGACTGGACTTCAAGGTCCACCTTGCTGAGTATCTTCCGACAGTGGCCAATGCCAGATGCCTCTGAGGGAGTGAACAGAATATCAAGTGATCTCTCCCTTCTCGCCCATTCCTAGCACCTCTGACAAACAGAGACTAGAGACGCCATTCCTGCCCATCCTAGTTAGTTGCCATTGATGGACCTCTACTAGCTCTTTCCTGAACCCTGTTGTGGACCTGGCCTTTACAACATCCTCTGGCAAGGAGTTCCACAGGTTTACTGTGTGTAGTGTGCAAAAATACTTCCTTTTGTTTGTTTTAAATCTGCTACCTATTAATTTCATTTGGTGACCTGAGTTCTTGTGTTATGGGAATACATAACTTTTTCTTATGTACTTTCTCTACACCAGCCATGATTTTATAGACCTCTGTCCTATCCCCCCTTAGTCTTTTCAAAGGTGAAAAGTCCTAGTCCTGTTAATCTCTGCTCATGCAGTAGCTGTTTCATACCCCTAATAATTTTTGTTGCCGTTTTCTGAACTTTTTTCAATGCGAAGGTATCTTTTTTTGAGATGAGGTGACCACAACTGCACGCAGTATTCAAGATGTGGGTTTATCATGGATTTATATAGAGGCAATAAAATATTCTCCGTTTTGTTCTCTATCCCTTTCTTAATGATTCCTGACTAGGGGTGTAAAATCCTGATTAATCAGTTAACGGGTTAAATGGTTAACCTAACATTTAACTGGTTAACTGACCAAGTGGGATCCAGTGGGGGCTGGGGCTGCTGCTACTGTTGCTGGCAGCACGAAGCTCCTGGGCCCAGCTCCAGACTTCTGCTATCGGCGGTGGTAGTGTGCTCCTAAGACTGGGGGCTGCTGCTGCCACCACCGGTAGAAGGAGGCTCCGAGCCTCAGTCCAGGGTTGGGCTGCTGCCGGTGGCATACAGCTGTGAAAAGTTTAATTGATGACGTGGATAAAAATGCATATAACATACATTTGCACAACTGTTACCATTTACATTGATACAGACTTTAAAAATACTTAAATATAAACATCAATATCCATCAACATTATAAAAAAAATCAAAATCAGATTCTGCCAAGCTTAACTCAAGGACGCTTTTTGTACCTAAATCTCTCCATAAATAGCTCTAAAAAGCATTATCTGTAGCTCTAACATTCAGCTAGTGAGCTATGCTGGTGTAAATATGTTGCAGTTGTTGCTACCTAAACAAAAATCTTTCACTGTTTACTGAAGTTAGTCTAATGACTGTTCTGCTTTACTGCAGGTCCGTATAGCTGCCAAATTCATCACTCATGCACCGCCAGGAGAATTTAATGAAGTGTTTAATGGTGAGTAAATAAAGAAAATTAAACTGTTCATAGGATTTTCCAGATTTTAGCTGTTGTCAGAAAGGAAATGTTTAAGGTCGCTCACAAAATACACTTGGCAAAGGGGCTATACTTTTTAAGGCCAAGATTTTTCAAAAAATGGTGAATGGTTTTAAATACTGACTTGTGACACCCTGCAAGAGGCTGGATACTCAGCACTTTCTGGAAATCAGACCCTGTTACAGTGTCTCAACTTAGGTTGTCTCTCCACTGTCACTTTCAACCGCGAAGCGTAAGTTGTTTAGGAGTGTGAAAAAACACCCTCCTGAGAGAGAAAAGTTTTAGTACTGAAAAGCGCCAACATACACAGCGTTTGACTGCTGAGAACTGGGATGCTGGCAGTAAAGCTAGCACTCCTCATTTGGGATGTTTTTTCTTTTTTTAATTGCTGGGCAACCTCTTCCTCCGGCAATAAAAAATGACAGTGCTGTAAAGAGGGCAGCGTTGACCTACCCGTAAGCACTTAAAAACTGAGCACCCAACTGAGCACCCATTTTTGACCTCATTACCCCAGAGCCTAGGTTTAACTTAAATTGTTGTGTGATATTTGTTTATATAAGCATGTCATCTGGATGCTGTTCTGTTGTGTTTCCTTAGTACCTTTCAGGCTTGATCTCAACTATTTGAAAAGTCATTCATATGAATGCAACATCATTTGTCTGGGTGCTCTTTCACTCTGCTACTTTGGAACAGCATTGGTTTGATGGTGGTGTGATGAATCCTAAATGTTCTAAACTGGCTTTTACCAGACAAATGTAAAACCTGATTGTAAAGGGATATCATCAGGTACTCTGAAGCTTATGTTACGGAGATAGAATAGTAACTGGCTTTCTATTTATGTAATCGATTGTGGACCCCATCATCGTAAAAGACCATGAGCTATTTTCACTGTCCAGCAATGGTGTGGCTGGACTTTTGTGGCTAGTTGTTGGCTTATTTTCATTCTACCATAGCTAAAAAGTGGCTCAAGAGATTGTTTCTCTGAAAAAAAAAATTGTTTTGAACGGTGACCAAGAATGAAAACTCCAGCCCCAAAGGTACATGTTTCAGAAAGCTGTGATAAAGGGAGAGTATAATTGAGAACTTTTAGTTATTCTACTACGAACAATAATCTTTTATTGAATGTCCTCAGAAGATGTCAAAGCACTTTACAAAGCATCATTATTTCCATTTCACAAATGAGGAAACTGAGGCATTGAGCAAGGTGACTTGCCCAAGGTCACACAGCAGGCAAACCGAAGGAATAGAATCCTGGTCTGCTGGGTTCCAGTCCAGTGTTCTATCCACTTTAGCAGTAGCTAATTCCCTGACCGGTAGTATAGCCCCTCTATTTAGCATGGTTATGGTTTACCAGCCTTTAATCAGAATTATTTAATAGACCGCATGGAGGGGAGAATTTAGTCCCATTATACAACCACATACTGTATTTAGTAAAATGATTTACAGCTATTCTAATAAAAGCGGCGAGGAGTCCTGTGGCACCTTATAGACTAACCGAAGTGTTTGG
>JANRFK010003199.1:14780858-14791426 GCA_030068395.1 Apalone spinifera
GGGGGGGTGTCTTATGGCCAGGTGGGGCTAGGGATGGACATTGAGGGGTGCTCCCAGGGAGCTGGCTGCTGCCCTGCAGTACAAGGGTCATGCAGCAGAGGGCGCCACATGCAGTTGGCTCCCCGGCAGTAGGGCTGGCCACCAGAGCTAGTTGCACTGGGAGCACTTTATGCGGGGAGCTGGCTGCTGGCTCTTACGCTGCAGAGCCCCACACAGGGCTGCAGCTGGATCCCCAGGAGCAGGGCGGGCAGCCAGAGCCCACGGCGCTTCGCCAACCCCACTCCCAGGGCACAAGCCCCCCTCCCGGCAGGGCAGAGAGTCACTGGGAACAGAAGCCTCGGCCTCTTGCATCCCTAGCTCCCAGCCGGCGTGCCCCTGCATGCTGGCTCTAGGGCAGGGCAGAGAAGCAAGGGTTGCCCCTGCACCCATGTTAGGTCCCTGCCACAGGGTCTGGATTCTGCTGGAACAGGAGCTGGAGGCAGCGGCAGGCAAGATCCCTCTGCAGCAGCAATTCCACAGGCCCCAGCAGGGCAGGGGCTGAGCCGAGGGACGGCCCAGCCGGGGTCCCCATTCCCTTGGGCACGGGAAGCAGCTCTGCAGGGTGGCCCCTCCTACCCACCAAGTACATGAGGGAACCCAAGCGGCCATGCGGGACGCTTTCAGGGCACAGCGGCCCCCCCCCTTACCTGCTTCATCTTGGCCAGCTCCCTGCGGGTGTGCTCGTCGTTCCGCAGGTCCTTCTTGTTCCCCACCAGGATGATGGGCACGTTGGGGCAGAAGTGTTTCACTTCTGGCGTCCACTTCTCCGGGATGTTCTCTGCAAAAGCCATGCCCCGTTAGGCGCCAGGCAGGGAGCGGGCGGGCCTCCCTTTGCAGCAACACCCCCCCAGGCCAGGCCACCGCTGCTGGCTGCCAGCTGATGGGGGCAGGTGCTTTTCTGGAGACACCCCACCACTGAGCAGCACTGGCCAGGCAGAGGATGCAGCTACAGTCTGGTTTGCACGCCCTGGCGGCTGTGGCACTGGCAGAGAGGCTGGGTCCCACGTCCCTCCACAGCCGACACGGGGCTGTTCACACAGCCCAGAACAGCGGGAAGGAAAATCTCCCTCAACTAGCGGCACTGGTGAACCAGTGTTCCTCATAAGCTGTGCCCTTGGGCAGCCGCCCTGGAGAGATTCAGGTGCCGCCCCACTGATTAGCAGAGCGCCCACCGCCATGTCTTGCTAGTGATGGTCCACATCGGCACAGGTCTTGGTGCACAGAACAAAATTTATTGTGCACATGGGTGGAAAACAGGGCCAGTGCTGGTGACACCCCTCTGAACACGGTGAATAGAAGGGCCATCAGAGCGTAAATACACCCGGGAGAAGGGACCACCCCCACGAGGTCTGCCCGCCAAGCACACTGAGTCCAGCTGCTCGAGTGACAGCACCATTTGCAAGTATCCCCATGTCCTGAAAGAGCTCTCTCGTCCCATCTCGCTGAGTGACGGCGCTAAGGGCCTTTGAGCAGGACGCGGGACGACCCTGCACCAGCCTGTACGCCCAGCTGCGACCGACAATTGTTCACTCATGAGCATGGCCGAGGGGACGCCCCAAGGCAGCCAACCCCGCCTGGGTCCAAACAGTCCCTCTGCCAGCCCTCACCCCCCACCAGCTGGGACACGGTAGGAGGCAGGGAGCTCCCAGGGACAGCCGCTGGACCCTGCTCCTCCGAGCGTGACAGGTGGGGCCTTGGCTACGCTCACGAGCGGCTCCGATTCAGCAGCAGCTGAAGAGGGGCCACTGAGCACAGACAAGGCCTTGCCAGCCATTCCAGTGGGCATGAGGCTTTGCACAGCCATTGTCGCAGGAGCAATTGCTTTGTCTTGGCTACCGGCAGGGGACGCACCCAGGGACAGATCCGGCCCAGTGGCTCCCGGCTCCGCTTTCCTACTGGGACAGGCGCTGCGGCCCTGCCAAAGCCAGGGCTGGGCACCGAGCAGAAGTGCCATGAGGCCCCTAATCTGCCAGGACGGGGCTGGCAGGGCTCTGTCTGGGGTGAGAGCAGCTCAGGTTTTGTGCATGTCCAGGGCAGGATACGCCCCTTCGGCTACTGGGCAGAGCTCAGGGCCTGGCCAGGGACTAGAGCGAGCTCGGGAGCAGCACTCTCATGAGCGCCCGCGGAGGGTGTCGGAGAAGCACCCAGGAAGCAGCGGATGTACAGAAGCCGGGCAGGAGCGATGCCCTGGCTTGCCAAGACGCCTCTCTCCACAAGCAGAGCGTGCTCAGTCCCGGCCAGTGCTTGGGAGCTTGTTTAGAGGGAACATCACCCCAGGGAGGCCGGGGGGATAAAGCAGCACAGGCCACCCAGCAGGTGGCTGCTCTCGTTCCCATCCCCCCCGCCCAGCCCCGGGGGCCCTACCTAAGCTGTCTGGGCTGTCGATGGAAAAGCACATGAGGATCACGTCCGTGTCCGGGTAGGAGAGGGGCCGCAGCCGGTCGTAGTCCTCTTGCCCTGCCGTGTCCCACAGGGCCAATTCCACCTACAGGGGCAGAGATTTCAAGTCAGCCGCATCAACGCAGGGCACCCCGGACAGCGGGAACGAGGGCACTACCCGCCGGCATCGCTCTCGGGGGAGGCAACGGAGCCACTTGTAACTCTGGGGGATCTCAAGGGGAGCAGGCAGCGAGGTTCCCCAGTCATGCCGGGTGTCTGATGGGGCAGGGAGGGGAGTTCAGCTGGCAGAGTGAAGGGAGGAGGATGCCTAGCCTGAGATAGACTGGGGGGGGGGGGGGGGGGGGGGGGGGGGGGGGAAGAGAGAAGAGATACACATGTTCCTGAAGCGACCCGACGGGCCGAGCGCCCTGCCTGGCTCCGGTGCAGAGATTGCCCCGGCTGGGGAACAGAGGCGCTAGAGCACCACGGCTGGAGCCCCCGGGAAACAGACCTGCTTGCCGTCAACTTCGATGTCAGCTATGTAGTTCTCGAAAACTGTCGGCACGTAGACCTCAGGGAACTGGTCCTTGCTGAAGACGATCAGCAGGCAGGTCTTCCCGCAGGCTCCATCCCCCACAATCACCAGCTTCTTCCGGATGGCAGCCATGGCTGCGGAGACAGGGCCAGGGTCAGTGCCCCTGGGAAGGCTGACGGCTCACTTGGCACTGCCCTCCGATAGGCCAGGGGCAGCACCGGGGCTGGTGTGGGGGAGGAGGGGCATGGCGGGAGCTCCCTTCCCCCCATTGATACACAGAGGTCCCTTGTGCCCCGAGGGCTTCTGCGTGTGTGGGGGCAATTTCACCGCCAGGCAGGGTTAAGCCCCGGGCCCCAGCCTGAGCGCACTCAGCATTACGCGTACCCCCGGGGCAGCTTGGGGTCCCACTGAGCCCCGGCAGGTGTTCGAGCAGCAGGGTGAGCGTTAGTAATGCGCTGCCTTGCCTGCCCTGGGAGCCGCGTGTCACCAGCACCCCATCATCAGCTGGGGGGAGGGGGAGAGGTGTAGAAATGCACATGAAAGAGCCCAGAGCCTGGGACCTTCTACAAATCCAGTTGCTACAAAGAGAAAACTGCTGCTTTTAAAACGCAGCTTCCTGCGTTCTCCCCAATCTCCAAGTGAACCCATGACACGGGGAGGTCTCAGGGGAGCCGGGTTAGTCCGTACACCGGGTAGCCCTGTGGCACCATAAAGACCAACACGAATCTCTCTAGTACCATGAGCTCTCAGGGGCACAAGCCACTTCCTGCGAGGGGCTGGCGTGCAGTGCTGCACTGCTTGCAATTGCCACGAGGGTGCAGCAAAGCAGAACTTTACAGCAGGGCAGGGAAGGAAGAGCAGCACAGCACAGGTCCTGTTCCTGGCTGGCATAACCGGCTGAAATCGGCCGCCATCCCTCCCAGCTCCTGCATGTGCATCTGCCAGGTGGTGCTCAGCCGCCGCCTTCCTCCCCAGTTGGGAACCACGCGCCTGAGCGGCAGGAACAGGAGGCGCCACCAGGGTTGGACTCGAAGTGGGGGCTCAATACCGTGGACGCCAAGAATTCCAACCCTTAACCCCTGGGGCCAGCAGTGTAGGGGAGGCAAGGGCAGGGACTGGCACAGCAGTGGGCAGAGCAAGCAGGCAGCGAGGGTCTGTTCCTGAACACTTTCAATGCAAAACCACCCAGCCTGAGGCAGCCTCTCCAGACAGGGAAGGGCCAAGCAGGAGGCAGAGATCAGGTGCCAGCTGAACTGCCCTTGACAGAGGCCTGGGCTACACTAAAACATCACCCAGCTACCTCACAGCGCTGTGAGAAATGTAGCCGGGCTGACCCCTCCAGGGGCGCAGTGCCTGCATGGAGCCCTGCCCGACCTGCCAGCGCACCTGGGAGAGCCCAGAGTCCCCCCGCAGGGGACCGAACTGGCCTCCCCATGGTCTGGCAGACTCCCTCATTGAGCGGTCCCCACGTGCCGGACTAGGGAGGTCCAACCCGTAGGCATCGCCTTACCCTGCGAGGCTGTGTTTGACCTCCCACCGAAGGCTCACACGCAGGGGCTGCCTGCCAAAAGCCGACCTGTGGCGAACGCATCACAAGCGCCAGCCGGTCGCGGCCTCCTGCTCAGGAAGCAGGCAGGGTTTCAGATCGGCCTGCTGCGGGGTGACGCAATCCAGTCAAGAGGCAACAGCTCAGTTATTAGCACTTTAGGAATGCCACCCATCCGCTGCCCGGGCGGCGGCCAGCAGTGAGTGCACACAGAAATCCCACCCACAGCCCCGGAATGAGCTGAGACTCTCCAGTCTAAGCACCCAGGTTCTCAGAGGACACCCAGGCTGGCTCGCTGCGTGTTTGCTGCTCCCCAGGCCCAGCCTGCGAGCTCGGAGACAGCCCCCAGTGCGGGAAAGCAGCCTTGCTTCAGCTGCCCTTGTTTCAGGCTGCGAACGGAGCTCCCAAGCTAGCGCCCTTCTCCCGTTCCGTCTCTGCCTCCCAACCCCATTGCACCAAGCACCACCCTCTTCATTCAGTTCGCTCTCCTGACAGCACTCCGCCCCGGTGAGTACAAGAATTCTCCCCCCTCCCAGTAACACGCCTTGGGTTTGCTCCTCAGCTGTAAGGTCTGGGGGCACGGCCTGTGTTCTGGGCCTTGCGGCACACATTCGTCAGCACCCGAGATTGATGCGAAAGGCTCAGCCGAGGGGAAGCTGAGCTTCTGGAGGGCGGGGTGGGTAAGGAACGCTCCGTCCCTGGCACACCCCACTCCGAGCACAGCTGGCATCACGTGACCCAGCATACATAGCGACGCCATCTCTGCCAGACAGTCCCTGTCTGAGGGAGCTGAGTCTGGAGCACAGCCGGGCTGCCAAGTTGCACTCAGTGACAAGCACCGAGCTCCCCCCATAAAGCAACCATTCTATTTGCAGCTCTGAGTTACAAAGGGACAGAGGGGTGGGGGCGTGGAAGGTTAAAACAGGAATTATGCCTCCACGTCCTTGAGTCCCCCACATGCTGTTATAGCGGAGCCAGAGAGGGATCCGAGCTCAGGCACAACGTGTGAAACCACCATCAGGCAGTTTAAACCGAGGCTGAGCAAAGCAACAAAAAGGATGTGGAGGCATTGGAGAGGGTCCAGCGGAGGGCAACCAAAATGATTAGGGGGCTGGAGCATATGACTTATGAGGAGAGGCTGAGGGAGTTGGGTCTGTTTAGTCTGCAGAAGGGAAAGGTGAGGGGGGATTTGAAGGCAGCCTTCAACTTCCTGAAGGGAGGTTCCAAAGAGGATGGAGAGAGGCTGTTCTCAGTAGTGACAGATGGCAGAACAAGGAGCAATGGGCTCAAGTTGTGGTGGGAGAGGTCCAGGTTGGATATTAGGAAAAACTATTTCCCTAGGAGGGTAGGGAAGTAGTGGAGTCTCCATCCCTAGAGGTGTTTAAGTCTCAGCTTGACCAAGCCCTGGCTGGGATTTGTCCTGCCTAGTGCAGGGGGCTGGACTTGATGACCTTCTGAGGTCTCTTCCAGCTCCATGGTTCTATGAATCGACAATAACCCCCAAGGGAACAACAGGCCGGGGCAGGGAAATGTCACTGAGCCAGCCACTCTTTCCCCTCAACCATTTACGGGGCACTTTGATCACAAGCGTCTGGCCCGCTCTTTAGGGATCTCCAATTCCCCACTAGGCCGGGCAGGGCTTGAATGACAGGGCCCTGGCTAATCCCTTGTTAATTACAGTTCATTAACAGGGTGGGGAGGAGGCTTTTCCCAGCCCTGCAAAGTAGCACCAGCCCTGACCATTCTGAACCCTCGCCTGGAGTCAAACATTTACTTGCTGCATGCCTGCCCTGATAAGCTGCCCCAGGGATTAACCTTCTGTGAGCCAAGGCTGCCCCTAAAGGAGGCTGGGGCTGGTGTGCTCTCGCACAGGCATGCCACCTTCACAGCTGAATTTCATTCCCCCCCCTGCAATGTAACACAACAAGGTTTCGAAATATCCCAGTCCCTCTAGGACACAATTCAGCACTTGTACCCCACCAAGCAACACCTGCCCTGCGGGCTCTTCCCTCGGTCCTCTCCCCCAGCAGGCCCGGCACAGATGTGATAGGCAGGTTGTGGAGGAGAAGGCCGTCTCTTCCCGCACAGCTTAGCCAGAGGTTTCTCCAGGGCAGTCCCCTTGCAAGAGGTGCAGCCGTAGTTTTGCAACTTGTTCAGAGCTGCAGACTGCAAACCACCCACCCCCTTCCCTTTTAAAAGATGATTTTCTCTGCTTCGATGCATCGTCATCCATGATTCCCCGCCCTTGAAGCGGCATGGGGCAGGACCAGCAATTCAAAGGCACTTTCATCGCAGTCACCATGTGCACACTCTGGGGTCACAATGGGATAGCTCTTTGGGGAAAAGAAACCCGTGCCCCTAACAGAAGTAGCTGCAGAACGTGTGTCTAGACCAGCCTGCCTAAAGCCAGGGTCACAACTTGTGGTTCCTGGCTCCCAGGGTGTGCGGGGACCATCCCCACCCGAAAGCACAGTGCAGGACGTGGACAGAGGCATGAGGATTGGTCCTTATGCTGCTTCGTGGTCCAGTTAAAGGGCAGACCAAAATCCTCTCAGCTCACCCAGTAAGCTAAGCCAGACGTTTGCCAACATCGGTGCAAACAAGATTTCCCTGACTGTCCCCAGGACGCGTGGAGAAAGCCAGGAGAAGGAAACGTCACCGCTCTAACACACGAGCCGGTTGCTCGGAGCAAGCAGGATTTTGCCGGGTTGGTTTTAGGCACAAGTCAGCTCAAAAAAGAAAGAGCAGTAACTGCCCAGTCTGCTTAGGTTTACGTAGCCATTCTCCAGGTACTACTTGATACTCTGTCTCACACCTCCCTTCCTTTTCTGTTTCTTCCCCCTCCCCTTCCCCTCTCCTATTTATTTTGAGTTTTCATATCCCCTACTCATAACTCTGGTCATCTAAAGAGGTGGGCTGTGTCTACGGAAGCTCATGATCCCATCTACATATTGTTAGTCTGTAAAGTGCTACCAGACCATTGGTTGGTTTTTTCAGTCCCTTTAAACCCAAGATGCCAAGGCCTGGTGTACGCGGTTGCGTACTGGGCGGCCATTTCTGTCGGGGTGTGATCCTTTTTTTAACCCTGTGTAGCTCTCCGCGCACAACCTCATCGCATGGATACCAGCCTAAGTGCGTCTTAAGCCACTATTCCCATTTTCACAACGACAGGGAAGTATCCATCCCACAGGACTTGCCTCTGCACCCAGAGGCTACACCACTTTAATTGAACTGGTACAGAAAGTGAGACAACTTTCGAGCGTAGAGGCGTCTGAGGAGCAGGACACTTCGTAAGCCGAGGAAGGAACTAGTTTGTCGTACTGTGCTCTCCAGGGCCGGATTAAGAAAGGGGCTTTTGGGGCCACAGCCCAGGTGTAAGGGGGACCCCACAGAAAGACCTCCAGGCCTCCAACAGCACATATCTTTCTGTGGGGCCCCGGGCTACAGGCACTGAAGCCCCTGCGTGGCAGTGGGGAGATAAGAGGACTCCAGTCTTCCCAGCTCCTCTTGGCTGGGAGGGTTTATCTAACAGGCGAGGCGACTGGCCGTGGCCACACAACAGCATTGAAGTGCTACAAAGTTTAGTGTAGACAAAGCCCAACACTAAACGTGGAAGGGCTTTGCTCTCCCGCCAACCTACGTCAGCTGGGCTGGGGACAAAGCCCCTTGATTAAGTCAGCTTGCCTCCCCAAGCAGCTTCCCAGGCTGATGAAAAACGAGTGGCGCTCCCCCGGCGCCGGAGAGTTCCGTTTCACTTGACCCATTTCTGAACTGGTTACTGGGCCACAGCCAGATCAAAACCCAACTGCTCAGACCTCCAGCCTGCCACCGAGGAGAGGGCCAACGCAGAGAGCTCAGAGCCCTCCCACGCCTCCTCTCAGAGGCCCAAGTCCGTCTGATTTCCAGCTGCAAAAATGCAACTCTGCAGCAAGCTTTCTGTGCGCCCCCAGGGCCAGGCTGGGGGGAGCAACGGATGGAGCGAGCTATAAGCGTGTTTGCAGCTCACACGGCCATCCCAGAGCCGCGCTGCACAAGCAGAGCCTGAATGTGCCGTCGCAGTGGGCCCAGATGGCAGTTTTATCAAGTCCAACTCAATTCCAGGACAAGGGGAGCAGCAGGCAAAGACATCCCCCCCATCTTCCAGAGTGCGCACTGACAGCCACACGGAAGGGAACGTTGCTAAGTGCCTGGACTGCAAACACCAGTCTCCTTCCCTGCCCAGGAAGCGTCAATCTCAGGAATTGTGGGACAATGACCAGCGGACCAGGCAAGGTGGCTGGCTCACCATACTGGGGATTCTTGCTCTGGCATAAGTAGTCGTGCAAAAAGGCCCTCTCCTACTTTTGAGCGTGCGAGCCGTGTGCAACATTGGTGCACTGTGCCTACACAAGGCATCTCAACTGGTCCTCGGGATAGTCTATAGGACAAGCGGTCAGTGCCTCAGTGTCAATTCAAATAAAAAAAATGAGAGAGACTACCTCAGACCAGAGAGAACACTGACTGCAGGAAGAAACGGAAGGGAAGCCAGGTTTGGCCAGTGGAGAGTCTCAGCGAGCGCATGTCAGACAGCTGTAAGTTAGTGTCCTTGCTCCTTTCACATCCTCCTTTCCTTGGGCCAGAAGGGGAAGGTGGTTAACAGCCTACATGCACACATCGCACTAACCAGGACTTCTCCTGGGACGGAGTGATGCTCCCAAATGAGCTCTGAAGGAAGAGATTCACTCACACAGCCCGGAGTCCTGGCTGGGGACAAGGATTGTATTCCCGCCCCATGCTGGGATGGGAGGGTTACAGAGTGAAAAGCGCCTGTAAGAGAGCCCAAGGTGTGCCCAGGACGACTGCACACGCATCCAAGCTCTTGCATTAGAGGCAATCAGAGCGCAATAGACGATTAAGGCTGCATCGTAATTAGCTGGAGGCGAAGGATTAAGAAATGAAGTTTGGCGGCTGACGTGCATTTCTAAAGCAAGCGGAGGAGGCTTCTCCTCATCTGCATATTTAGTTCTGTTGTAGCTCCCGCTATGAAGTCTCTGGGCAAGAATCCCGTTGCCGGGGCCTTCCCAAAGCTGCTCCGCGCACAAAGGAGACAGCCCTGCTTTCGCTGGACAGCCACCTCTCTCAACAATCCTTGCACATCAAAAGGCCAGACACCCCAGAAATAGGTGAAGCATTGCATTAATCTCCCTTTAAACACACACACACACACACACACACACACGGACGGACGAATCAGCCTCTAAGGCCAGAAGAGACCACAAATTATCTGTCTGACCTGCATAGGACAAGCCACTGAACCTCTGCCAGCTCCCCCTGCACTGAGTCCAACACCATGTCTTAGACTGGAGTGGTATCCCCCACAGCCCTGATGCCACATTATGGTGTTCCATAGTTTAGACAGATATACCCAGGCGATCCCAGCTAGTAATCTGCACTTGCTGGTTTGTTCCTGGTGCTCTTTGGACCAATGGAGACTTGGCTTCCAGTCCCCATGGCAAAGACATCCCCATCTGCCCCAACGTCATCCACAAGCGTGGGTTTCCACACTCAGGCAGCAAAAGCCCAGCCAGCAGCCCATGCCCACCATGGAAACGCAGGACTAGCCAGGACAAAAGCAGGGCAGAGGGGCTTTTGGCAATATATTGCCCCCCCACCCCTGTGCATTTTTGGGGCACTCAAACAATTTGAGCATGAAAATGAGTTCAGCTACTAGTTGTGCCCTCTCCCCAAGACCCCACCTCGACATGATTCAGACCTTTCTAACCATTTCGTTTCGACACTTTAGAAAGTGTTGTTAGACAGGAACAGTCAAAATGTTGCAATCCCAATGATTTTCTTTGTTTGTGCCAGAGAAAGCTGAACAATTCAGTTTCAGTTCAACCCAAACAAGCACCAGCCTCCCCCCCAATTATTTGCTCACCCCACTGTCTCCTTCCTCCCCTCCACGATTTTACTCCCCTGGCTAAGCGTGGATGTGGCTGAAAATAAGACTGTTCTAACCAGGTGTGTTTCGACGTGGCCAGACTCGCTGCAGACAGTCAGGCGCTCACCGACTCTTGCCTTGTGTTTTAC
>JANRFK010003199.1:14791526-14803550 GCA_030068395.1 Apalone spinifera
GGGGGGGGTACAGGCTCTGGGCTGTGTAGTGTAGACACAGCCCAGCTCAACATTTGCTCTCTGTGTATCTTCATCTATCTACGGAAAGCCACTAAACCCACCCTCTCTATTTTTTCCACATAAGTCAAAAGTTGAGAACCTCTGTTAACTCCAACGGCCAGACGCAAACAACATCTTTCACTAGACATGTGTAATCAGAAGTCTGAGGCTACAGTAATCATTTGTGCAAACGCTATCCCATGCCGCCGCACCCCCCTCCCTCCCCCCAAGAGCACCATTCCAGTGAAGCCACCTACAACAAAACTTCTCTGGCCTTCCAATATTTGCCCCTTCAGCTTTACCCGGCGTGCATTCATCCTCTTTGTGATTTACTTTTGGAGGCTTGCCTGAAAGTCACAGATGCACCTCCCTTAGGATCTGCCATCAATATGCATAATACACCAGCCTGGATTCTTTTCATAAGGAGATTAGCTTATCTTTTCAGGCAGAGTGTGTGTCACAAGACGACAATGGCTTTCCTGAGGAGTAAGAGATGCAGAAGGCAAGAGGCTTTGTTTTTGTTTGAGATGACAGTCCCTAGATGACAAGTTCACAGAGAAAACCATGGAGAAAGTTTCAGGAGGTTAGTTTTATTGAAAGCAGAGAATCTGACTGATTCAAAGGCAGCAGCGTCAGACCCGGGAAGTCTCTACAACCAAAGTTTTCAGGAGCAGCTAGCGATTTTGGGTATCCAACTCGAAAGCCCTGAAAGGAGTGCAGAGGGGGCTATTCAGATTTTTAAGAAAAGTAGGCCCCCTTGAGACGCCTCCAGTTGTGGTGAGTGATTTCTGGATGTTCTTTTGAAAAAATCTTATCCCAGCCGGGAGTTTCAGGGAAGAGTTCAGTGACTGAAGAAAGGATGCCAGGTTTCAAAAAAACACAAACAAACAAACCAACCAACCCACCACACACCCCGGCCACAAAGAGAGGCCAGTAGCAAGACATGTCTAAGTTAGGGATGCAACAGTGGAGTTGATTAACTGATTAGCAAAAGCGTATAGGTTAAAGCTATAGACTACACACATTCCCCCCCACCTTGCCACTATATTTTTTAGCAGGCTGGCCAGCAGTCCAGCTCAGTCCTGGCTTGTGCCAGGTTGGGACCTCCCCCTGCTGCAGCTCAGTATTTAAAGTTTATTAGGAGCCAGGCAGGTAGCCCGGTTCAGTTCAGCTCGCGCTGTGTCCTGGACCTTAGCCCCTCCCCCCTCTGTATCAGAGGCAGCAGCACGGGGTGGCAGGGTGTTCCTCGCGAGTGGGGCTGGAGCGCACTAGCTGCCAGCCCCTGCCCTTGGGGGCTACAGAATAGTCAAGTAACCAATAAGAATTCATGAGGTTAATTGACTATTCAATTAACTGATATTTATCATCCCTAGTCTAAGCAGGCTTTGGAAAGAGGGTTTCCTACATCCGACGTTAGGTTTGTTCTGAAGGGTTGTGCCCACTCAGGTGCCAACGTACACCATCGTCACTATGGTTACATCCACACGAGGCGTTTGGGGCTATTCTCTTACTGGTGCAGTTTTATCTGTGCTGTGCAGGTAGAGCCAACACCATCCGTGCCCCATCAGCGCGGATGCTCCCACTGTTACCAGTACTGCTGCTGGGGCAACAGGGGAGGACCCCCTACAGTTTCCAGTGGAGACAAATACCAAGGGCTCATCCGCCCCATTCGGGCAGAGGCTGCCAACTAGGAACACCGTAGCACACACTAGTCTACGCTCCTAGTAGCTACAGAAAGTGAAGTTAGTACTGCAAAATAAATAAATAAATAAATAAAAAATAGCAACAATCTGGTCGTAGCTTTTATAGCAGACGTCCCTCTTGGGTTCAGATCTCAGGGCTGAAATTCCAACCAGCTAGAAAGCAGGGAATTTCCCTGGTAGAACACATCCCTCAGCCAGTCGCCACTGAGAGCCGGCAAGATTGATAGAGAAAGGTGTTCACCCTTCAAAAGAAAGAATCAGAGCCTTAGAATCAGATCAGAGATGCAGAGACCTATTAAAGCTCTACATTGGCTGGCCCCTCCCCAAGCCAATACATGATAAAAGTTTTGATCTAATGGATTGGGTGGAAGCTCCGGCTGTAAAGCTCAGACAGTTTCACAGCAGGCACAGTTCTCTCAAATACCTGCATTACGACTCAAGTTCTAACATGTGGCCGCAGCAAAGGAGGTTCACATCAAGCCAGGAGTAAGTTATACTATAGAGAAAATAGCCGGCCAAGAAGCAGGGACGGTACCCTGACTCACTGCTTACTCTCTCACCCAAACCTTATTACACACAGGTAGGAACTAAAGCGGCACGTACCTGCTTGCCACAAAGATTGGCTAGCATGTGGTGTTCGAAGTAATTAGTAGTGTTCCAGAGAGCTACTGCCTTTGTCTTCCCTGCCAAACAGGTGAATTTTGACCCCAGGATAACTACGGGGTTTGGCTAATCCACCGTACAATGCTGGTGGTGAGGAGATGCTGTAGATTTTACCATGAGGTAGCCAGCTAGGCAAAGCCAACTCTAGGCCCCTGTCCGGGGCTGACTTCGCCCAGCTACCTCCAGGTCTCCACTAGAACTGTGCAGTAAGATGGCAGACGTGCCTTGTGAAGCCCAGCACACCTGTTTCCGTGCAGGGAGGACACATGCATGGTGGAAGCCTCCCTTTCAGCTAGTTCTGCGAGCAGCACACCTGCGTCAGTCAAGCCCCACCGACAGACTGTCTCAAGAAGTGCAGCAACCTAAGCAATGGCTTCTGCAAGGACTCCGCTGACAAGCCAGTGACAGATGCAGCGCACCTGTCTGAACGCCATGACGATTCCTGAAGAGCAAACGGCCTTTGTCTGCATTTCACCCATCTGTGCTGGATCTATGTGCCCCGTCAGCTCCACCTCGGGTCCAGCGGGAGCCTTTCAAGCGCGTCAAAGTTCCCAGAAGGCACCACTCAGGTAGCCGATTCCTCGTCATGATAGATGGATAGACCATCCTATGCACTAAGCTGATCATGCGGGGACGAGAACTCTCCACTACAGTGGCATGCTGGCTTTCCTCCAGGAGACGAGCTAGGATTGCGACTAGATCCCCAACCAATTTCCATCCCCATCGGAGTATCACTGAGCAATTTCCATCTCGCCATACCACCTAACATCACTGAACCTTAGGAAGGATTTGGGCATTTCAACAACTACCTTCACACATTTTTCTTAATTTCAAGTAAGATGTTCCCAGAGGCTGGGTACGTTTCCCACTCTAGATAGGAGGAATCACTGAAACTTGCAATAGGACCTAAGCACATCTGTGCCCAAGAGCCAGCAAACACACTGGACCGACACGCCCCAACATCCTTGGCACCTGAATGGCACCAAAGGCCATTACAAAGAGTGCAGAAAAGCAGGGACTGGTGCAAGTTGAGCAGGTCCAATCGACTTTTGACAAGGAAGCTGCAAGTACAGATGCAAAGTGAACAAATCCAGCAAAGACAGATCTGAGGCCACCACCACACTGAGGACGGAGGATAAAATAAACACCCCCAGACACAGGATTAAACTGCTTATGTAGAGTCACTAAGCTAGAGACAGACGCATCAGAAGCAGCAGTTCAGGCACAAGCCAAACGTGGGAGGGAGGAAAGGGAAAACCCTATTGCTGCCACGCGGGTTGAGTCATGACCACAGAGCTGCTGGAGAAGGGCTGAGAAGAGCTGTCTCCGGACGAGGCGCATTGTTTCAGGGGAAGCCTTTCACTTTCTCCACAGAGATGGCCACTGACCGAGGCAGCGAGTTCCAGCTTTTCATGGCCCAATCCTACAGAAGCTTGGGTACACGGATGGCAAAGCAAAGCTCATTTCTCCTGGCTTGGGCGTTTGTCTCCAAAGAGGAACCTGGAGTCAGACTTTTGATGGCAGCGTGTGAGACTGAACAGCAGGAGTTTGTTGTGCTACAGCAGGGCAACTCCGCAGGGCTCAGCAGGAGAAACCTTGTTCTTGTCAGATAACAGGAACAAGACCAGACAACACACAGATGCCAAACCAGGTGCCGCTTTTATTGTTTCCCAAATTCCTTCAGGCAATTTTGGGTAGTGACTCCAGACAGACTAGACACACACACGCCCTTTCCATTCCCCTCAAAAAGGGGAAAGACCAGCTCCTTTTGGCTGTACTGTACCTCACCGAGGCAGGAGAGGGAATTCTAGTGCAGCAGGCTGAACACAACACCAGCGTATGGCACATAGCAACTGAAAATGATTCCCAAAAAAAGCCATCTGGAAAGCAGAGATCAACGATTACCTAGAGACACAAAACTAGGCCCCCTTCAGCTGGCATCCCCAACTCACCGCTTCCCGTGGCAGCCAAATCCAAGCCACCCAAATCGATTATATTTACTATTTTCAAATCCCCATGGGCCCAGCTGCCACGTGCAAGCCCTACACTAGCTGTGCAGTGGTTCCATATTGCACTTGCACAAGGTGGGGCTACGGAGTGCCAGCCAAAGTCGTGATTCCCTCGTCTTCGCTTTCAGGACATGGACACGTTGCCATCCCAGCGCCCCATGGGCATGACCACGAGCAGAACACGCCACTTGGGTCTGAAATGAGGGGCTCACGGCTGGCCGGTTCAACCGCAACCAGCCTCCCAAATTGTTCTCTCTGCAAAGAGCCCTTGCCAGAAAGGCTGACAGAAAGGAGCAAAGATCTATCAGCAGCTCTCTCCAGCACTCAGGTGACAATGCCCTCGTAGCAGCCCACGATTCCAGGAGCCGAGGGGAGTCAGAATCCCTGGCCGTGAAGGTTTAAGCGTGAAGGCTTTGACGCCCTTCTGTCTGGAATCAGGCCTCAAAGCATTCGCTCAAACTCCCTGAGGTTAGAAGCCCTGCCTGAGCTGAAGTCTTGTGTAAATTACTGGCCCATCAAGACAGTAGCTAGGGGCCTGCCCATAGCTGGAACTGTT
Source organism: Apalone spinifera (assembly GCA_030068395.1). NCBI lineage: Eukaryota > Metazoa > Chordata > Testudines > Trionychidae > Apalone > Apalone spinifera. Next base: position 14,796,497 of record JANRFK010003199.1, read on the forward strand.
CCGGATTAATTCCGCGTGGGAAAGTTCCATCTGGAATAACCTTGGTGCTGCCCGGCTCCTTCCAGAAGTGCAGCATCCGTGCCTGGAGCGAAGGAGGATCAGTGCCATGCACGAACAAGGCCTCCCTTCTCCAAACTTCAAAACCAGATTAGAGGGAGGCAGCCGAACTGGAGCTTGTTTGCAAGCTCAATACCATCAATTTAGGATTGCATAAGGATCTTAAGTGGCCAACGCATTACAGAGACCATTTCCCCTCTCTGGATATCCACATTTCCTCAGCCACTGCTGTGAATGAGCCTCTTCCACCCTGACTTGATTAGCCTCATTTACTCAAGTACCTGCTTTCTTTGTTGCCAGTCATCTCAAGTGGGCTGTGCCCACAAAAGCTCATGATCCCATCTACATGTTTTGTTAGTCTTTAACAAATAGTCTTTAGACTATTGGTTGTTTCAGTTTTTCTTCTCTCTTTTGTTGTCTTTATATACACCCCTGCCTCTGTAAGCAGGGCTGGACCGAGCCACTTTGGCACCCAAGTGGGCGGCGCAGTTGCCATCAGGTGCCCTGGGCAGCTGCCCGGCCCGCTCACTCCTTAGTCTGGCCTTGTCTGTAACCTCCACTCCAATTTACCTGATGTGGGTTTTACCCATGAAAGCTTATACCCTAATAAATCGGTTAGTCTCTAATGTGCTGCAGGGCTCCTCGTTTTCACAGATACAGACCAACACAGCTCCCCCTCTGAGGCCTCTCTCGTAAGAGACGCACACAGTCCATTCCAGAGACCGGAAAGGTACTGCGGAAAGGTTATCCCAAAGTGCCTCTGGGGTCAGGCAGTACGCCCCCCCCCCAGCGATTTCAAAAGACTGTTCACTTGTGCTACACCCCGGAAGGGCTAGTTTTCCAATTTCATTGCCTTTTATGTCTACTGGTCCTAGTCTGGACTTCAGATTTTTTTTTTTAAAGCTCCAAATTTCTAAGTTGCTGTGTGACTGTCTCTTAGGTCTGCAGCAGGCAACAGGAGCCAACACTTGCATACACTGAGAAAACGACATCAGTTCACTTACAATTGGTTTTAAATCAACTTAAGGCAATACGTACCCCTGTGTGGTGCACTTAACAGTTTAAACCTGGTTTATATTGATTTAAAGACTTTCCTCCATACAAAGCTGCAGCACATCAACCATCGCATCCTTAGGAGCTTCAGGGGTAGCTGAGTTGGTCTGCTAGCACTTTATAGACCATTTGCTTGCTGGGTTTTTTTTTTCCCCCTTCCCTGTAACAGACTAACAAAACATGCAGATGGGATCATGAGCTTTCGTGGGCACAGCCCACTTCTTCAGCTCATGATCCCATCTACATGTTTTGTTAGTCTACAAGTGCTACCAGACCATATGACCACAGCCTTAGTTAAACTGGTGTAACTCTGGTTTTGTACCAGGCCTTCGATACTAGGCTCACCGGAGCATCAGCAACTCCCCAGGTGGACATTAACCTGCTTTATTTCATCAAGCACCTGGTTCCACACACTGACAACAGCCTAGCAAAATTCCATATACCCAAGGGAGACCACCCATGTCTCCTTAGCCATCACCTTCGGAAAGGCCTGGCAAGTACATTTTAGACCGGGACTCATGCATTCCCAGGACAGTTTTGCACAGAGGCTATACAGTGTTCCACTATACGGGCTCCTTGAGGGGCTATTCAACAAGAGTTCCACATTTAGAAGTTCTCTAGACCCTTCTTTTAAGCTGGAGCCTGGACGAGCGTTTCAGCACCACTCTGGGTTGTTATTGTTTTTTTAAATCTAAGTGAAGCATGTCTCCAGAGCCGCCACACAGAGGCCAGTTCAGGGGACAAGGAGGGCGGGAGAGATGGGAATGCCTATCGGAATACAGAAGGGGGGCCAGTCAAGCTCAGCCTGAAGTCTGCTTCCTACCATCCACGCAGCAGTTAACAAGTCTCTGTGCTGCTAAACAACCGTCTCCTGAGTCTGGCTTCCATGGCAGCGGCGTCTGCATTAGCATCTGTATAGCAGTCCAGGAACCACTAGCCGCCGCAACCACTGAAACCCTCCAGGGGTTCCCCACCCCCAAACACTTAACAGGCACGTCTAGAGTGGTCCTACACGCGTGAGGGCTTGAAGGGAGCACGAGACACAGAAGAGCAGCACGTCGTTCACCATCCCTTCCGTCCCCAGCTATCAGGGCCTTTGGCCCCATCTCCCCTGGGCGTGCAAAGACTCACCACCACTCCCAGAGTACTTCATCGGGGTCTTTGGCTCTCAGCCCTGGCCAAAACTCTGCTGGCCTCTCCCCCGCAACACTTCTACTTTCAACAGCACCACCATGGAGTGAGCCGCACTGGGGTGGGGAAAGGATCAGAAAGGCCCTACAACAGCCCAGGGGACACACACAGGCGAGGCTCTTAGCACGGTTGATTACCATGTAGATCAGGGCTGCTCTGCAATCCCCTCCTGACAACAAATATTACTTCATGCACCCAAGAAGGGGGCCCACACAAGCCCCACGTTGGGGGGGGGGGGGGGCAGGTGGGCGCCAAAGAGCTTCAGCCCCAGGTAAGGGACCTGCAACCTGAGCCATGCCCCCCAGGGCCTCAGCAAGTCTAAGCCAAGCCTGGTGACCCCACTGAAAGGGGTTCCCGGCCCACAATGCGAGAACTGTGGGTAACGCTGTCACCTCTTCCCCACTCTAGCCATGACTATGCAGAAACAAGGGAAACGCCATTAAAGCATCAACTAGCTTAGTCCTCGGCCGTGTTGTAAAACTGCGCCAGTTTAAGGCAATTTACTACTGAGCGGTGTAAGTTAATTCGTTAGCAAATTAAGCCAATTCAAGAGAAGCCAGTTTTAAATCAACAGAAGGGCATGATCACTAATTAGTTTAACCCTCCCCCTTTAAACCAGTGCAAGGTGTAATGCAGCCATGGACTAAGTGAGATCACGGCATGTAAACACACAGCTTCCAACATGAAAAGGGAGTGCAAGGAAACAGCTCTCACCACACATCGACTCCACTTCTAGACGTGGCCGTGTGCACACACAGAAGGGATGCCACAAAAGCACACAAGTCCGAGTGCACAGCAGAGGGCAGGACCTACCCAGGGTGTGATTCACTCAGAACTGGGCAAACGAGTTTGCCACAGGCCTGCCACATTGTCAGTTCTGGAAGTGCCCAACCCCTAAAACCGGAAGCGGACAAGTGGAAATAAATAAGCAAGAGCTGTTAGCGAAAGCCACTGACAAACCTAAGTGACAAAACTCTTCTTCGAGAGCCCCCCTAATCAGCACTATTTGTTTTTCATATTCCCGATCCAGCACCATCACATCAGTGCAACCCACAAACACATTTCTTGGGAACGACAGAAATATCAAGCGAGACAAAACAACTCTGCCTGAGCTGGCTAAATGCATTTGGTCCGACAGAAGGCAAAAGGTACACACACACAAGCACACGCCCAAATAAAATCCCTTAGAATTGCTTGAGTCACAAGAGGAAATAAAGCCCTCCAAGAGAATACTGAATGATCCTAGCAAGTAATGCATTATTCTGACACAGGACTGTCAAAAGAAAAGGAAATGTCCCTAGTCCAGCTTAAAAAGCACCCTCAGGAGAAAGAACGTTCACAGAGCTACCTAAATACGACACGACATCATATTGTCCTCGCATGCCTCACGTATGACCATTCTGAAAAAAAAGTAAGTTCCCCAACCGGCTGAAGAGAGAAGCAGGCAACACCATCTAGTGACACACATCAGAAACCATTTCTGGAGCGATCCCTGTTTTCAGATATCTGACCAAAGTGGCATGTTTTGGCAACGCAAGTGACCACAATTTCACATCTATGCAGGCTGTAGGCAGCACATTCTGGGGACTACACAGAAAGCCAAGAGCTCAAGCCTACAACTCTTACTCATGCAAAGAATCATTACTCACAAACACCACAGGAGACCCATGACTACAACCACGAGCCTCACAAATGAACAATCCAACTCCCACACAAACTTGCATTGTCCCCACAACCTTCCCCAGAAGCACTTGTACTCCTTTACCTAATCATCTCTCGAGGGGATGCTGGGTGTCTCAGACAAATGCAGGTACCTTTTCTTTATAACTTATGAACACCTTTATTCGGGCCTTCCAGGCCCCAAACACGCATGGCCACTTGCAGGGTGTTAGAATAAACCTATGGACTATATCTTAAAAGAACTTCATCTCAAAACTGAAGTTTACATTTAAAGATCCTACAAATCCTCATACTAGAAATAAATATGTAATGAAACCAAGTGATTTGGATTTAACCCTTTCCTTTGCAAGGTCTGTAGCATGCTTCATGAAAAGGAGAAAGTGAAACGTCTAGAAACCAACTATAAACAGAAGAAGTGAGACCATTCTGTCTCAGCTCAATAATGGTCAGGTGGCAACAAGTATCAATAAAACACATATGCAGGCAGCATGTCCTTCACCTACTACTGAGCACAGATTAAAGTGCAGAGCTACAATTCTGAAGAGAGATATTTTGTGTGTCACAATACACAAATGCAAAAAGCTAACTTTTTTATCGTTGCTAAGCCAGTCAGACTCCTTTGAGTCAAGGATCTGACTGAAGAACTTTGGAGCAAAAGGTGCAGCAACCAAACTGTCCTGTCATCCTAATCCCATTTAATTAGTTAACTGGTCAAATGGTAAATTAAACAGGTTAACCAAATCAACAGGGCTGGCAGGTCTCCTACCTCATGCACATGGCTGGAGCAGCCCCCACCGGTTATCCGTAAGCACATGGGCAAGATTTACTGATTAACCAGCTAGCTGCTCACTTCCCTACTAGGATGTGAAGACAGCTTTCTTCCTTCCATTTTTGTTGACTCCATCTGGAGTCAACATGACTTGTGTCCCCTAGTCCAAGGCTTGCCCTCATGCCTTTCCTCAAAACCCACTGTGCATTTCACCTGTTCCATGGACATGCTTATGAAGCAGCTTGCCAATTAGAAGGCTCTTCATTATACAAATGGCAGAGCAAGAGCTCCTTGTAAAACAAATTAATTCTCAGCAGCATCCAGGAATCAGGTGCCTGCTGAGCAGGATCTTATATGATGCATGAACCCTGTAGAAAGACCAGATTTTGGCTTTCTATGCAGTACCACCTTTCCTGCTGTGGGTATCCCCATGCGTGGCACAGCAGCGCGTTCGATTCCTGCTGGCTCACCTAGCTGCCATTTTACACTTGGCGCACACAAGGGTTTATAACACTGTGTTAGGAAGGATGCTGGGCAGGACACGAGGATTATTCCCTGCTCTGAGAAATGCTGCAAGATCGTAACTTCCATGGCTGTAAGTCACTTTTGAGTTCAGCTGACGGTAGCTGTACTTGTGGAAGTTTATGTTCCACAACATCGCTTTTCAAGCCAGGGAAACAACTGCTCAACATCCAAAGCCAGCTGATGTCACTGCAGTGCATCTCAGTCTTCCTGGAGAGGAGCCTTCCAGGAAACATTCTTACAACCCACCTCGCTTTAGAGTCTACAGACACCTTAACCAGTGTTCCTTGTAAGCGGTGTGCTTGTGCAGTCACCCAGGAAGGATTCAAATGCCCCCCGCTCGTAAGCCGAGCACCCACAGCCAGGTCTCTGATTCTACTGGTGGTGCACATACACACATGCCCCAGTGCACACAGAAAAAGTTATTTCACAGATGGATGGAAAAAAAAATCTTCACATGGATGGGGAAAAAAAAAAAAAAAAAAAAAAAAAAAAGGGAGACACTGACCTTAACTCCCCCTCCACATTAAGCTTTAAGACAGCATAGGTTTCTTATTCTTCAGTAAGAATGTGTAATAAGTGATATAGCAAATTCCAATAATACATCACAGCCTCAGGAACAGTTTCTACCTGTTTAGTTTTGTACTGCTATTGCTTTGGGCCAATCAATATTTGTCTAATACATTCCTTACATTCATGGCATTCCATGCCAAACAAAAGATTACAATGTGTTTTTGTTTACACAAACTTCTGATAACCTCTTGGAAGTGGGTCACATAACTCTGTGCTTTTTCCATTTCAACAGAACCTCTGCAAGCAAATATCTTCTACTAGATCTAGGACTCCACTTTAAAACCCCTGCGCTCTCACATGTAGCTATAAGGAGGAGAAACTGATCATAAATTATGGCTGTTTGGGAGGCCAACAGACACTTGGCACAGAGACAATAAAGCGTGACTGAAAGTGGAATATAAGTGGGAGCACGTAACTTAAGCCCTTAAATAGTTTATTGACTATAACACAATTTTAACCCTTTTCACAATTTGCGTAAAAGGTGACATTTTCTTTATCGGTGACCCAGTTTAGTTTCCATCAGCTTGAGGTCTCAGCGCAACATGTCTCCCCGTCAGACTGCGCATTCTACCCCGACTCACAACTTCTTACTGTTTTACGCTCCCATTGTCAGGAGGCCGAGGCTGGATTCAAGGGGCTTGGCTGCCAGACGGTTAGGGCGGGAGAAAGCAGCGCGGTCATGGTTTTGGAATGCTTCCGTACTCCAAAGCCATTACAAAGCTCCTAACACAAATGTTTAAAGGCTACCTCTGCAGGAAGCAAGGAGCACCGCTCGGAGGAGATGGACAGGCTGCTTGTGAGCACTGGGAAACGGCACCTAGGACATAAAAATGCGCCCCAGGAGCACGCTCGCCCACAGAAAAGCCAAGTGGGGGGAGGGATGGGGAAGACCACCACCCTTCCAGCCTGCTTAGTTCGAGCAAACTCCTGCCACTTGGGGGCATGCCACACTGGAGCGCGACCAGGGAGCCCAAGCAGCGGGCACTGGCTGATTAACAAGTGGATTGGACCCACCACAGCGAACGCCCCTGAGTCTCGAAGGTGCCGCAGGGCTGCTGCTTGGGCCGGAGATACAAGCCAACAGGTACGCAGAGACCCCGCGGCTCCCCAGGCAGGGGAAGTAGCGCTGCTGGCCAGGGAAAGGCTCCCCGGGATGTTTGCTCAGCTGGCTGCTCTCTCTCTCTTAGCCCCCACCCAGCAGCTGAGCAC
>JANRFK010003199.1:14805638-14815720 GCA_030068395.1 Apalone spinifera
AGGTCCCTTCCAGTCCTAGTATTCTATGATTCTATGATTTCTACATCAAAAGCTATGAATGGGACACATCCAGCCCACTTAATTAGCTAAATTAACAGGGGTCCTACATTTACAGGTACTTTCTCTGCTGTTATATATACCTCTTGCTTTCCGTTATTTCCACTCCAATTCATCTGAGGAAGTGGGTTTTGCTCATGAAAGCTCATGATTCTGTATATTTTGGTTAGTCTCTAAGGGCACATCTACACAGCAGGGTAAAACTCAAATTAAGCTACGCAACTTCAGCTATGTCAATTGCGTAGCCACAGTCAAAATAGCTTAATTTGGCTTTTGGCGTGGTCTACGCAGCAAGAAGTCAAAGGAAGAACTCTCCTCCTTCGACTTCCTTTACTCCTCGTGAAATGAGGGTTACAGGAGTCGAAGTAAAAAGTCCTCCAGCTCAACATTATGTCGAAACAACGGCTTGCTGTGCAGACGCGCACTGTGTTATTCCAAAATAACGCTGCTGTGTAGATGTACCCTAACGTGGCACAGGATTACTCGTGTTTACAATAGCCAGTCTGCATAGCATAGCCGGTAGCCAGCTGTGCCTAGTGGTCCATCTCACATCTATCACGTAACAGCATTACACAGGCTATCTGATTCCATGTATCTAACACGGGGCGGGGAACCTTTTTTGGGTCGGGGGCCACTGACCCACTGAAAAACCAGTTGGCGGCTGCACACAAGCAAAAACCAACCAACCCCTCACTGACATGGCCCCCGACTGAGAAAGAGAAAGAGGCTCCCCTACACTCCCCTCACACGCCACAGTCTAGACCGGCTCTGGCTAGTCGATTTGGGTGCTCCAGCCTCATGGGGGGACAGCGGGAGGGCTGGAGCGCCAGCGTGCAATGATCCCAGAATATGTGCCCGCTGGGGAGCTCTGAGCCTTGGGAGCCGGATCCAGACAAGCCAGGGGCCACATCTGGCCCCCGAGCCTTAGGTTCCCCAGCCCTGATCTAAGTGCTCATCCCTTCTGTATAGCTAGTAGCGAGATGATCTTGTGTCTCAGAGCTAGTCTGCTGTGGCCAGTAGCCAGTGGACTTGAGATTTACGGCTTCAGTGAATTAGGAGCACAAAGAAAGCGTGTCACATTTATCACTCACACACAGACAGCTATGTGAAGCTCCCACACACACACACACACACACATTCCTGCAGCTGTGTGACACGCAAGGAGTGTCACTTATGAACATAAATAAGAACCCCAAGACAGAAATCAGGAAACAGGATCTGGCTTTGCCGGTGATGGCATTTCCTGTCTTTACAGCCATCCACTGCAGCAAAAAGAGGATAAAGCGCTTTATTTCAGAGGGTAGATGTTTTGTGCGGCATCACACGGTAAGGAACTGGAAGAAGAGGGGGCAGAAGGTGATGTAAGCCCCCGCAAAGCGGATACAGCACAGACTGAACCTGGCTGGTCCTCCGGACCCATCACTTCATCTGTCAGCAGGCTGGTGTCTCAGGGGAGAGGAAAAATTCTTATTGATTCAAAGAAAGGATTAGACCTCCACTGTAAGGGAATAAGAAGAGTGTTCACTAATACAGTCAGTAGAGCCATCAGTGCTCAGGGCAGAAACTGATCTCTGGCCGGTGATGCAATGGGACAGCGTTCCAGGAGTGATCAGCTGTTTTGGTCTTTGCTGGGGTCTGGATAGGAGACTGGCTGGACCATTGGTCTCTTAAGAATGGCCACACTGGGCCAGACTAAAGGTCCATTTAGTCCAGAATTCTGTCTTCGGACAGTGCCCAATGTGAGGTGCCCCAGAGGGAATGAACAGGTCAGGTAAGCATCAAGTGATTCCTCCCCTGTCAAGCCATTTCCAGCTTCTGGCAAACAGAGGCCAGAGACACTATTCCTACCCAGCCTGGCTAATATCCTCTGTGAATTTATCTAGCTCTTTGTTGAACCTTGTTAAAGCCCTGGCCTTCACAACAACATCCTCTGGCAAGGAGTTCCACAGGTTGACAGTGCACGGTGTGAAGAGCTCAATAGGAAAAGGGACAACCTAATGGTGGTACAATGACTGAGGCACTGAACTGGCAATCAAGTACTGGGCATTATTCTCACCTCAGCCTTCTGCTCTCACCACTCTGTGCCTCAATTTCTCCACCTGTAAAATGATGGCAATGATGCTTACACACCTTTGTCACCTACTGTGCGCATGGTAGGTGAAAAACCTCCTACCAACACAAAGCTCTAGATTGATTCTATTGTGGTTGCTTCTCCTGTGCTGTGATAGCAGATTCCAGAGCTGGTGTGGGCTAGAGTCCACTGTTGCGCTGGGCATTACCGAGAGCAAAGCTGGTGGAACCGTTTCCAGCGGTGACAAGGAGCAGAGGAAACCACCAAGGGGACGTTCCTGTTATCTCTGCCTCCTCAACACTTACCAACCCACTCCTGGCATTCTCAGCACCTTTTTCTGCCAGATGGTTCCAGGAATAGCTGATTTGTGTCACCCAACCCCTTCCACCAGACACTGTTACCAGCACTTTCCTCCTGAAACACAGGGAACTTGCACCATCTCACCATGCATCCTGGCCTGTCTCACCTCTCCTCCTTGACCACCACTATCCACAGCAGGGCTCAGAGGACTCGCCGAGGGGGCCCTGCAAACACCGAGCGAAAGATGGCCCCTCACCTGAAGAGCTGACAGCCTAAACAGGCCGGCCAGGGGAGAAACCACTGATGCATGGCCACAAAGCAGGTCAGTGGCAGAGCTGGGAACAGGCACCTGACCCCTCCGTCTGTCGCCCTGTCTGCCAGACTGCACCAGGAGTGCCAAGGTTTGCTAAAATCTGTATTGCAGGCCAACTATCCCTCCACCTCACCGCCTGCCCATTGAGCTTCTTTGCCCCCTGCGAGCTGCCCACCTCTTACTTCAACCCCAGCCCTGTTCTGCCTACTGACACTTCCCGTCTTGCCCCACTGTCACCCGCCTGTCGCTCTCCCACCCTCCCGGAGCCCCTTCCATTCCTTCTGGACTCGCCCCGGGCCTGGATCGATCTGCCCAGCAATAAACAGGTACCAGAGCTCCCGTCAGGAGCAGGGCCCCCTCGTGCAGGCGTGACACAGGTACAGAGTAGCAGGCTGCAGCGGACCTCGCAATCCAACGCCAGAGCCAATGGCCAACAAGGGGGGAACAAGCAATGCAGGGAGTGGGGAGGGAGGTGGCCGTGGGTAACACATGCGCACAAGCCTGTTGTTAGATCTTCCGCTTCGTCCCGCATGGTGCCGAGCATCCAGCACCCTGGCTCTAACCACGGGGCTCAGCAGTGTTTTCCCGTCAGACACAGGGATTTGCCAGGGAAGGAAGGGGAAGGCAAAGCATAACCAGTATCCCACTTGGAAAGCCCCCTGTGAATCAGCTCTGGGACCTGGCTCAGACCCAGCAGAATCTATTTCAGAGGGGGGGTTGGCCTCAGGGGGACATTTTTTCTTCATTTACTGCGTTTCAGATTTGGAACTGGCTCCAAAGGAAACATTTCCCTGCACCGAAAGGGAACAGAAAAGGAAGATTTAAATACAGCTCCTTCTGGATTTCCTTTCTTTTGTACAGTCCTCAGCCGGGGTTCCAGGAAAGCAAACGCCCCTTCTCAGCAGCAGCTAGCAGCTAACGCACCTTCCCCTGCAAACAGGGAGAGCACGCGTGTCAGAGAGCACTTGTGTATCGGAGAGTGTGTGCGTCGAGAGTGCATGCGTGTCAGAGAGCATGTGCGCCTGTCAGAGAGCGCATGTGCATGTCAGACAGCACGTGCACATCTGAGCATGTGTGTCAGAGAGCACGTGTCAGAGAGCACATGCGTGTCAGAGAGCATGTGCACACGCCTGGTAACACTGGAGACAGGAGAGGGAGAAAGTGCAAGCAGGAGTTGCAGAAAGGAACTGAAGAGAGAGGACTCCAGCAGCCCCCCAGATCTATACCGGCTCCCTGCAATGGCTCACACTTCCCAGCACGAGGCTGCTACGTCTTCCTGCCCCCCGAGGAGCACAAACACTGCTGGGAAGAGGGAGTCCTGCTCCCAGGACTGGGGTCTGAGATCACCTTGGGCCCCCTGCAAACTGGCACAGAAAAGCCCTTGAGTGGCCAGTGAAAAGGACACCCTGCCTAAGCCGTTTGCACCCAGAGGCTCTTGGGAATTGGATGCCCAAATGCTAGGCACCATCCAGGTGGTATGTCCACACACCACCCCATCAGGTTTCCTTCACCGTGCTGGGAGGGGCAATCTTAAGCCCCACTTCTCCCCACCGCCTGCAGCTCCTGCTGACACTTGGTCTGCACCTCCAGCGTCTCCTCTTCAAGCCAAAAGCCGGGCTTCCCAGCTCGGCCACCTCTTTTCCTTGAAGATCAGCTCCGGGAGGCAGTGTGTACTTCCCTACTGCTTTCCAGTGCTCCTTGCTCCTTTTTGGCACCCAAACCCAGACAGCATCCACATTGCGATGCGACAAAAGTTGCAACAAATGCCCAGTTTTGGTGGCAAAAAACTTCCCCCTCCACATGAGACTTTTCTCTCTCTCTCTCCCTTTATTGGACAGTCACATATGCAGTGGGCACTGTGCAGCAGGCTTTTTGTTGAGCTGATTGACCTCCAGCATGTTTCCCACAATGCCCAATTAGCCACTCTGGCCAGTGCTTTGAACTCCGCTGCGCTTCAGCCATGTAAACAGGTGAACAGATGCGCCCCTCTCACCTGCAAACCCCGGGAACTTTAAAATCCATGTCCTGGTCTCTGGCGTGATGCTCTTGGCTCTCTATGGAGTGGTTCTCATGGTGACTTCTGAGGGAAACAGGGCACTCTCCTGCTTGGAACGCAGAGCGTGCGTGTGTGTGTGTGATTGCAATCACAATCACAGCTGAGAGTGGCCTGTAGGACACATACAACTATATTTCTTGAGCCCAGTGTGAGAAGGCATGTGAGCGAAACCCCCTGCAATGCGGAGCCAAGAGAGAGGGACTCCGGCAGACATACCAGAGAACAATTAGTTTTATTCAGGACTAGCTGGAGTTACCTGGCGTTGCTCGGGGTGGGCAGAGGGGTCCAGCCGGGGGTGCCCCATGTGAGGGGCGGGAGGGGACGAGCATGGTACCTAGGGTGGGCGGGGCAGCCCAGCTCGCGCCCAGGGCTGCAGGTGCCACGGGGGGCAACAACCTCACCACCCGTCCCATAACTTTTGCCCCACTACCTGCCGCACCATGGGCCGCGCCGGGGGCTCCCCTCTCCCGCGGGCTGCCGGGCTCCCCGCCATGCAACCAGGAAGCTGCGCCAACCTCGGGCCACTCCCAGCACCACCGCTGCCTCCCCGCTGGGCTCGCCCCACTGCGCCCACAACCACCCCCTAGCGGGGCCACGAGCGCCAGCCCAGCACTTGGCAACCCTCAGCCGCCGGCGGAGGGGAGGGGCCCGGGCCGAGTGACATCACGGGCGGGAGGGAGGGGGGGCTCCCCCGCCCCAGATGTGCCTGTGCAGTGGAACGGCCTGAGAGGCGAGTGGGGCAGCTGCTGCTCGGAGCGCCGCCCCTCCCCTCGCGCCTCCGCCGCCAGCCTTAGTGAGTGACTGTCCCCGCCGCTTCCCCCCGGGAAGCTGCTTCTCCCCGCACTGCCAACAGTGCCTTCAAACCTTCTCCTGGCGGAAAGGTCACCCCGTGCAAAGTCTGGGCGCGGTAGCTCTATAGTGCCCCACTTAGCGCACAAACAGACAAACATTCTCCTTTCTAGATGAGATTCCAAGAGACTCAACAGTCGCTCTTCTCAGGGCCCAAACACTTAGCGCTGCTTCACCCCACCGCCTGCTGCTAACGGAGCCTGTCTGCCCAGCATCTGCTCCTGCCCTGCTTTGGGGAGCTCCCTCCCTGCAGATCAGCCTGCAAGAAGCAGTGCCTCTCCCTGGCAGGCCTGATTCTTCACCGTTCTGCGCACTGGGGGAGGGGAGGGCGTCTGCACCAGTGCAAAGTGGATGCAAAATCCTGCCATTCTGTTTCAGTAGTGTTTTACATCCTTTCACCAGTGCAAAGGACAATGCCAGGTGCTGCACAGTTAGGCCCACTACGTCCAGTGGCTGGGCCAGGGACTCCTGGTGGACCCCACCGCCAGCTCCCCACCTCTGTTTCAGTTTCTACATGTAGTCAATGGGGATAAGACCTGCCGCGCGCTGGGCTATTGCAAGAGCCGCTTGTAAATTCCTCTCACACTCGCCCTCCTCCAGCCTTTGGCTCAGAGTTTCTCCACAAGCAGTTTCACTAAAAGGTGGGATTTTACACTTTTGTTAAACCAGGGCAAAGGTTGTGTTCTTCCAGAGGCTTATTGTGGTTTAGTTTAAGTCCATTTGGGACAGCCGTAGGCTAAAGAGTATGAGCCACGCAAAGCTAATGAGAGGGCCCACACAGGGCTTGCAGAGTTCAACCAAACGGTTTCCAGTAAAGCCAGGAAGGTTTGCATGGAGACAAGGCCGGGGGCAGAGGGGGCTCACCGCCCCCTGGCGCCCATGTGATTCTATCTGAGGATTTCTCGGGGGGGGGGGGGGGGGGGGGGGGGGGGGGGGATGTTCAGTTGAGTTTTAGGGTCTCTACCCATTTCCCCCGCCCCTCAACCCCTGTTTGAAGTGTGTGATGGGGTGCAGTGGTCCCATTCCCGAGCCGGAGCAGCGGCTGAGGAGCATGGCGGTCCGGCTCCTCCCCTGCGCCGCTGCTGCACGTGCTCCAGCCGCGTGCCGGGAGCTTTCAACGCCGGCGGCATGGAGAGTGCGGGGGGACGACCTGGAGGCAGCAGCACACCGGCCGGAGAAATGCTGTCTCACCAGGCAGAGGACGGGGGGTTTCCCGACCTCTCCACCACCCGGGGCACCAGGGGTGGTTGGCCGCATAGGGCTTCGACACAGGGGAGACCAGGAGCCGCCTGACACGCCCCCCGAGCCTCCCCACTCGGCGGGAGGACTAGGACGCCAGACGCCGAGGGAGATGCAGGACGCCAAGCCCAAGAGAGCGTCTTCTCTCGTACCGAGCAAAGGGAGGTAGGCACTAGCGTGGGTAGGAAGTGGCCCAGGGCAGGAACGGAGGCCCGAGAGGTTGATGGGTTTCGGGGTATCGCCCCTGTCAACCAGGTAGCAGCGGCTGCCCTTACCTTGCGGGCCCTGGGCCGGGACTCTGAGGAGCGGGAGGGCTCGTGTCCCCCTGCCCCCACTCACAGACGGGTCAGAGCTCTTTGTCGGGCGGGAGTAAGGCCCCTAGATTGTAGCCGCTATGGAGCCGTTGAACTGGGACTTGGACCCGGACAGGGCATAGGGCTGAACTATGGACCCTGGGTGCATGCCGTTGAACCGGCCAAGGGTGAAGGGGACGGATAGGCCAGGGCAGGAAGGCGATCCCGGAAGTGGGGAACACGCCCTGAGGGAGGTGGACGCTGGAAGGGTCACTGGTTACCCTGGTTCCGGCGTGGTTCCCTCAGTAGGGTGAGAGCAAACGGGGAGCTAGCCACTGCCGGGCCCCCCGCTGGTGACCAGCTCCTGCTAAAGTGTTAAAAAACAAAACACCCAAAATCCCACGTTCTGAAGCAGCCCGAACCCAACTGGAATCTGTTTGGATGAGGGGAGGGGACAAGGAGGTGACCCGCCTGCCAGCAAGCACTCTGCGGCCCCTGCACGGAGCTAGCCGGAGGCTGGGGCAGTGAAGGTACAGCACCTGGTGGGAAAGACGAAGGGGCGGAGGCCCGGGCCATGCCCCCAGAGAGGAATACATGTTCATTGGAAAGGCTCTGCCGAGCCTAATGAATAGCCCATTAGCCAGGCCATCAATCAGAGCCTGCCTGAAGGCTCCACTCCATCTCCAGGCCATCAATTTGGCATCAGATTTATGGGCAGGGCTGGGGAGGGCCCGGTACCGAACAGCGCTGCTGCCCTCTGGTGCCCAGCTGCCTTCACCACACGGCTGCACTCCCCTCCATCCCTTCCCAGGCACTGCCCGCTCTGTGCTACCCGCCCAAGGTGGGGCAGGCTCCAGGCTGCCGGCGCAGTGGCAGCGCCCTCACCAGCTGTGCAGCCACGAGGGATGCAGGCACACAGCCCCGGCAGGTCTGCGGAGGAAGGAGATGGCCCCATTAAAGCCAGAGGGTACCTCTACATTGCAGCCAGCACAGACAGACTCAGGCTCGGTCTGCTCCAACCAGCCGTGTGGCTACTGTGGCTCGGGTGGTAGAATAGGTGAGTCCAGGCCCATCCGAACACCTGCATCCACCCTCAAGCAGCCAGCCCCGCCCCGCCCGCGGCCCCTGCAGCAACATCACGCTGCTATTTTAGCGTGCGAGCGCGCGGGGAGCCCGCACCCATCTGCCGGCGTAGCCCTGGGGCAGCCGCTACCGCTACAAGCCTTCTGAGCCCGAAGCTCAGCACTTGATAGGTGAAGACGGCAGGCTGGAATTGGAGCGGGGCACTTGGCAGCTCTGAACAGGACGCCACTCCTGTGGGTGCCTATGGCTTCAGAGCCGCCTGCTGGGAAACGCTAGCAGGAATCTGCCCCCTTCTCCTGGGCGTCACAGGTAACCCTAGCACACTGGTCCCCAACGCGGTGCCCTCAGGCGCCATGGCGCCCGCTGGGCCACTTCTGTGCACCCGCCGAGTGATCGGGGCCGACTCCGGCCCCGCCCCCGGGGGGGGGCCCGGCACAGGGATGGCGCCAGCCCCGGGCGTGCAGCACATAGGCTGCCCTGCCCCCGGGCACGCGGCGTATGGGTGTCCCCGCCCAGGGCACGTGGCACAGGAGCAGCGCCGGCCCCAAGAGTGTGGCACATGGGTGGCGCCGGCACCGGGCACGCAGCATATGGGTGGCCCCGCCCCCGGGTGCCTGGCCCGTGAGTGGCCCTCTCCCCGGCAGCCCCAAAAGGTTGGGGACCACTGCCCTAGCGTATGCCACAGCGGGCCCAGAGACAATCCCACACTCCCTGAGGAACCATGGAGTTTAGTTGGCCTATTATATGGCAAGAGATTCTACCCTTTTCCATTGCTGCAGGACAGCACTGCTCACCTTGGGCATGGCCCCATTGGGAACGGGTGGGAGTGCTAGTCTGAGACGGGCTGTATGGCACTGATAGCCTAGACAGCATTCGCACCTGAGCCTCTCAAGACTGGAGCCAGGGGCTCATACAACTCCACATCCTCTAATGTGATCAAGCCATCAGGTACCGTGCCATGGACATTGGCCAAAGCGGACAGTCTGCGCCAAAGGATAAAGGGACACACATCAAACATCAGAAATGGTAACACACAGAAACCCACAGGCAGCATTGTATCCTGCCTGGGCACTCCGTCATGGATTTAAAAGCAGCCATCCTCCTACCAAGGAATTTCACCAGCCAGTTACAGAGAGCTCTGCAGCACTGGAATTCATCTACACATTTGACACTGTTACCCTGGGCTTGAACAGAAACATTAACTGGTTGATGCACTGCAAAGTCAATTTCCCCTGCCTTTCACATCTGCATTCCCACATCAAAAGCTACATATGGGACACATCCAGCCCACTTAATTAGCCTCATTTACACAGCTACTACGTTTGTCAGGTACTTCTACTGTTATACAGTTCTTGGTTTCTGTGATTTCCACTCCAGTTCATCTGCGGAAGTGGGTTTTACCCACGAAAGCTCACGGTTCTATGTATTTTGGTTAGTCACTCAGGTGCCACAGGACCACACATTGGTTTTAAAGTCAGAGAAGTTATCCACTTACTTAAGAGCTTTGGATCAGGCCCTGGATCCCAAGAGTTCCAGCCAGGCCCCAGAATTCACCTGCTCTTTAATTCCAACCTGAGTGATCATCAGCAGAGGTAGCCCAGCTAGTAGTTGGGGAGACACTGGCCAGCCCAGGAGGGGCATGAGCAGTACATAAGAACATGAGAACAGACAGACGGGGTCAGACCAAAGGTCCATCTAGCCCAGCGTCCTGTCTCCCGGAAGTGGCCAATGCCAGGTGCCACCGACGGAAGGAAGAGGGCAGGTGCTCAAAACAGGTGGAATGCTAACCAGGAGTTGTTGTTTTGTTTGGGGGTTTTGCTA
>JANRFK010003199.1:14858854-14870684 GCA_030068395.1 Apalone spinifera
AGTCCCCTCCCCCCCATTTTTGTTCTTCCCATGGCACTTTCCCGCTGTGCTGGCTGGATAATCCTATTTGTATTGGGCTTTGTGTAGATGCAGATAGCCAGGCGGGCGAGGCAGGGAGACAGTGTGTGAGGGGGGAGCCGTGCAGGAGCCCAGCCCAAGAGGACGAAGGCCCTGCAGATCTCTGAAACCTTCCCCAGCAGATTTCAGAGCCACAGATGGAGACCTGTGGGGCTAAGCAGCCCCCTGTCTGATTATCAGCCTTCCCCCATGGCTCATGTTCTCATGCCTTGAAACATTCTTGTGGTTCTTCTCTGGACCCTCTCCAATTTCTCTACATCTTTCTTGAAATGCGGTGCCCAGAACTGGACACAATACTCCAACTGAGGCCTAACCAGCGCAGAGTGAAGCGGAAGAATGACTTCTCGTGTCTTGCTCACAACACACCTGTTAATGCATCCCACAATCATGTTTGCTTTCTTTGCAACAGCGTCACACTGTTGACTCATATTCAGCTGGTGGTCCACTATAACCCCTAGATCCCTTTCTGCCATACTCCTTCCCAGACAGTCGCTTCCCATTCTGTATGTGTGACACAGACTGTTCCTTCCTAAGTGGCGCACTTTGCATTTGTCCTCATTCAACTTCATCCGGTTTGCCTGAGACCATCTCTTCGGTATGAATGCAGGCTGCCCTGCGGGGACCCTCCCACGCTGTGCGGGACGGGTGCCAGCTGCAGAGCGCGGCTCCACACGTGCCAGGGAGCAGCATTCAGCCTAGAAGGCGCGAGTTGGAAGGGCCCTTGGGAGGTGAGTTCCGCCTGGCCGTGGTGGGGCTCGGCCTGAGCCAGCGCTGGCTTTGCCTCCAATGACGGGTGCATCCTGCCGGCCGCAGCTTCGCTCCACCAGAGAGGAAAGGGCGCTGCATTCCTGGGGCTCCTTCGCCCAGCCTGAAGGGCACATCCCAGGGCCAGTTCCCCATGGCCGGGGGCAGGCTGAGGACCCTGGCCCAGGCCCTCGGGGGCACCGTCTCAGCAGCTCCCCCAGTTCGAGCGACCAGGTGTCTCTCAGCCCTCCTCTCACATGGTGCCTACTGCTGTCCCCTGCAGGCTCTGTGCCCGTCCGTGTGCGTGCCCGGTGGCTAGGGCTCCCTGCTGTCCGTAAGGGGGTGCTGGGCCCAAGGAAAGCAAAGCAAAGCCGCTCTCCCGCCGTTACCCCACCCCCAAACGCTCGCTGCTCAGGCCTGGCTCCTGGATATTGCTGTGTGCTCCGCAGTCGCTGATGAGCTGGGTCGGGCAGAGCCAGCCAGGCAGCCAGCTGGTTTAGAGATGGGCCCGGGGCAATGCCCTCGAGTCCAAGTGTCTGACAGCGCTCCTCCAAGGCAGGGCGGGTCTGGTCTAGCAAGAGGAGTGCTGGGTCGAAGTGCAAGAGAGGCCTCGGCCCTGCTCCCCCAGCCCAGCCCGGCCAGGCTGCCCCACGCCGTTCCTTTCATGGCTTTCTGCTGCGGTCCTGGGCCATGCCATGCCGGTCTGTGCCGGGCCAGCCTGCCCTGGCCCTCCTGTAGACTTTAGGTCCAAGAGACCGCGATGGTGATCTGAGCTGACCTCTGGCATAACCAGGCTAGACAGGAAGGCCTGGCCGTGGGGAACTGGAGTCTGGGGCCTTTGGAGTGATTGCTGAGCTAGGCAGGGAGCTCTGGGTTTGGCTTAACAGCGCCCAGCGACGGAGAGCCGGCTGCATCCCTTGGGAAATCGCGCCAGTGGTTAATTACTGTGCCCGCTAACCAGCCTGGGTCCGACAGTGTGCCCCATTACTGCCCTGTGCCAGGCCTCGCTACCCCAGGCTGGCTGTGCTCCCCCCGTGTCCCGGCTGGCTTGTCGCTCCTGCTGGGACCCAGGAGGTCCAAATTGATCCAAATTGTCCGTGAGGCCTCCTGAGCTAAGGTCGGTGCCCATCTGAGTGTATAGACCATCCGGCTGGCGGCCTCTCTGCTGCCCTGTCCCACTGGAGTCTCCCCAAGAGCCGGTGCCTGTGAAATCCCAGCTGCTTGTTTCTGACTTAACCCCAGCGTTTGTCCAGCGCAGTCGAGCTCCCTTTCCGTCCCATGAATTATTCCCTGGGCGCGACGTGCAGCCGTCTTTCATTTCACCCTTTCCGGCGGCAGCCTCGGCCTCGCTCATAAATATTTCCTCTGGCTGCGTGCACAGGGCTGTAATGAAATGATCTGCGCAGGAAAAGGCAGGGGCTGGCTGGCCGGGCACTGGGGGAGTGGATGGAGGTGTCTGTTACAGTCCTTGGCTCATGTTACCACCAGCCGCTGTGCATGCCACCCAGATCGTTGGTGGGCAGACGGTGCCGCGTACGAACCGTGTGATACCCAGGGGAGCTGCCCTGGGCAAGAAGGGATGCAGCTATGGCCTGTCTTGGGATGTTCATTTTGTTACTCAGGGTATGATGGTCAGTCCTGCCAATAGTCCTGGGACCCAGCAACACAAAAGGGCCCAGAATTCTTGAAAGTGCTGCCGCAGCCTCAGTTTCCCCCTTTGTGAAATGGGCTCAATATTCCTGCCGATGTGTGACTGATCTGATCAGGCTGAAACTCACCCGGGCAGTGTCCTGTGCGGGGCGTCCCCAATCGTGGCTGGGGCCTGGAAGAGCTTGGATGCGACCACTAATAATCCCCATTGGGATCGGCACGGTGCAGGGATGGAGCTGCTGCCCCTGGTTCTCTCTCATTCGCAGGATGGGCCCCAGTCCACCTGGACAGAGGAACTGCACTCTGGGTACCAACTCTCGCCATAGGCAGGGTCCTTTCGACTCGGCACCCACGGCGGGAGCCCCTGGGCTGGCCGTGCTTGGGAGGGGAGACCCCTTTTGCTCTTTTCTATTTCATGGTGAAAGAATAGAGAGGCTCTCGAGGTGTCTGGTCGGGCCGGAGGCAGGCCCCTGATCCGGTGAGACGAGCGCGCCCAGGTGGGCAGCTCCCCTCCCCGCCGGGCTGTGGCGCCGAGGGGACGCGGCGGCTGTCGGTGCGCGATGCCCGGCCCTTCTGAATGGTCTGTTCGTGTGCCTGTGGTGCACCCATCCCTCCAGCAAGATAGCGTTTGTATTGCCGGCGGTCCCCTCTCCCCGGGAGCTGGCTCTGTCGCTGGGCACGGGCTGGAGGGACGGGGCCGTCTCTGGATAACAGCCCCACGGAGCCAGGGCCATAGGGGAGGTGGCTTTGTCTCTTTCCAGCTGTGTATGACGTGCGGCTTCCTTTGCTGCTGGGTACCGCAGACTGCCGGCTGCTGGTGTAATTCATGCCTTGTGCAAACGCCAGTTGGCGTCACCTCGGTTAGTGGCCCTGCAAACCCAAGGGGCTGGCCTCGAGCGCTCGAGCTCCCTGCCAGGCCGACATTGGGTGATTTGCCAGGCTGCAGGAAGGGGGTTTCCAACATGGCAGTGTGGTGGCTGGGTGGAATGAAGGCTCCTTTGGTTTTGCGGCAAAGTCCTGCTGTGCCCACGAACGAGGCAACTGCGAAATCAAGCAGCTGAAAGTCAGAGGCAATTGTCACTGACATGGACCCAGTGCTGCGAGGAATATTTTCCAAAAACGTGCCAAAGCCAACAGCGGGGAGCATCCAGGCGCTGTCATGCTACAAATGCAAGGAGAGCCTGGCAAGCGAAGTAGAGAGGGGGGATTATCCCCATTTAACAGGTGGGGAAACTGAGGCACGGAGCATTGACCCAACTAGGGAGCATGCGTATGACAAGCTGTTTGCTTTGCTGCTGGGTACAGCTGGCGCATGGGAGTGCCAGCTCCTGGCTGGCTTGGGTAGTGAATGCATTGTGAGCTCGGGGAGCGCCTGTGCATGGCGCCATACAGACAGCGTGGAAGGCAGGGCCCCTTGGCTGTGGGGCTCATGGTCTAGGGCCAGATGCCTCTGATGGGCACGGTTGACATTCAGCTGGAACGAGGGCTGGGAATGGGACTCAGACTGAGGCAGGGCGGAAGGGAGTGGAGTGTGCTGAGGGAGCGCGGGGGGCCGAGGGAGGGCAGACGGGCAGCCTGTCAGCAGGAAGGAAGGGATGGCTGGAAGGAAGGAATGTCAGCAGAAAGGAAGGGATGGCTCTTCTCCCGGGGGTCGCGCCGCAGCGGGCAGGGGCAGTTGGATGCCAGGGCAGCCACACTTTGCAGCAAACCTGTTTTGTTTGGGGACAGGAAGCTGGCCGTGGGGGAGTTGCTGCCTCTGGGCGGCTCAGGCAGAGGGAGGCCGTGCTGGGCTCTCCGGCAGCTCGGAGCAGGGCCCTGAAAGGTCGTGGGTGCAGGCCCTGTATCAGCCGCAGCCCCCCCACCCTGTATGACCTTGGGGCAGTGACAGCCGCGCTCTGCAGGATAGCCGCATGGCCTGGTCTCCCAGCTGAGCAGGAGCTCAGACATGAAAGGTGCTCAGACGCTACTGTGAGGGGGCCGGGGAAGACCATAGGGCGGCAGCGAGAGGGCTGGGAGACAAGGGGGGATGATCGCCAGCCTCGTTCATCTCTGCGGCCCCAGCAGCTGGCCCTACGCGTGGTTCAGCTGGCCACAGAGCGTGTGTGGCCTGCTCAGGGTTATTCTACCTCCTTCCGTAGCCCGGCGCCCCACCCTCTGCCCCGTGAAATGCTGGGGAGCGTGCATGGCTGCCGGCATGAGGGGTGCGTGCGCTCACCAGCATGACGTGCGTCCAAGGCGGGCTGCATGTGCCGAGAGTCGCATGGCAGGCTTGGGAGCCCTGCCCCGCCCGTTTGTGCTTGTTTGCCTGGGTGCCAGGCTCATGCCCAGCCCCTCCACTCCCCTGTCAGCCTAGCTCCTTTCCGCTCTTCGCGGCGGGTTCCCCTCGTTGCTGCTGTGTCTTCACCTTGGAAAGGCTGGGATGGGGGGGGGGGTGTGTGCCGTGTGCGGGGGTGTGAGCAGGGACGGCGTCCCAAACCAAAGCCTCGACAGCCCTGCCCTCTCATTTTACAACAGGGAAACCGAGGCACGGAGCGTTTCAGAGACTCGGTGGCAGAGCTGGGAACGGTGCCATGTCGGCTGCTGGACAGTGCCACTTCCCAGGGTGGGAGCTGGAGGGTGGCATCCTGCGGGACACGTGCTCAGCTGCACTCCAGCTGTGTCCTGGCTTAAGAAAATCCAGCCAGCTGGCCTGGAGGGATGGGCGTGGCATCGGAGAGCCAGCTGCTGCCAGGAATCCCATCTGCAGCCGGAGCTGGGGGAACACGGGGGGAGCCTGGAGCAGACGGGCCGGGCGCTGAGCCAGGGTGTCTGCACGAGGACAGCTGCCCGCGGCTAGGCCCGCTCCCGGCAGGTTCCCTGCGGGGCACAGGAGGGGCCGTCTGCCTTTCTGGACCCTGCAGCCAGCCCACGGCACGGCGCCTCCTGCTGGTTAGACTCTGGGAGCAGCGTGACAGCTCGCTGAGCCCCCCCGGGTCGGCACACAGCCTCAGAGCAGGGAGCCACCCGATGAGGGGCAGAGATGTCCCAGGGCGTGGAACCTGGCGAGAAGGGCAGTGGGAAAGGGACAGGGAGAAGGCTGGTTCTTCAGCTTGGCTTCCCGAAGCAATGGGGCGATGGTGCTGACTCGCTCTCTCCCTGGCACTGGCCTGGAGGGGGGCTCAGCGTTCACGGGGTCACACTGCTAGGCAGACCTTGGGAGGGTGCTGCATGTGCATGGATGGTCCCGTAGGGAAAGCTCTCTGTAAGGTGCTAGCTGGCAGAGCCTCACGACCCCCCCACCTCATGTCACAGATGGGGAAACTGAGGCAGGGAGTGTTTTGGTGACCTGTGCTGCTCGGTGGCAGAGCCGGGACAGTGCCCAGAAATCCTGACTCCTCGCCCCTCCTCCAGTTCCTGGCTGGTGCTGCTTCCTTTGCATTCCCGGCGGTGCCCCAGGCCCGGCCAGACATGTGCGTTCGTACAAATCATAGACGCACGGGAGCGCCCCAGGCAGGACTCCTCCTGGGCAGGCAGCCAGCAGCCCCGCGAGCTGCCAGGGCCGGGCCACCAAGCACGTCTCGCCAGTTCCTTCCGCTCCAGCCTGTGTCGCTTCCCTGCGTCCTCAGCAGCCCCTTCCCCTCCGTGCCCGCTGGCACATCCTTGTGCTTCGGGTGCCGGTGTGGGATTGCAGCACTCCTCTGGGAGCAGGGGAGGTGCTCCTTGGCAGCCAGCATTCGCCTCGAGCTGATGAGACCAGCGTGCACGGGGCCAGCGGCAGCTGCTCCTTGCGGGCGGCCTGCGGACAGCACGCTTGGCATGAGGGCGCGGGGTCCTCTCCGGAGAGCGGCTCCGCTGCCCAGCTCTCTCTGGCACCAGCAGAGGCCAGAGTGCTGCGTGTTCAGAGCAGAGCGCCGGGCTCCCTGAGAACGGCCCCCCCAGGCTGTGACGTGCCTGGGAATGGGCGCAGGTGCTTGGGGCTACGCTGGGGGGAATCCCGCCAGCTGGCAACCCAGCTTGTCTGACCTGCCTCCTGAAAAATGCCTGCTCACGTGGCCGGGCCATGGGGCCTGTTCGCATCAGGGCTGGGGAAGAGGGGACCCGTCAGCGGACTCCCAGGATGGCAGGTCCCCTCCCCCATCTCCGTGCTTCCCCCTGCACGTCCCTGGCCCTGGGCACGGCCAGTCTACTTGGCAGTTGTGCGACTTCCCCCTCTGGTGCATTGTGCCCCGACTCGGGCTGGGCCGTCTCTGGCTGCGGTGGACGGAGGGAGTGACTCTGTCATGGGCAGGGGCGGGGGAGGGTTTGGAACGATTCCCTGCTGTCCCCGGGACTGCTCTTGCCCGAGCAGACGAGGCTGCACCTGGGGTGGGGAGTGGGGTGCAGCAGGGGCAGGGCCCGGTCTGGAGAAGGAGAGCTTGGGCACAGCGTAGTGGCGGGCAGTCGTAGCAGCTACAGTGGGAAAGGTCTCTTCCAGCCGAGCCATTTAACTCCTCTGGTGACCAGTGCAGGCGCGCTCCAGACAGAATGGCTGCTTCCTGGGCTCTGTGTGGCCCTGTGTCTGGGCCACCCTGCGCCTAGCAGGGTTCTCTGGAGGTGCATATGGCTCCTGCCAGGCTGCCCGGAAAGAGACAGCAGCTGGTCTCGCATTTAGGACAGGGGACGGGAGCTTAGAAGATCTGGGGTCTCTTCCCTTGGGCAAGTCGCATCCCGTCTGTGTAGATTGTAAGCTCCTTCAGGCAGGGCCTCTCTCCCACGCAGTGCACACAGCCCCTCACTGGCTGCGGGGCCTGGCGTGTCAGCCTGTTTGGGCGGGGCGGGTGCCGGCCTGCAGTAACCGTGGGAATGAATTGCCCAGGGAGATTGTGGAATCTCCATCCCTGGCGATATTTAAGAGCAGGTTGGACAGACACCTGGCAGGGATGGTCTAGATGGTGCTTGGTCCTGCTGTGAGGGCCGGGGACTGGGCTCAAAGACCTCTCGAGGGCCCTCTAGGCCTAGGATTCTGTCAGCCCGTTCTGATGGGCAGGTTGCTTCCTGGTCCTGTGTCAGGTCAGCCGGGCTGTCACAGCAGGGATTGTATTCGCTGACTCCAGCATTTCTGCCAGAACTCCTGGCTCGGCACGGAAGTTTTACAGGGACGTGGCTATTTGTCCTGGCCCCCGTCAGGTCCCAGCAGCCTATAAAGAGGGTCCTGAAGTTGCCGATGTACCTGCGGGTGGCACTCAGGAGACCAGCTGAGTGCAGCGCCCAGCTCATGACCGCCGCGGGCCCTTCCAGGCCAGCTGGCTTAGGGGCCGGGATCCTGCCCGGTGGAGGCGCCTCGAGGGTGTCGTTAGTCGCGTGGCTCTTTCTCTCTCTGCTTTCAGATGCCCTGATGTTTGCCCTCCGCGGGAGAGAGCAGGCCTCCCGCAGATCCGTGGATGCACAAGCCGTGGCTGCGAAAGCCCAGTAAAAGGTAAGTGCCGGCATGGCACGCCCATAGAGGAGATGGCTTCCAGAGCCCCGAAGAGCCCTCCGTGGGAAGGGTCAACGCGTCACCGTGTGGGGGGCCCGTTTGCCCTGCTCAACGTAGAAATGCTTTGGGCCCAGAGTGGCGCCTTCAGTCGGGGTCGGGGAGAGGCTGGGACAGTTCGTCCTTTTAAACTCCAGCCAAGAAGGGAGATTCCCTCTCGCCCCCTTGGCGCTGCTGCCTTTAAGGAGGGAAGGGGGCCCACGGGGGTGGGGAAGCTGGGAAGCCAGAGAATAGGTGTCCCTTGGAACAGGAGAACAAGCCCTTATCTGACTGTGCAGTGAAAGAGGCGGGTGGGCAGGTTTGGGTGGAGGCCGATGGGTGGAGCCAAGCCTGGGGCCTCTGGAGCTCAGTGCACGAGCCACTGTCGCCTGAGCCAAAAGCTGGTGCCCAGGAGACTCCGTCTCTCCCTGAAAGTGGTCTCAGCGCCACAGCCAGCAGGGGCCTG
Source organism: Apalone spinifera (assembly GCA_030068395.1). Classification (NCBI taxonomy): domain Eukaryota; kingdom Metazoa; phylum Chordata; order Testudines; family Trionychidae; genus Apalone; species Apalone spinifera. The sequence continues at coordinate 14,867,263 of JANRFK010003199.1, forward strand.
GGTCTCACCGGCCCCTCGCCCCGGTGCGCCGTTCCCGACCTCCCTCCAGGGCCTGGGTCTCACCGGCACCTCGCCCCGGTGCGCCGTTCCCAGCCTCCCTCACAAGGGCGGCTCCCACAGGGGCCACGCTGGGCTGGGAGGCCCCCAAGGGGCTGAGCCGGTTGAGCAAAATGCCCGCGTGCGCTCCGTGACCCACGCAGGAACCGCAGCCATTCCAGCTGTGACCCTGGGCCCCCGCTGCGTGCTGGGGCCCGTGCGCTAGCCCGCAGAGCTGTGAGGGCAGCCGCATGCCGCCTCTCTCTGCGCTCCAGGCCGGCTCCCTTTTGACCCCCCTTCTCTCTGCTCTCGCTAGAATGAGTGACAGCGACCCCCAGAGTTGGAGCAAATGGGTCTGGCTGCTCGCTCTCTGCCTTATCACACTCTGGGGGAGGCTGACGCTGGCCTCGTCGCACCACAGAAGCCATTCAGGTAGGTGCGGGGCGTCTCCCGCTGCATTCGGCACGCCCTGCCTGTGCCCCAAGAGCGCCGTGCATGGGCAGGGGGGGGGAGGAGGTTTGGGAATGGGGCGAGGGGGCTATTTGCCGTCGGAGCGGCTTCAGTCGCACCCGTGACATTGCCCTCATTTTATTAGCCCTGCTGGCCACCAGTTGCCCTGCAGACTGTGCTCGCGGCGACCTGCCCAGCCAGGCGGCAGAAGGTAACCGGGAGCCGAGGGCAGGGCCCTGACCCTGGTGCCCAGGAAGAGAATGGGGAGTAGCGTCCTGTCCAACACAAGGGCTGGCTCAGTGGATCGAGAGCCTCGTGGGTTCCCGGCAGGAACACTGGGCTGGCTCCCAGCCCCATGCAGGAGCCAATGACCGATGTCCAGTGGGGTGTGTGTGTTCCTTCTCGCCCTTATAAGAGGTGTCCTAGTTTTCACGCCAAGCAGTGACTGCGGCTCCTTGCGTGAATAGCGCTGTTCAGCCTCGTGGCCCTTTGCTGGAGGGCACCAGGGGCTTTTTCTGAGCACTTGGCTTGTCAATCTGTGAAGTGGGTTCTGAGTTGTAATTATTTTGAAACAGGCCCTTTCCCAGTTGTTACAGTTTGCTGAGCCTCGTCATTTGTTGCCTCGGATTTGGAAACTGACTCACCTCTTGACTGTAGCAAAATCTAAGACATCTATGTTTCAAGTCTGTTCGTGTCCAGATTTTTGCTTGCTGAATGGTGTTAGCCATAATGATGGTTGGGAAGGACGTTGGTCGTCAGCTAGACGCTCTAGACTTTGAGCATTCATTAAAAATAAAGTGTTGTTCCTTCGGTTGGGAAGGAAATCTTAAAATACAAACTGAGTGTGAGGTCATGTTGAGCCCAAATCACGCGTCAGGACACCTCGCTCTGGGATGTTAACATGTGATTGCATTGTACAGCATGCTATGAATGCACCTACCAACCAGTCCCTGTCTGTGAACTTCAGAAGCGTTCCTGTGTGGATCTGGATTTTACCAGTGCGTAGTGTGTGTAACTGATCAGATTTTTTCAGGGTCCTGGGCCCACGTGACTCCAAAGGAGAAATAGTAAAATATTGGTGGGGTTCATAACATGCTGGGAAAAAGGCCTAATTCTTGGAGACTGGTACTGGCTTAGGCCTGACTTGTGACTTTCTAGTGCTGGGGAGGAACTAGACGGCTGCAGTCGTGAGTTTAACTTCCCGAGGCTGTTGGGGCGGGTGCATTTGTAAAGGTGGGTGTAATGATGTAGCCCAAATGTCACAGTCCAGCCAATAGAGACGCATCCCAGGTCCCGTGCCATCTCCCAAGCGAGAGGCGTGGGCCGCCGGGCCGGCGGAACACAGACAGCTCAGAGGTTACAGGGTCCCGGGGTGAGCTGGCCTGATCCCTGACCGCCCCGAGTGGCTGCTTGCTGCAGCCCCGCACCAGGGTGGCGCACAGCTGGCTTCATTGCAAGGCGTCTGGCTTCCGGTAGGACTTGCAGAGCGAGGGAGATGGCAAGGGGCTGAAGGATGAGCAGCGCTCGGGGGAGAGGGTGTGCAGGCTCTGCTCCGTTCCCAGCTGCCGCTGGCGGGGGAAACTGGCGATGCGGGGCCTGGGTCCTGCAGTTGATTTTCCATGCTGCCTCTGGAAGCAAGCCCCTGGCACGGGGTGCATAACTGGGCTTTGGCTCTGAGCCATCAGACGCATCCAGTACTAGGGTTCCGCTAACGTGTTCCCCTCGGTGTCCTGTGGCTTCATGTCCCCCCCCCCATTTTCCATTCGCCCCAGGCTGCAAGCCTTCCCACCGGCCGTCCAGCCTGGCTCCAGGACAGCAAGAGGCATCATTTCCCCTACCCATGCGTGCTCTGAGCCAAGCGGCCCAGCCTTCGCCTGGCCCCGTCTGCGGGCACAAAGCTTCAGAATCCTTTGGAGCCGCGTGATACTCCGTGCATAGGGCAGGAGCCTCTGTGCGAGCCCAGGAAGGAACAGGGGCCGCACACTGAAGAGGCCCAGAATAGAGGCTTACAACAGAACCATTCCCCGTGGCTAGAGAGGGGGCAGCAGCCTGGGCCAGACCCTCTGACATGGTCTGTGTTTGGGAGAGGAGAGAGTTACGTGTTAAACCGGCTGCTCTGTGGCACGACCCTCTCCCAACCCTCCTCCCATCTTGGTAAAACAGCTCCAATCCCATAATCCCCACCCGTACCCGCTGGCACTCAGCCAGCTGCTCGGCGTTGCCTGCGCCACGCTCTCTCTCACCTGTGATCATAAACCCCCAGATCATCTCTGGCGTTCCCTTTGGCAAGAGCTCCAGCATCCTTGGTCTCCCAGCGTGGCCCCAGAGGTGCTCTTGGATTGCTGGTGGTGAGGTCTGAAATAGAGACTGCCGCCCTGTCTGGAGGCGCACGCCTGCCAGACACACTGGGGCAGGAGTGCACCGGGCGATCGATGGAGGATTTGCATTGTTTGCAGATGTGTTTGTTCAGCTAGACAAATACACAGAGGTGTTTAATTTAGCATCACGCGCTGTCTGCTATCACAACCCCTCCCTGGAGATACTCCGGATGGAGACTGGCAGATAGATCGCTGGCAGCAAGCCTTCCCGTTGGTCTGGCTCACATTGCACAGAGTGTAGAACCATGACCTCTTCTTGGGATCCAGCCACTAGCAGTTGGACGACCAGGAGCACGGCAGTGGATGCTTTAAACAGGTCTCTGTTCCCTCCATGAGAAGAAGCGAATGTATAGTCCTGTGGATGACACAGCACACGCTTGCGGGCCTAAAATGAGGTGCCTGTATTCCTGCTGGTCCCATTTTCAGAGGTGTGGTGGCACTTCTGAAAATCATGGAGCAACTGCTTAGCCGTAGGGCTGGGTGTGACGTAAATCCAGAGTTTACGCTGCTTTGTACCTACGTTTGTGAAGAAGCATGTTGTGTTCGTGCCTACGGCGG
>JANRFK010003199.1:14871318-14889663 GCA_030068395.1 Apalone spinifera
CCCCCCCCCCCCCCCCCCCGGTCGCATCAGAAGACTGGCTTAAAGACCAAATGATTTTTTTAAAAGTGAGACACATGTTCTGTGTTTTGAAACTGTTGGGGTCCCATTTCCCCAGCTTTTCTCTGCACGCAGGAGAGCTAGACACTGCCTGTGTTTTAAATGAAAGCCGAGGCTCTTGTGTAATATGATTCTAGGAGCCAAGGAAAGTACCAGTTATCATGAGGCTTGCGGTAGCTGGCAACACTGTTGGGAGCAAACAGGAAACTCAGCATCTCGTAGAGACTGCAGCCAAGATCAGGGCCCCTCTGTGCTAGGTGCTGTACAGACAGCGTGATATTCAGCCGTTGGGTCATGGAGCTTGCAGGCTAAGCTCCTTGACCAGGGTGTCCTAGTAGATCAGTGGCAGGGCTGGGATTGGAACTCCCAGACCCACGTCCTAGTCACACTACGTCTTAGCAAGGGGACGGCTGGGATAAAACCCTCTGTTGGGAGCATGGATGGCGATGGGAATATCCTGAGACACAGCTGCTGTTTATGAGGTCAGGGGCTTGGGGCTGGAATAAATCCCACAGTCCTCACTCCAGCCCGTTGCATTTGCAGATTCTCTGCTCCCTGCCCCTCCTCACCGCTGCAGAGTTTCAGATTCGCTCACGCACAGGCAAGCAAACAACGGATTTTAAAATCTTGCCTCAGAACTAGGATCCAATCGCCAGTGTCCACCTAGCACCCATTTGGCGTCGCTTCCGTGATTACGAGGCTGGATTTAAACAGCCCCATAAATCAAGTGCGCAGATGAAGACGTGTCTAAACGGAGCAGGAAGGCACTTTGGTGAAGGATGGCTCCCCGGGAAATGAATCCCCTGCACAGGTTGGTGGCCTCTAATTGGCAGGCTGGGTCTGGTGGTCCACGCAGTGCGCTCAGTAAGACGTTATCGGCATTGCCCGATTGAACTCATTAGCACGTTCGTCGCGGAACGAGTGGGGGCCAGTGGGTTTAGTCACTCGAGGGTCTGAGATCGGCGTGTGGGCAGGCCCCAGATGTGCATTTGGCGTGGTGCAAGAATGGCGAGCGGCTCTCTCATCGGGCAAAGTGACCACAGCAGCGCGGTGTTTGCTGATCGGTTGCCTCTTGCCTAGGGTGGGGCATCCCCCAGCACTTGCGCTCTGTACATCGAGATAGGAAGTTTCTCAGGCCAGGGCTACACGACATGAGAAAGTCGACCTAAGATAACAACTCCAGCTACGAGTCTGGAGTTGACGTACCTTAGGTTGAATTTCTGCAGCATGTCCTCGCGGTGGGAGGTTGATGGGAGAAACTCTCCCATCAATTTGCCTTGCTCCTCACAACCCCTTGGAATAAATACCAGGGTCAATGAGGGCGCCATCAGAGGTTGATTTAGCGGGTCCTTACTAGACCTGCTACATCAAATCCCAGGAGATCGATCTCCAGAACATTGATATTGGGCTAAGTGTAGACTTGGGCTAAAAGACCCGTGCTAACGTATGCAAGTACAGGTTGAACCTCTCTAGGCTAGCACCGTCAGGGTCCAAGTAGTGCCAAACCATAACATTTGCCAAAGCATGGGAGGTCAATCTTGCCTAGCAGCATCACCAACATTTCCGCTGCTTCTTGGGCTCTTAGGAGACATGTAGGGGGGTACATTAGAGCTAAAGAACAGCACAGAACACTGGGAGACAGGGCTGGTGGCTGTAAACAAACTTTATGGGACCGCGGGACGCTTTGCCCCACCCATGCTAAGTGGACACCCGGCTAACTCGAATCATGCCGGACCATGGATGTTGCCAGATCGGGGAGGCTGAACGTGTAGTAGACGTGAGGCAGGGCTCACTGGGGAGGCTCGCTAGCCCTGTGCTGTGCAGGTCAGCTCTGAGACTCTCTTTATGGTTGATGGCTTGTTGTGAGCCCTGATGATGGGTAGCTGTTCCTGGGTGGCGTGGGGAGGCAGCCACGGGGATAGGAGCCCTGGGTTCTAAGCTGCGTGTGGCATCTGAAGAGGTGGGCTGTGCCTACAGAAGCTCACGATCCCATCGACATGTTCCGTTAGTCTGTGAAGTGCTACCAGACCGGTGGTTGGTTTTTAAGTGTATCCTGTGCAGACTATCTCGGCTGCCCCCTGCAGCTTCTGTTTCATTAGTGCCGCTGCTCCACTCCTGTTAAACATCAAACAGGGCCCGTTCGGCTGAGCAGGAAAGATTGCAGCTTTGAGCAGGAAAAGGGCTTTGAACAGGATGGAAGGCGCAGGTCCCAAAGGCCTTTGGAAAGGCCGGCGGGCAGAGCCACGCCCAGGGACACAAACACCCTTCTGGTGAGCTGAGCGGAGAGGAGCAGGAGCAATTCTCTTGGCTGATGAAACTTGCGTGCCTCTTCCAAACCTTTCTATGCCATGAGCTGTTGAGCTCCCTTGCCCGAGTGCGTTTGCACAGGATGTGTGGATGAGCCACCAAGCCGGATTCTCCAGGGCCCTGCGCGTCCAGGGCCCAAGAAGCGTGAGATGCTTATGTTCGGATGTAGTCATTTTTCACTCAATTGCACGGGCGCAAATGACCAGCCAAGGGGCGGGACACCGGAAAGTCAGGCTTGTACGGCAAAGGGAAGGGTCGAGTAGATCATCTGACCCATCTCCCTGCCAGTGCAGGATCATTCCTCATTGGGCACCGAGGAGGAAGTTTGCCAATCCATCTATGAGATTTTGATGGCAAATTTCTATTTAAAATAAATGGGAATTGTCTGTCTTAATCATTAACAATAGTAATAGTCACACTGAGCTCTGATGTCATGGTTTTCATCAGTGGATCTCCAAGTGCTTTACAAAGAAAGGTATTATTGTACCCATTTTACAGAGGGGAAAACTGAGGCGATGGGAGGGACGTGACCTGGCCAGGGTCACTCAGCAGGCTAATGGCAGAGGAGGGGGAACTAGAACTTAAGGGTCCTGCACTCCAATCCACGAGGCTACACTGTCTCCCATTGAGTGGCTTTGCGAATCTGACACTTGGCAGCATGATGTGTAGGAGGCACTCTGTTTCTGTGCCAATGTAGCTCTGTATGGACACAGATAGGAGTTAATCCTCACGCCGGTGTGTGTATGTCCGTGCCCTTGGGTTTCTGTGTTGAGAGAGTCGGTAGGTACACGTTGTAGGTGTGACTGCACTGGCCTTTGCGTGTGTGTGACTTTAGCAATGGAAACACAACATGCTCTGTTGTCTCTGCTCGGCAGTGCTGTAAAACCCCCCACAGAGGTGAAGCAATAACGAGCGATAAAACCAGGCCTGGCTCTCGCCGAAAGCTGTTTAATAATGGATACGGAAGAGACAGGGACTGAGTTTAAAACGTGAATTATTTAGTGAATATCAGTAGTTGTGGCGTATCAGGCAGCGCTGCTTACATCACGGCTGCCAGGGGATCAATGGACTAGTCTTCAAATCTGTGAGGCTCAGAATTTCATCTCCGGGTTGAGGCTCTTTGGGGCAGATGGCAGCAGGCAGGTTGGTACCCCTTCTGCACCAAGGTACTGATGCTAATGCTGATATTACAGTTGTGATCCTTTGCCCAAAACTAAGTGATTGGGCAACAAAGTGGCAAAGGAGATTTAATGTTGATAAGAGCAATGCACATTGGGAAACATAATCCCAATGGTACATACAATATGATGGGGACTAATTTAGCTACAACTAACTACTCAAGAGAGAGATCTTGGAGTCATTGTGGACAGTTCTCTGAAAACATCCACGCAGTGTGCAGTGGCAGTCAAAAAAGCAAACAGAATGTTAGGAATCGTTTTAAAAAGGGATTGAGAATAAGACAGAAAACACCTTATTGTCTCTATATAAATCCTTGGTACGCCCACATCTTGAATGCTGCATACAGATGTGGTCGCCTCATTTCAAAAAAGATATACTGGGATTGGAAAAGGTTCAGAAAAGGGCAACAAAAATGATTAGGGTTTTGGAATGGGTCCCATATGAAAAGAGATTAAAAAGATGAAGGGGGATAGGATAGAGGTCTATAAAATCATGACAGCTGTGGAAAAAGTGAATAAGAAAAAGTTATTTACTTGTTCCCATAACATAAGAACTAGGGGTCACCAAATGAAATTAATAGGTTTACAACAAACAAAAGGAAGTTTTTTTTCACGCAATACACAATCCACCTGTGGAACTCCTTGCCAGAGGATGTGAAGACCTGGACTTTAACAGGGTTCAAGAAAGAGCTAGATACATTCATGGAGGTTAGGTCCACCAATGGCTATTAGCCAGGATGGGTAGGAATGGTGTCCCTAGCCCCTGTCAGAGGCTGGGAATGGGTAACGGGACAGGGATTGCTTGAAGATTCCCCATTCTGTTCTCTCCCTCTGGGGCACCTGGCATTGGCCACTGTTGGCAGACAGGACACTGGGCTAGGTGGGCCTTTAGTCTGACCCAGTGTGGCCCTTCTTATGTTCTTATGTTCGCATTGTGGTAGCACCTTGGAACACCTGCCGCGAGCAGCTTCCCCAGTACAAAGGCGGTAGAAATGCAGATAAAGAGATAAGAGCCAGACAAAGGGGAGAATGCAGGCACAGAGAGGGGATGTGACCAATGTTCCCTCTAATGCCTTCCACCCATGTGTGGAATAAATTTTACCGCATGCACCAAGGTATGTGTGGATATGCACCACCAGTAGAAACATGTGCTGCCGGCTGTGAGTGGCTGCGGGAGCTTTGCTAATCAGCTGGGCGGCACCTGAATCTCTCCTGGGCAACCGCCCAAGTGCTCAGCTGCCAAGGAGCACCCACTGCCCATGGTCACCCAGCCCCACTCTAGGAATAGGGCCCATGTTTTCTGATGCTTACTCCATTGCCATGGCCATGAGCACACAATGCCTCTTAAAGGCGTGGCTGGGAAGTTAAGGGTCTACCTGGTCCAAGGTGATCTTTGGCTTCCTAGTGGGGACCCATGGGTGGCCTGTGCAAAGCTACTCGCCGGGGCATCTATGCGGAGGCTCAGCCGCATTTCAGCCCTGCAGCAGGAGACCTGCCCTGGAATAATCTGGCTTTGCATCCCTGTCATAGTCTCAGCTTCTCTTCGCTTAGCAACGCCCTGCAGGTGTACACCAATGACATTTCCATCCACCGAGCGGAGCAGGGGCTGCGTTTCTCCGGTGGGAGGCAGCTGGTGTCCTTTCGGGCGATGCCGTCGGCTGTGCGCGAGAAGGTCCCCCAGAACAGGACACCGCGTGTGGGGGGGTGTACGTGGAGGATTCAGAAGCCTGGTGCCTGTATGTGCTAGGAGATGGGGGGGTCAGAGAGGGCTCCAGGGGAGGAGTCACAGTGAAGCTGGAAGGAAATGCCTGTGAGCAGCCCGGCAATTGTCCTGGGCTCTCTGTGGGTTTCCCACTGCGCCGTGGGATTTGCAGTTTCACACAGAACCAGGGGGAGGTTTCTTGCGGCCCAGCAGAGGAAGGAAGCACCTGCAGGCGAGCTGAGAAAAACCCTCTGTCTCTGGTTCCCAGCACTGGTCTCTTTCCGCACAGCTGACTGACCTCAAAGGGAGACCTAGCACGGAGCGGAGCAGAGCAGCGGAGCTCAGTGTGAGCAACAGCTGCCACCTCCTGCATCGTCCTGTCGCTCGTTGAATCTCTCCAAAGCCGCCCGCCACAGCCAGCCTCTGCCCTGACAGGCTGCTGGTCACTCAGCCCTGGAACGAGGAACAGCAGAGTCGCATCTTCCAGGCCCGGGAGTCCAAACAGCTGATGCCAAAGGATTCACTTGCGTCACATAACATCCCTTCCGCCCAATAGCTTCCTGATCTCACTGTGGGAATTGGCCTCGCACAAAGCCTGGCCCACGTGGCCCTTGGCTGGGAGGAGGCAGACCTGGTCCCAGTGAAATCAGAACAGCCCCAAATCTTGTTCTGACCTTGGCTCATGGGGAGCGTGTCTGGAGCTCCCTTTTCTCATCACCCCGTTGTCTCCTCTCTCTGTGGCTCTTGTTTTTGCCTGCGCTGTGACGTCGGCAAAGCCTGGGGGGAGGAGGTTTGCTCATGGTGTGTTCAGCCAGGCGGACGCCGAGCAGGGCTGCACATCTGTCTCGGGGCAGAAAGGCAAGGCCCTGCTGACCTATGGCCATTGAAGAGGATGCGGCGCAAGGGGTTGAGAATTTGAGGGTCTTGGAAGAATCTTTCTCTTCTCCTTTTTATTCCCTCGGCGCCTGACTGAGATCTGGGCTCTGCTGAGCTGGACACTGGGCAAACACGCAGCAAGAGACAGACCCGGCAGTGTGCAATTTAAACAACGTCCGGATCAACATCCCCAGCGTATGGACAGGTCGTTGCAGGGCCAAGAAATCCAGGGCCAGAGTGTCAGCTGGAGTAAATCGATGGGGCATGCCTGGCACTGCACAGGCAGCCTGTGGCCTGCACATAGGTGCCCTGCCCAGTGTTTTAACCACAGGCACTTCCGTCCCCTCCGAGGGAGCTGAGCCCTGCCTCTCCACTCAGCGGGAGAGGGGAAAAGGGCACTAATGGTGCATGCCTCCGCCTTGGCTTTCCTCAGCCCAGTTCCAGTGCCGAGTGACTCTCAGCCAGGCCCAGAGCCAGCAGCCGCTCCCTGGCTTTCCCGCTCCTGCTCTGACTGATGGGCCTTGAGCACAAAGCTGGGGTAACGGGGGGCCCCTCCACGGAGTCGCAGGCGCATCTCTGGTGTCCCGCAAATGCCTGGGAGCTGGGCTTGTGCCCTGAAAGGGGCAGTGCTGGCAGAGGCAGCCTGTGATTGACGAGATGCAGGTGTGGTGTCATTTCCCCCCAATTCCCCATCGCAGCCACTCAGCTCCTCCCTGCCCCAGGTGGCCGGGGGTCACCCCCCACCCTGCGGGCGGCACGAGGTCATGGCTGGAGCAGCCCTTGCCTGTGGCGATGAGGGGAGGGGGGGGGCACTCCAGTCCAGTGGCAGGGGAGGGGCCGCCCTCCCACCTCCCCCTTTAACTGGTTACACAATATGCTAACGGGCTAACCGGTGAAATGGGATTTCCATCCCTACTGTCCTGGGTCTCTCTGGGCCCTAGGCAGCACGAGGAGCTCACCGGGAGCCCCAGCCGGTGCACCCCCCCGCCTCCTTGGGCCAGCACTCCTGGGGCTAGCGTGCTAAACGGAGCTGGATGGCCGTAACCAGAGATGCCCTGAACACAAACCTGCCCGTCTGCGGCCGCTGTCCATGGTGCTGCAGCCTCCCGGCTCCATTCTGTGCACCAGCTAGGGCAGAGCTTGCACGGGCACCTCTGTGCGAGCTGGGAAGCGCTCCCCCATGCGGATGTGCTCGTTGTCCCAACGTCTGCCCCAAAGCCCCAGCCTTTCCCTTGCTAGCCAAATGCTACGGGCCTGGCTCCGGCCTCAGCCCCTTCTTTCCTGGCTCTGCTCCCGTTTTATTGCTGAGCTGGGCCAGGTAGGTTCGTGTGGGGCGTCGAGCACTTTGCACGCCTGTGAGCGCTGCGTGCTAGTGTATTGCTCTGTTTGCTTGCCCACCCACTGAGGGCTGCGGGGGGTGGGCTGGGTGCTAGAGGAGGAGGCGAGCAGCTGTTCTGGGGCCCACAGGAGAGGAGAGAGCCAGCGTGTCCCAGGGAGTGGTGTGTCATCGCCTGGTCGCTGCCCAGCCCTGCCTGTTCTCTCCCGCAGGCTGTGAACACTGGTGTTGCGCCTCTGCCAACGGGGCTGTTCTGTGTCCTCCTACCTTGGGCCCCTCCACCTCATTTCCATCAAGCTCCTGGCTGCGGAGAGGAGATTTTGCTCTGCTCTGGGCAAGGTGGTCCAGGATCTTGCTAATGGCGAGCAGCTATCCAGCCTGCTGTGGAGAACTCAGATGGAGGGTCACGTTTGCAGGTGCTTAGCCTGAAACCCAAGGGCGGAGTTTCGGGAGGGCAGGGGGCAGCAGCTGTACGCTCTGGGACGCAACTTGCTTTTTTCCTGGTGCCCTGGACTGTCAGGGAGCGAGGGCAAAGTACTTGCGTTCCGTGCATGCCTCCTGGCTGGTGACGGGAGGGGCCGAGGAGTAAGTCACAGAACGCAGGCACTTTCCCCTCGCTCCCTGACAGTCCAGGGAACCGAAGAAAAGCAAGTCGCGTCCCGGAGCGCACGGCTAGTCCTCCCCACCTCCGCCCAACCTGTGTGTAAGTCCCATTGACTTCAAGGCTGCTCCCCTGAGCCAAGGCTGAGACGTTCTCTGGGCCCACGTAAGGCCATTGGGCTGGGAGAAGGGGGTGAGTGGTTTGGTTTGGTTTGGTTCGGTTTGCTGTGCCTCCTCCTTTTAAACTATTCATACTAGTGGCCTCATGTAGTGACGGGCACGAGTCCGCTCCTAGGCGGTCCAGAATGACACCCGCTGTGCCCCTTCCTTCCTCCTAAGCACGTTGGCTCCCTGCCCGAAAGGAAGAAGGTCATGGGGACACGGGGGCACGCCCCACTGCGAGAATGCTGTGGGTCTGGCCCTTGCGATCTGTACTTGTCTGTGCTGCGTGGGGTTGTGCTAGCGGCAGGCAGGACAGCACGGGAGGTAACACAGTGACTTTGGAGGGAGTGTGATGGAGAGCCATGTCGTAATGAGTTCCTGTAGCACTGAGAACTGCTTGAGCTCTCCAGCTGGCAGGGAGCGAGCGCTGCTCGTAAAGACGGCGCCAGCGTCCATCCCTGAGACATGCAGAGAGGGGACTTGATTGCAAAGGAGAGCAAGGAGCTAAGCAAAATGTTAGCAGCTCCCTGTGGCGAATCTGTAATGTCCAGGGGCACAGCTGCGGGAGGGGTGCTCTCAGATCTGCCTTCACACAAGAACCTGAGCCTCAGGATGGCTGCCTGTTCCTCAGCTTACGCGGCCAAGCCCATTCGCTATTAAAACCACAGCGGCATCCGGACACAGCCACTCCATCACAAGTGACTTGGTTTCTGGCTTGCCCCGGAGTCTGTCACTCCTCAGTCCGAGAAGAGCCAACCCTCCATTCCCACCAAATGATGATGGAGCTTAAAAGGGGAGATGGAATGTATGGCCAGTGCTGTTATTCCAAAACGCTTCCAGGCTGGGTAATTGTGTAATTATTATGGGCAGGAATGAAAGGGAGGGTTCATTAGCAGAAAATGGCCCTGACATAACAATAAATAAAGCCAAATGGAAGGGATGGAAATTGCATAATCTATACTGCCTGGCAGCCAGACGGCGGGCGCTATGCTGGCATGTCCATTTAACCCTGGTGGCTCTGGCAGCTTGGATTCGCACTGGGACTTTTTCCCAGTCCTAGGCACCAAGGTTCCCTCTAAGCTGCCTAAGAAGCCCTGCACAGTGCTACCTGTCCCCCACCCCAAATGGGAGCAGCCCCAGGTACACTGCAGCCACGCAGCTCCCTGCTGGGGCTGGAGGAGTGGGCCTGTTCCCTGGCTGCAGCAGCAGCCCCTAAAGCCCCTGTGTTCTGGGCCAGCCCTTCCTGGCATGGGGCGGGGCCCTTCCTGGCTTTGCATGTTGCGCACCCCCCGTTCCTCCCTGCCAGAGCCGCATTGCTGAGAGTGTGGGTGTGACAGCGCGTTGGAGTTTTCCCATCCCCTGCACCCCCGTAATGACACGGACAGACTCCACCAGCCAGTAGAACAGAGGGAGTTTATTACTTCTCCAGGATACAGCACAGCACAGATGTCATCTAGTTACAGGGCAGACCTAGGATGCCTCAGCCCCCCTTGAGGTGGGGGAGACTGGGACCCTAAATCCCAGCCCCTTGCTTAGGCTGCTTCCTCCATGATCCCAGCCAGAAACCTAACCAACTCCCTTCCAGCCCTGCCCCCAGCCAGGGCTCCCCTCCCCTTCTTCCCATTGTTCCGCTCCCTGGGAGATACTGATCAGCCCCCTTTGCATAATGACTCATCCCCTGCCCTGCTGGGCCGTGCTGCAGACAGCGGAGGTCACTCACAGCCCACTGCCCAGCACAGCAACCAGCAAGGTACCAACACTATGTCAGTGGGGCAGCTGTGTTCCCGCGCTACCCTCGCTTCAAAGCTCTGGCTCCACAGTTCCTATTGGACAGGAATTGCAGCCAATGGGAGCTGAGAGATGCCTGCAGGTGAGTGCCTGGGCTACCCAGGGCTGCCTACCCCCTCCCACAATGGGAGCAGCCCCAGCCCTGAGCCCCCTATGTCCCTAGCTCCTTCCAGAGCCCCAGAGCAGAGCATCTGCTCCATCACCCTAGCCCCCTCCTAGACACCAGGCCCCAATGCTGAGCCCCCTAACTCCCACCCAGCCCTCCAGCCCTGAGACCACTCCTGCCCCCCACACCCTTCAGCCTGGAGTCCCCTCCTGCCTCATCCCCAGCTGCACTCCAGAGCCCTAACCCTCCCCACCTTGACCCCTCCCACAGTCCAAACCCCTTGGCCCCACCCTCCGCCACAGGCCATCCATGCGCAGACTGCATTTTGTTGCGTGTGCCAGTGTGGAGTGGAGGTGTTGCATGTCTTCTCCATGTCGGTGCGCACACAGTTCATTCCCCACCGGGACATAGCGATTAGAGGGAAGGCTGCTGGGCGCGGTTCCCCCGGCAGAGGTTTGTCTCGTTGCCCCCGGGTTCCTGATGCGACGCCGAAGGCAGCTTTGCCGGGGTTATTCCCACGGCCCCAGGGGGCAGCCTGACCAGTGTTCTCACAGACGGGCACCCCACGAAGTGAGGCTCACCTTGCAGAGCTGCCCCTTCCCACAGAGCTCGGAGACTTGAACGGGAGCTGCTGGCGCTCGCTGCCTCTGCAGCCCAGGCCTCTTTGACAGGCCCTGTGATTTCACACACCCTGGTGTGGAAACCAGGAGCAGCGTGCATTGCTCGGAGAAGCGCTGGAGAGTGGGAAGCGACCTGTGCTCCCAACTTCACGATAAGGGGGTGGAGCCTGAATTTGTGGTTAGAGCAGAGACCCGGCAGGCCGGACTCCATGGTTCTGTCCCTGCTCTGCCACACATGTGCTACGTGACCAAGGAATCATTAACCCTCCCTCCCCATGTAGAGCTTGAGCTCCTGACACACTTACCGCCTCCCAGAGGGGATCTGCTGCCTCCTGCCCCCTCGACCCCGCCTCCTATGCCCAAAAGAGGCCAGAGAGGACAGTTATGGCATCTGGCCCTACCCCTACAGAGCATGCTGGCTGGCTATGGCTCTGTCTACACCCAACCTGCTACAGCGGCCTGTTGCATTGCATTGGGGCAGGCAGCCGCCAGGAGGGGTCTATACTCTGCCCTTTGGAGAGGCAGGAGCAAGACAGAGGAGAATTCTCCTGTTGGCCTCATGCTGTCCCTGCCAGGGGCTAGGTTAGGGTCACTGCGCCCCTTGAGGGGGTGCAGCGCTACACCCCCAGCAGAGAACAGCTCTGCCCCCAGCCCGCTGGAAGGGAAGGGGGCGGACGTTGAGCTCCCTGCTTGGCTGGCCTGGCCCAGAGCCCCTGGCCGCCAGATGGGGGTTAGCACACACGGTGCCAGTGGAGACTGCAGCGCTTGGGAGTAATTGATTAATATAGACAGCTGCAACATCGTGTCTGGGAAGAAATTATCCAGTGATGCGGCGGTGTCTCTGGTGAGCCACCCCGCTCTAATGCGCTGTTTGTTCAGCTCAGCGGCGGCTCAGCACAGACAAATTCCTGGGTTAAGGGGATATCAATATTTGATGCCTTCCCGGGGCGGTAATTATTTGCCAATCTGCAAGCTGGTGAAGAAGGAAGAGCGCTGTGTTGGGGCTGGTAAATTGGTTATTACAGGCGGTGGCTGCTCCCGCTGGAGTGGCGGGGACGTTACTTACCAGTGCAGCAATAAAGCCAACTCCGAGCAGGGAAACAGAGAGCGCGCGCGTGCCGGGGATCCCAGCTCAGGGCGGGGCAGCCCCTGCAAGCCAGGCGGTCAGACTCTGTCCCTCTTCAGGTCTCAGCCCCCCCACACTAGAGCTGTGTTTCTTGCGCGTGGGTGGAACGTGCCTGGGTGCCGCACAAACCAGATGCACGGCTGATGGCAGCAGGCCCTGTGTGTGCCTTTGGTGGGGCGCAGGCTGCATTCCAGCTGGCTGCCTGGGGGGTTTCACCTGTGACTGACATCTCTCTGGCGGGGTAGGAGCAGTCTGAGGTGTGTGTGTCCTGCGTGGCCACAGTGCATGTCAGACCTAGGCAGCAGCTGCAGAGGGCTTGTTGCACTAGTGCTGCATGAAGGCGGCACTGAGAATTAATTCCCTACTCCCCGAAATAATCCCTGCAGCCCAGAGAGAATTAGGGTGCCCAGCAGCAGCTTCTGCCCATGCTGCACCCCGGCCCCCACCGGCCATACACGCCCAGAATGCAAAGGGCCATGGCAAAGCAGGGCTCCATGGGACACAAGCCAGGAGACTTGCACGAGGCCCCAAGCCGCTATGCGAAGGCAGCAGCAGCGGGGACGTCTCTCCAGCCCCTAACTGTGTGGTGCAAACGCACGGAAGTGCTAGAGCACAGCACCCTCTACTGCCCGGCAGGCAGTGCTTACTGGCTATGCCCTGACACGCTGCCTGCCATTCCTCGCTGGGGCACGTTCCTGGGCATCACATACAGGACGAGTCAATTTCACCTTGCAGCAGGGGAGCACAGAGGAAGTCACTAGCCTGGCTCTGAGCTCTCTGGGCCAGTTCGGGGGGTCGAGGGGACTTCGGCCCGACTGCCAGGATGGGCACTTTTGTCCTTGCTGTATGAAGGAGCTGGGTTTGTGACAAGGCAACTGCAGGGTGAACAAGTTCTGGCCCCAACCGCTCCACCCACAGCCTTGTGATCCAAGGGGTAAGTTAATGACTCAGAACAAAGCCATCCTGGGAGCTTAAAACCAGCTGTAGCTCCAGCAGAGCCAGAGAAGTTTCACAGACGGAGCCGGGTAGTTTGTTTCCTTGTTATTTCCCAGCAGGGAGTTGAAAGCCTGTTGTACAGCTGAGTAAATCCCCTTTGGGAACCCTGGAAATGCTGCCATGGGGAGGACAGAAGATATTCCTGCTCCTCAGCCACGTGAAAAGCAGGAGGCAGTTCCCCGTGGCTTTGCCGGCCTGGTCGCACAGCCCAGGAACTAGTGCCAAGAAAATGGGAGCTGGACTGTGGAAGGAGCAGGCAGTGTGAGAAATGTGCGTTCTGGGCTTGGACTTGAGCTGAGCCCCCTTCTCACACACGTCTGCAGCAAATTCACCTCGGTAGGACACAAGTCAGACTAACCCTGGCTGTAAAGCATTTGCCGCGCCCGTAGGTACACACCCACCCAGACTAGCGCCGACAGCACACAGCCGAGTCATTGGCCCCCTCACTAGCCTGGGTTGCCTGTTGGATTAAGACAGGCCTAGTACCAGAGTCGGACTTCCCCAGGGAACGTGCCCCTTGCTCGTGGATCTCTACCTGTTTGGAAACGGGAGGCAGCCAGCATCTCCGTTCAGCTAGAGTTTGCCCCACCAGCCCTCGTGCTGCCTCTGGCCAGCAGCCATCCCACCGAGGCGGTGTGAACAGTCTGCCAGAAGCCAGACACCCAAGCATTTCTTTCCTCCCCCTTGCTGCTGATAAATTTGGGTGCCTGGAACTCATCTGCCTCCTAGCCATCTATGGAGACCTGCAGTCAGGATGGAGTCTCTTCCTCCCTAGCTCAGCTCAGCTCAGCTCAGCTCAGCTCAGCTGTGCTCGCCTCGCCTCGCCTCGCCTCGCCCTGCCCTCTAAAGTGCTTCTGCAGGAACTAGTCCTGCATGCTCCCTGGTCAGGCCTTAACTGCCCTCTGCTCTGCTGAGCAGCGCCTTATATACAGAGCTACCCCAGCAAGCTGCCCTCTCATTGGCTCCCTCTAAAGCCCTCTCTAATTGGCCAGGGTTCTGTGCACACTCCCTCCTGCCTGCTTTAACCCCCTTCTCACCAAAGCGGGGCAGCTGGCCCAGTACAGCCATTTAACCTTGCTCCAAGCAGCTCCAGGGCGCCCAACATTGTTAACTGCAGGAGAATTTTGCAAACCTCCCGTAATGTAGACAGGACTCTAGAGACAATGGGCCAGATGCTGAGGTCTTCTTTCCAGGAGCATACTGGCAATCAAAATAGGTCCGGGAAATGGGTTGAGAAAGGCCCTCCCCATGACCCCCTGCCTGCCCCTCAAGCCCAGCCCCCTGCGTCATGTGCTGCATGCGGCGCAGGTGGCGGGTCGGGCCCTGCGTGCTGCGTACAGCATGGACACAGAGCTGCTTGGAGTGAGAGGCAACGGCGTGCGGCCACAACAGCCCACCGGGAAATTCCCCGTACCCCGCCGGGCCAGTCCACTCCTGCTTCTTTCACTGTGTGCAGACAGACCCACCCCCCTGAGCCGGGGGCAGCAGTGCTGAGCACCAGAGACCTTTCCCGGCAGAGCTTGCCTGCCCTTCAGGGTGCCCCATGGAGGCGGGAGCGCCCGGGAATGCGGCACGCTCCTATTAGGAGGGAAATTCACGCTAGTTTAGCTTTGAAGCCGATGGGCGCGGAGGCCAGTCACCATGCTGCAGATCTCTGATGTCTCCGTGGGCAGCTACCTGCTGCCCCGGGCAGGGGGCTACGTGCACACAGAGCGTGTTGGGGAACAGCGAGGGGCAGAACAGAACAGCCCTGGCGAGGGGGCAGGGCCGTAAAAGGAGAGCAATGGATAGGGAAGGACTAGCAATGGTGGGCCTGGAAGGCCGGCATGCTGGAGGAGGTGAATTCTGCCCCATGCCCTGGGCTTTAAATGGGGCCTGGTTAGAAGAGTGGCCCCTGCAGGAGGTGGCGGTCGCTCTGAGATGGTCTGACTGGGCGAGAGGCCTCGGGTGGGGTAATGGTAGCGGCAGTCTAGCTGGATGGCTCAGGGCCCTGCTCACAACCAGCAGTGAGCAAGGCAGGGCCAGGGTCCGGCTAGGAGGGGAGTTGCCGCTTCCTCACCATGAAATTCCACCCCCCTTGGCAGAGAGAGCCAGGCTGGGCCCCCACGGCTTAGTACTGCAGAGCACGCAGCGAAGCCCTGGGGAGCGGGGCTGCCAGCCCCTGCCTGCCCGGCTCCCAGGCAGGAGGCTTCACTGCCCTGTCGCAGCAAAGCTGCAGCCAAAGGAGGCTGAGTGTGACTGAGCCCGTTAGCCGATACGCATCCACTTTCTCTGTTCAGTTCCCCACAGCGCCCACTCGGGAACTCATGACCTGTAAGCGCTGGAAGAGGAGAGGAGCTGGGCATCCCTGCCAGCTGTTGCCATGTGCCCAGCCCATAGAACAGACCCTGGCTGGGGAACCCGGAGTGTTGTTGCAGGACTTTGCTGCCGTAGAGGGAGGCCCCAGGTGGCACTGAAAGACTGTGGCCGGCAGGCTCCCAAGGGTGAAACTCTTCTGAAAGTGGCTTCTAAGCCCTGGCGCAGCTTTGGAAGAGGTTGCCCCCTGGCCGCGGAGGGGCCCCGGCAGCAGAGGCAGCAGCAAATGTTCCCCCATTAAGTGTCATGCATGTTTCAAAATGAATCACGTGCCGGAGAAGCAAGGCTGGATTGCCACCCGGTTAGCAGACCAGGGTGCAATCAGCCGGGTGCAGACGTTGCGGGACAGGCTGCCTTTCCTCCCTGGAGGGCTGGGCTGTCACTAGAAAGCCCTCGCTGGAAAGGCGCTCAGAGTCCCACCTGTTTAGTATTTTCTCCTTGGTTGTGTCCGTTTGCCCCCTGCAGGGTCACACGTTCACAGCCGGAACTGCGGAGGCACTGGGTGAGCCAGGCTTGGGGGCCCAGCCCGGCAGCGATGGGCTTCAAAATGTGCCATCGACGTCTCTGCCCAAATGTCTGGCGGGTGCATGGGAAAAGCACAACAGCCTAAAGCCGCTCACAGCCGGACTCCCGTCCCTGCATCAGTCAGATGGGGTGTTCTTGGGAGGGCCCAAAGTCTGGCTCTGCAGCCACTTCTGTCAGGCCTGCAGGGATCCCTCGCGCTCGGGTGGTGGGATCCAAGTCTAGCCAGACCTCGTTGGGGTTGTGGGGGGTGGGCCATTGCCCAGTGACATGCATTGAGCTGTGCAGCTAGGCCAGAATCCCAGAGGGGAGACGCCAGTGCATTCGCTTCCCTTCCTCCTTATTGGAATGGGGGCAAAGCGCTGCCGAGAACAGCCGCCCTTCCTGCTGAGCATGGAGCAGCTGCAGCCGTGCTGTGCCATGCACGCACCCCGGTCAGATCGCACACTCCTCTGGTGCCGCGACCCCCACCCTGTGGCTGGACTGGCGGGCTCTGTCTTGTCTCGTCTCGCCTCCGGTTTGCAACTCTGTGTTCAGCACCCGCCGACTAATCAGCCAGCTGGGCTGAGGGAAGCCCTGGCCTCTGGGGCGGAGCTGGTAGTTCTGCTCAGCCTGGCAGGGGGTTGGGAGTACAGTAAAACTCCAGTGGTCCGGCACTCCCGATAGTCCGGCACCAACTGGAACCCGGAAGTGCTCCGGCCAGCCGGACAATTGGAGCTGCGCCGCGCCGCTTCCCCAAGTCCGCTGCTGCCGCTGCTGAAACTGACCAGCGGCGGACTTGGGGAAGCTGCGGAGCAGAGCACTGGGGTGCTGCTGGGCACCGAGCAGGGGGGTGAGGGGCGGTGCTGCACGACCAACCCGGCAGCACCCCAGCTGCTCTGCCCCGCCACTTCCCCAAGTCCGCTGCTGCTGCTTGCAGCCCCAGCTGGCCTGTCACCAGTGGCTGCGTGGGGCTTCCCCCGCCTCCCTGCAAAATGGTGGAGGGTTCGCCCCACGCCGCACCATTCCCGCTGACCCCCTCCCAGACCCATCACAGCCCCCCTGCCGGAGTACCTCCTGATTCTCCGGCATACCCAATAATCCCCCTGGGTCCCAAAGGTGCCAGCTTATCAGAAGTCTACTGTAAATAGAATTCAAGCGGGATGCGGAGATCAAGCCAGAGCCAGGGCTCTGCCCACAGGACTTAGCTACGCGGGCAGGCCTGGTTTCGGCACCCTGCCTTGGAAACACCATGTTGCTCCCTCCCAGCCATGATGCCAGGCTCCCCTGGAGAGGTGGGGAAACTCCCCCTGGCCTGCTTGTTGCTGGCTCCAGCCTGCTTGCAGCTGGCTCCGATGGGCTAGCAGAGGGACAACAGGCTGCCCTAAATCCGGTCTTGCCCAGGGCTGCCCGCTGCACCTGCTCCCTGCTGGTGGCATAGCGGGGAGCTGAGTGCACTTTGAGCGCCAGGGGCTGGCCGGGCGCTGTGTGCTCCAGTCCCCAGCGTCTCCCTGCTGCCAGAGCACCAGGCTGCCGAGGGGGGAACATGATGGCGCCACATGAGGGGGCCTGTGGTCTGACCATCCCGACCCGTCCGCACTCGGTGACCAGCCGAGTGCCAGGCTGCCCCACTGGGCCAGCAGGCGCTTTCTGGCGCTCAGGCCAGCTCCAGGCCCGGCTCGCGGCAGACGCTCCGGACCGAGAAGCGACGTTGCCGTGGTGGCGGAGGGTTTGTGTGGTGGTGCAGCACAAGGGGCGCGGGCGAGGTGCTGCTGTCTCTGCGCGGGCCGTTCCCATGGCTCCGGGTAGCGGCTGAGCTGGAGTCGGGGGCAGGGCCCGGCGGTGCAGCCCCGGCTCAGGCGTGGCCATTTGCCTCCCCGCAGTGCACATCGAGCCTGGCACATGCGAGGTCATCGCCGCCCACCGGTGCTGCAATAAGAACAAGATCGAGGAGCGCTCCCAGACGGTGAAATGCTCCTGCTTCCCGGGGCAGGTGGCGGGGACCACCCGCGCAGCGCCCTCCTGCGTGGATGGTGAGTACCCGGCACGGGGGAGCTGGGGCCTGGTGCCTCAGGGGCCTGGCGGTGGGCACCGGCGCTAGCCTGGGGACAGCTCATGGCCGCAGGAGCCACTCCCTTTGCCCCTATGCAGTGGGTGCTTGGCGCAAGGCCCCAGGAGCTCCCTTTGGCTGGAGAGGGCTGGGGCGCGTCCCCTGGGCGCAGGAAGTGCCCGGCTCTGCACTGGGCAGAGGGCCCTCGGACACTGCAGCACCCCCGAAGGGCAGGGAACTGGCCTGGGGTCTGTTGGGGGTGGGCAGCCCGGGAGACAAGCTCTTGCTTTGGGCCTGTTGTGCCTTGTGTGTGGGGCGCGCAGTAACAGAGCGCAGTAACAGAGCGGCCTCTTCGGTGTCACCCGGCACCACAGGCTGCCCGGGGGTCCCACTTTGCATAGATCCGCCAGCCCCCTCCCCCCCGTGGGTCCTGAGGTGGGTTGCCCCTCTGGTCGGTGCCCAGGGGTGCCGTGGGCTGGGTGGCCCCCTGCAGCAGGGCCTGCGGGAGGAGCAGGAATGCCGGGCCAGGCAGGGTGGGGGGGGTTGAATTGCCGTGGGGCCAGATTGCCTAATGAGCTGGGGGGG
>JANRFK010003199.1:14889763-14904644 GCA_030068395.1 Apalone spinifera
AGAGACCTGAAAATCCCCTCTTATGACGGGCTAATTGGCTAGTAGAAAATAATAGCTCATCATATATAAGTATGCACTAATTATCATCTCAAACAGTCAAACAAAACATCATGTAAAAATAAAAGGGGGAAAAATAATTTGTTCAGACATCGGCGAAATGGGACATTCCAACACCATTGGAACTTTTTTTCCATTTGCTAAACATAAGTGTGGTGAAATTGATCTGGTTTCCCAAAGTGGTTTGGTTTAGGTGGAACACCAATAAGTCCGGATGCCGGGACATGGTGCACACATTTTTCAAAAATCTTGTCTTTTTTTTTAATGTCCAGAGGCATCTTTGATTTTTCTTGCGAGAGACTTGAAAGAAGCAGTGTCCAGCCTTCACTTTGTATTTGGCATGGCTTGTCTCCCCTCTCTCCCGTCTCGCCACTGGGCCTGTGGGGAGGGGAAAGAAAAGCCCAATGTCCTGGTCAGTGTTGAGGAACACCGGGAAAACGTTCCATCTCGTGCACAGAGCCATTCTCTGTCATGAGCTTCTCGCTGATCCCGTGCTGGCTGTCCCTACTAGTAAACCCTAACTCCTCCCCTGCCGTGCCCCCGCCCCACCGCAGGCCCGCTGCCCGCGTGTGCTCTGTTGCTCACCGGCCCTTTCTCCTTCCAGCCTCCATAGTCCTGCAGAAGTGGTGGTGCCAGATGGAGCCGTGTCTCGAAGGGGAGGAGTGTAAAGTGCTGCCGGACCTGTCTGGATGGAGCTGCAGTACGGGCAACAAAGTCAAGACAACCAAGGTCTGGAGCCAGGCTGTTGTGGACCCTGCATGAGCCGTGGGAGCGGGGGGCCATCGGCTGAGCTGGGGGGCTCGAGACAGCAGGCGCTGGGAGGAGTTACAGAACTGACGTGGTTTGGCCGAGCTGGGGTGCGGCGTTTCCACCCTTCCCTCACATCGGCCGGCTCAGCCCCTTACGCCCACAGCCGGTGACTGTCCCTCCATGGCTCTCAGGTGCAGGCAGAGAGGAGAGGTGCCTTGCCCAGAGTTTCTGTCTTTTGTGTTGAGGATGGTCCTGCCCGAGTGCCAACCGCAAATGAGGCCCCGTCGGGCCACACGCCTGCCCTGCGTAGCAGACAGTGGAGAGATCTCAGGGTGGGGAACCTAAGGCCCAGGGGCCGAGTCCAGCTTCTGGCTTGCCGGGATCTTCCGAAGCCTGAGCCGACCCACAGGTTCTCCCTGGCAATGGGGAGGACACTTAGGGGAGCCCCCCACCTCTGCTAGCCTGCCCCCCGGCTCTGGTGTGCGAGGGGAATGTGGGGAGTGTCTTTCTGCTTCTCAGTCGGGGGCCACGTCAGTCGGGGTTTTTTGTTGCTTCTTGCTTTTGTGCAGCGCCCGACCCAACACAGGTTCTCCACCCCGAACAGCCCAGCCAGACACAGGGCGGGGCGGGGTTGGTGACACACAAGCCGAGCGAGGAACATGATGGCGGCGAACATCATGTTAGTGCCCTGGGTCTGTTCTGATTCTGCCTCCTTCGGCGGGTTTTGTCCAGGGGTCACGTGCCCGGTGGATGGCGGGGAGGGGTTTTCCCAGGGGCGTATGCCTGGGCTCGCACAGGACCGCTCTGCAGTCTGCCCCAGCATTGCCGCCAGGTGCGAGACACCTCAAGATGGTCTCTGGAGCAGCCCGCTCCTCCACGCCCGCCTTCTGCCATGGCAGCATGAGTCAGGCGAGGGCTTTCTGGGATGGCAGTGCTCCCCCCGGCGGGAGCGCTCAGCTGTGACAGAGAGCGACACGATTATTATTTTCATGGCTTGCTGAATGCCCCGGAGAACAAGGTATAATTAAAATTTTATCAAGCTCATTAGTAATTACATGTGTGTCATGGTTAATCAGTTGCATAATTTTGTAATCATTGTTCATACAGTGGAGGATAATTATTCTTTAGGCTTTAGCTTTGCTCACCCTGCACCCCCTGCTGTAAAATTATCCTCCCGAAAAAGTGAGGCAGGGCTTTATTTGTTGTTATTATTATTATTTTCCTCCACCAACTGCACTTTCGTGCTGAAGTGTTTTTACGAATGTCAGAGCAGCCTCCCCGGGACAGGCATCCAACGCTGGTATGAGCAATGTTTTTCTGTGTTTCCAAAGCATTAGCCTTCCCCCCCTTTTATATTGCTCATTTAATCCCTCCCTCCCCCATGCTGTCTTAATGTGCTGCCATGAGGTCTTGCAAGGGACAGGTCAGCCATGAAGGGGGCTGGAGGATCCGGTATCTCCCCCAGCCGCAGTGTTGATGTTCTGCCAGGAGGTAAAGCCCTTTATGGTATTCCTCCCAAGATGCACTGTGGTTTCATCTGCCCTCACCTCTGGACCAATGTCCCCTCTAATTTTTTCCACCTATGTGTGGAATACATGTTGTTCTGTGCACCGAGGCTTGTGCGGATGTGCACCACCAATGGAAACACCTGCCATCAGCTGTGGGACGCTGCGAGCGCTCTGCCAGCGAGCTGGGTGGCACCTGAATCTCCCAAGCACACAGCTGTCAGGGAACGCTGCTCTGGACGAGCTGCACACTGGAGCCGGCCTCTGACTTTTCCCAGGCAACCAGCGGTAGTCAGAGCCCACCTTGAGACTGCTTAACGAGGCCTGGTTTTAAAGTGCTGGGAACTTCCTCCCTCCCCTCCGCCCCCCAACATCACCATGCCGCATGAATAACAAATTACAGTGCATCTAGCCTAGAAGCAGCAGCCAACGCAGAGTGTGCATCAGCAATCCGGAGGGGGAAATTTGCATCAAACATATTTGTTGAAGAATTGCAACTGTTGAATCCGCTTGCATCCATTCGAGTCTGTTCAGTCACCGTTCACAAGCAGGACAATCAGCTGGCTGTGTCGGCTTGCTTGGCCATTTCCATTAGCAAACAGTCTTCAGACCCTCTGCTCTCCACAGAACTCGCCTGGGAAATAATTTCAAACTGCAGAGAAACGAGAGGAGAGTGTGACGTTAGCACAGTTCATCCCTGAGTGTGACGAGTCGGAGATCCATCCCCTGAAGAACGTTGTCACAAATGATTTGCTCTGCAGAGAAGGGATTTGCCTTTTAAAACTCTACAACTGACCCCCGCAAAATACGGGATCATTAACACCGAGTGGTCAAAAGTTAAGAGACAGATTCCCAAAAAACCCGGCATCAGTTTAAAAAGTGTAAAATTGAAAAACTAATAAACGTTGGGTAATTTTTATTTCCCATCTGGTTTCTGAACGTTTAAAGGATGTGCTTTCCAGCTTTTCTCTGCAACCAGGAAAGCTAGAAACTTCTTTTTCTTTTGTAAATAGATGAAAGCTAAGATTTTCTCATCATCATGTGACTGGGGTGCTAAGGAAAACATTAAAGATCTTGAGACTCATGAAATAATTGCTGGAGTTGGCAGCTCTGAAAATATGTTGCCACCCTTTGGGGGAATACGGCTCAAAGATGCAAGAGGCAGAGCAGTGGAGAACCATAGGAGGGAGGGGTGGGGGAAGGTGAGAATTGGCTAGCATGGAGAAAGGAATTCCTGCCTCGAGCTGAAGAAGAGCTCGGTTTAAATTTGAAAGCTTGGCTCTCTCACCTGCAGAAGTGGGTCCAACAAAAGGCACCAATTGCCTCACCATCTTATCTCTCTGATTTGTTTGGCTGTTCATGCATTTCCAATATTCCACTGAGTCACTTCAAGCCACGAGGCTCCACAGGTATCTAGAGCCAGATGGAAACGGAATTTTCCGTTTTGCTGGAAATTCCACAATTTCAAAAATATTTTCATTCACAAAGAGAAGCAAACAATATCTTTCAAAATGTGTTGTGAAATGAAATTAAAACAAATTCTTTTCTGGCTGATTAAAGCATTTGGTTTTGGGGGAAATAGAAACTTTTATGGGGGGGGAGTTATCTTTTAAAAACTTAAAATGTTTATTATGTAACCACAGTGACCTTCATTATGAATGTCATTTCAAAATGAAAAAAATCAGACCTTTTCCTTTTGATAGTGCTTAAACGGGACATTTTGACATTGTCAAAATGAAGTATTTGGGGTTTTTTTTAAATAAAATTTTGTCAACATCAACACATATTTGGAAACATTCTGATTTAGACCAAAAGGGCAGTTTTCATCAAAAATTGTTTTGATGGAAAATTTCTGAACAGTTCTGCTGGTAAATGCACTCCTTCTTCCTTTCCTTCTCCGCATCATTTAAACCTGCTCTGTTCTCTTCATTTTTTTAAATGCTTTGGTTTATCTGCAGCATTATTAGCAGCGGGGTAGTGCAGTAATAAGCACATTTCTTCTCCTTAGCTGTGGGTCTGTGCTGTGCACAAATTATCCTGTTTTGCTTTGGTTTTTTAATGCTTCCAGTCTGATCCTCCTGCCACTCTGCAATGGATTTGCTGACTTTTTTCTGCCGAACGTGCCTGGTGCTTGCACGCACAAGTGGCGAGGGATGGAATTTAAATAGCAATATTTCAAATGCTTCTGCCCCTCTGATGGGGGCCTTGAGAGAAATCTCTAGCCCTGCTATTGAAATCAGTCTGAAAGGACATTGTAATGGGTAAATAGGGTGTGAGCGTCAGAAAGCAGTAAAACAATCCACAGTCATCCGTAGAAACCAACATTGAAAAGGCTGGGAGACCATTTTCATTCTGTTTTCGTGGAGAATTTACAGTACACAACACGCTGCGTTGCAGAAGAGCATGCATGGGGCTCTAAGGCTATCAGGACCTGCCTGGGGTGCAGATCCTTCCCCCAGAGTTGTTGTTTTTTTTTTTAACAAATGTTTCTCTCTCTGAAATAGACGTCCGTGCTGACACTCACTCACACACCTACCGCCCAGCGGAGGGCTCTGTGCAAGTTACATCTTTCCCAGACTGCATGATGCAAGAGTTGCATTTAGATTGGCATTCCCTTTGCCCCGACGGGAACTGACCGGGCTTCGTGCAGTCGGGCTGTTACCCTGGGTTACCCCTGGGG
Source organism: Apalone spinifera (assembly GCA_030068395.1). Classification (NCBI taxonomy): domain Eukaryota; kingdom Metazoa; phylum Chordata; order Testudines; family Trionychidae; genus Apalone; species Apalone spinifera. The sequence continues at coordinate 14,894,756 of JANRFK010003199.1, forward strand.
AACTGAGGCACGCAGAGGGGGAGTGACTCACCCAAGGCCAGCGAGTTAAAGCAGGAAAGAGAACTCAGGAATCTTAAGCCTCCAGCCCCTGCTTTGACCACTAGACAACACTCCTGCCACAGAAGTGTGGGGGCGGGTTCAGCCAGTCCTCCATGCTGTCCAGAGCATGGCGCATCTCCTCTCCCCCACCACCCTCAGAGCTGCATGGGGTGCGCAGTGCCATGCTCTGGCTGGGAGCCCTGAGAGCCTGTGAATCGTCAGGCCCTGGGGCAGCTGCCCCCTTTGCCCCTCCTGCCCCCCGGCAGTGGGTCTGCAGACAGGCAGTAGAGCACAAGGCAGCAGTGATGTACTCTTTTGCCTGCTCCGTGTTCTCCACTGGGCATAGGGCGGTGTGGCAATGCGTTCCCTTCTGTGTTAGGAGAAACACGCCCTGTTCTGCCTCCGCCACCTGTGGTCTGACGTGTGCTTCTCTGTTCACAGGTCACCCGATAGCCGCGGTGGAGCTCTGGCCGGAGGGTTCCTCTGCCCGGCGCCTCGCGAAATGGCACAAGATCGCTGGCGCTCTGCTGCGGGACGGTTCTGCGGAGCTGGGGCGGCGGCAGGACCACGGCAACGGTGGGACAGGCTGGCTGCCCCTCTGAGCACTTTATGGTTCTGACGGCCGGGCGTCTGACAGCCGACTCAGGCTGCCTCCTTCCTAGGGCGGTGCTGGGATTGCAGCGGAAGTGGTTGCTGCACTCCCAGAATCCTGGGAGTGAACACCACGCCGGCCCGGCGCCACGCGAGGATCGCGGTGCCGGAGCAGCGACTGGGAGCGAGGCTGCGGGGATGGGTTCTGAGCACAGCTGTAAGGACTCCCTTTCCCTTCGCCTGTTCCCATTGCGTCAGGGAGGCACACGCCAAGAAATTCTTGAGTCACGTTGAATTTGCAAAGAAAAACCAGCGTCCTTTTTTTTTCCTGACGCATATTCAGAGAGGAGAAAATAATTCCCATGAAACCCGTCCCTCCCCCTCCCCGCGAGGTCTGGAGTAGGTGTCCCTGTCAGGGCTTGAGAACTCAAGGTCTATACACAACCTTCCCCACCTTTGTTTCGCTGGTTTTAAATGAAGACAGTTCCCAGGAAGAGTCTCTGCCGACAGGGGCCAGATTTCGATCTGTCTCCCATGGGCGCCAAACTCAGGTAGCTCCACTGAAGTCTGTGGAGTTGCTGCGTCTGTCGTGGAGTGCAGGAGCTCAGAACCTGGCCCACTGTGCAGAGTGAAACAGCTGCCGCGTTGCAGGAGACTCCCCGCGTGCGCCAGTGCCCTGGCGGAGCGAAGCTAGGCTGCCTTTTCCTTGCCCGTGCGTTGCGCTGCCCAGGCGGTTCGTTTCTGATCTCTGGGATCCAAGTCATAGGAGCCAAATTACTGTTCAGGGTTGCAAATGCACTTCACGATAGGGTATGTGTGTGTGGAAACTGCTTCTCCCTGTTGGCTTTCTTGGGCCTGGTGCAGAGATTGAGTCAGCTTGGCTCCGTTAAGTCACGAGATTAAAACCTACCATAAGCGCAGAGATCTTTCCAGGACAAGCTGTTCTTCCAAATTTGCTACAATACACTGGGGCAGGGAGCCCCATCTAGCCCCTTCTCCCCGCGGCAAACATCACCAGGAAAAACCCTGTGGTCCAGGGGACTAATTCTCTCCCCCCCCTCCCCCCAGAAGACTGTGGGTAAACTGCCACTGAAGTCAGGAGAGCAGGACTGGGCTTTGGGCTCCCAAAGGAGAATTGCAGTGGTTCTCAACCCCCTCCCCCCCGCCCCCGCCCGCCCTTGAAAGTCCCAGCTCCAATAGGCACAGAAGCCTGTTGCAGGGAAAAGGAGTAGTTAGAACCAACTTAATTCATATGCAGGGGAGCTGGCAGAATTGTTGGCCCCCTGGGCACTGTGGAATGAGGGCAGCTCTGAGCTCCTGGAAGGGGCGTGGCCTAGGGCAGGCGGTGCTTTGGGCAGAAGGGGCGGGGCCTTTGGGCAGAAGGGGCGGGGCCTTTGGGTAGAAGGGGCAGGGCTGGGCAGCCAGCCCTCAGTGCCGTGCAGAGCGCCCCGCGCCATGCTCCACCCCAGGCAGCACGTAGAGCTGTCCAGAGCATGCCACGCGGCGCTCAGACGATTTAAAGGGGCCAGCGCTCCAGCTGCCCCCTTTGCCTCCTCCCTCCCCTGCTTCACTTAAAAGTCGATCAGACCCCACCCTAGCGGCGTGGCACCCCCAGACCTTGGTACCATTATGTCCTATTGACTCAGGAAGGCCCCTGGATTTAACCCTTGGCAGTGAAAATACCGGTGTGCTCGTTGGTTACCCACAACGCAAAGTGCAGCCCAAAGGGACCCTACGGCTGACGCCAGGGCTGCTGTGGAGATTACGTGGCTTCCAGGACTAGCGGGAGAGCCTGGTATGGGCAGAGCCAGGCAAAGAGCCTGTTTTAGATGCAGCCCGGCTCCGGTGGGTTTCGCAGCCGCCGGCGTCCAGGCGACAGCGGTATGACCTGCCCGAGTTGTTATGGGGACGCTTCTGTGGCGGGGCTGTAATCCCCGCCTCGGCTGCGATGTATATACCAGACTGTGAAATATTAAATCCATTTTAATCTCTGCACTGGGCCTTTTCGTTTTTGGGAAAACAAAGAAAAGAGTCTGTTTCCGAGGGTCTGCTTTGTGAGGCCTTTGCTCTGGGCCGGATCCGACTGCTGTGGAAGGGCACGAGTGGGCCGTTCGCAATGCATGTGGCTTCCTGTCGTTAGGGTAATGAGCAGATAACGAAGCTCACTCAGGGCTGCTGCCAAACACTTCCTTCCTGGAGTCAGTGGCGTGGGGCAGCTCGCGGGAGTGTCCATCGCTGGTGCATTCAGATGCCAGACGGCAGCTTCCCCCGAGGAACCTCTCAAGGCCCCTTCCAGGTTTAGTGTTCTGTGATTGGAAGCCCGGGCTGGACCCCCAGAGGCTGTTGGAGGGAGGGAGGTAGAAACAATGGATGTGTGGTTAAAAATACAGGAAGACAGCTGTGTGAAGGAGGGACCCGTGTGGCATGGCGGGGCCCCGCTGTCCCACAGCTGTGACAGAGATCCCTGCTCTCACTGGCATACCACCCCTCAGGTGCTTTCCTGACGGGAAGGCTGAGGCCAACACTGCTTCGTCACACGGCTGGAAAACGAATGCATCTGACATTTATGATGCCTGAGCTGGAAACCTGCCAAGAGAAGCGTTTTGTCAGGCCGAGGTCACGCTTGGGCAGGAAGTGGGCAGAAACACCAGCTCCTACCTCGAGCCCTGTGGCTGTCATGGGTGGTGTAACCCACACACCACCTGGGGGTGGGGCACTGCCCTGCTAGTGACACCGAGCCCACTCACCGAGAGACTGACAAGTGCGCAGCACAGCCTTAGCTGACAGCCAGCTGGCTTTGCGGCCGTGTTCTGAGCTCCCCGGTTTGATTCTGCCCGCAGGCCACTGGGCTCTGTGGTGTTACTGCTGCACTGACCAAGGGAGGTGTTAACGCTGGCTGCAAGTGGATGTTGCGCTAGGAGGCAGACAAGAACATCTCCAGCCAGTGCTCAGATTTATACTTCTTGCTGAAAAGGAAGTGCCGAATGTGGGTACCAAGGATTTGGGCCCTCCCCAGGCAGCTAGCACATCCAGATGTGTCTATGCTCCCCCGCTGGCTGGGGCTAACACCGTTCTCTTATGGCCCTGTTCATAGGTGTGGACTTCCCCTCTCGCCATGGGGCATTCAACTCCTGCCTCTGCCCTAGGGCCCTGCCCCCACCCGTCTCTTCCCCACCCCCTCCCTCAGGTGCACCTGATGCCTCCTCCCCCGTGCGTCTGATGCTCACAGCACGCTGGGAGAGCGGGGTGCCAGGAGCTGGTCAGCAGGGCCACCAGCGGCTGAGAGGCCTGGGGGAGCTGGCTGCTGGTGGGCACTAAGTCCTGGAGCCCCCACCAGCGCGGCGCCTGTCCCCTTATCAGTCTCTCATTCTGCCCGGGGTTGACGTGCTCCATTCTGGTCAGTCCTGGGAGGGGTCTGGCCACAGTGACAGTGAGGGAGCCGTAAGCAGCCAGGTGGACACCAGGCGACAGCCCCGCTGTTATCCGAATCCCAAGGAGGGCTCTTTCATGGACAGCCTCTGGACGCTCCAAAGATGACAGACAGACAGACAGACAGCTAACAACACCCTCCCCGAGCTCTCTACTCGTGCCTCTGAGAACTGGGACTTTGGAACCTGCCTGTGCTCCAGGCCAGAGATCCCCTGATGCTTGCCTCGCTGTCTTCGATCCACTTTCCCCTCTGTGCGGCCCTCCCTGCACCTGTGCCTGCACTTTGGGCTCCTTTGGGGTGACAGCTAGGACGGAATGGGAATCCGTTTTGGCTGAGCTTCCCTTTACCAGGAGCAATTATTCACTATGTTCATTTTTTTAAAAAACCTGATTATTTACCCCCTCAATCATTCTGTAACCAGATTATTAATTCTGTGACAGGCAGTGAGACACATTGAACGTGCATACTGCTCCATAAAACATTGCTGTTTATTGTCATGCTGATAAGCTTTCTGCCATTTATTTGCCTCAGACTCCTCTGATGGAGCCGCGTTTCACGCTGATGGATGCAGTTAGAAGAGCCGTGGCTAATTCTCGAGCATAGCTCACACGTTCTGGGCTGCTCCCTCTGTCTCTGTGACACCCTCTGAGTTATGCTTGCATTGGCGGGGGATGGCCATAACTTTTTTGTGTACAGAGATGCGGCTGTTTGGAGAAAGAGAAACCCTTAAGCCATTATTGGTGGTTGTAATGCATAAAAATAAATGGTGGTGTCATCAGAGAAGAAGGATTTACACCTCATTTCTCTGGTATTCAAATCCTTCACTGACTTTTTAGCTCTTTGAGCTTCTGCACAGTGCGGGACGTTGGGTTTCTTTTAGTTTCATTTGTGAGTAGTTGAGAGGGAAGAATAGATTGCGAATGCACCCGGAGAGCTGGTTTCTGTGAATGGGACAGAGGAGCTGCGGAGGAGGGCAGGAATTGGACAACCGCACTGTTTGTGCTGAATGCACATCTTCAACTTCTGTCTGTCTTGTACTAAAACGGTGCCAAGTCTGTCTCCTACTGCGCTTGCAAACAGGGACAACGGGAGACCAGGCTGGACTTTGGGGGGAACTCCCCAGCGATGAGCTCCAACGGGCCTTCCAATTAGTCTCTCCAGGGAAGTGGGGGAGACCCATTACCCGAGGCGTTTGAAATTAGGCTGGACAGCGCCTTGTGGAATGTGCACCCAGCACAATACTGCACTATCGTCAGGGGCGGTACAAGACGTAACGAGGCCGCAGCAATTGCCTGCCTATGACTGCAGCTCGAAGGCAGTCCAGTTAACACGTGAAAACACATTTTCTTTAGCTGCCAGCCCTGCAAAGGAAAATTCCGGCTGGAGTCTTGCTTTCTCACGGACCACCGCGAGTGACAGAGGAGGTGCTACTGAGCTCTGGCTGGCTCCGCGGGGCTAGGAGAAGTAAGTAGCAGTACAAACAGTTAGCAGGCTGCAAGCAAACCCCGGGAGCAGGTGTCAAGGGAGCAAGTGCCAGTGCTGGGTAGCAGAATCGCATGGCTTAGCACTTGTGACCCAGCAGCCCAAAACACACAAGGAAAAGTTCCGTAAGAATTGCTGACGAGGGCGTTGCAGCCCGGGGAGTTTCCCCTCTGGTGTCCCTGGCCTCTGCTTGCCAGAGCTGGGAGTGGACAATAGGAATGGATCACTTGATGGTGGCCTGTTCATTTCCTCTGGGGCACCCGACATTGGCCACTGTCAGCAGACAGAACCCTGGGCTACATGGACCTTTGGTCCGACCCCGTCTGGCTCTTCTGATGTTCTTACATTGAGCCTGGCTCTGTCCGCTCCCTGCCGTAACCCACTAGACCCTACTCCCCTCCCAGGGCTGAGACAGAGCCCAGAGCCCTGACCGTCTCTGCAGAGCTAGGACAAAACAAGAGGGTACATTGCAATTTTAAGAGCAACCAGTGTCCCTTAAGATGTCAGGACATGTTAGCCCTAGAGCTGAGTGGTTCTAATGTTTACTTCATGTTCTTTCTTTTATGTAGGGGTTAGATACAGTGCTCCTCCCAACTCATTGCTAAGTTCTCGCACCAAACACCAGAGTTTTCCAGTGCCTTAGTAGCCCCTGGAAAGAGGTGATGTGTGTGTGCGGCGGGGAGGGGACTAAGCCCTTAGGGAAACTGGTCATTGGTGATTGGGTTGCCAAAGGAGGGCAGCAGGGCGCTGTGGTCCAACAGGAGCGTTGCGGAACGGCACACGGAGACAGAAGCCGCCTCGATGAGCGTGACACAAATCACACACGCTGAGCACAACAGTCGCTGCGGCATTGTGAGACACCTGGCTGAGCACAACTGCCCCGGCTCAGGCCAATGAGGGCAACAGGGGCTCAGCACCTCTGGCCAATCAAAGCCAAGGAGTCCCGGGCTAGACACCCCTACACCAGTGTTCCCTGGAAGCCGGGTGCTTGTGCAGCTGCTCAGGAGAGATCCCAATGCCACCCAGCTGATTGGCAGAGTCTCCACCACTCGGTTTGTGTTTCTACTAGTGGTGCACATCCGCACATGCCTTGGTGCACATCATACAATTATTCCACACATGAGTGGAAAAGGTTAGAGGGAACATTGCCCAGCACAGAGGCATAGCCACTTCACAAATTTCTGGCCTTCATCTGCAGTGAGGGTCAAAGGGTGGGCAGGGCTTCCAGCGTGTCCATGAAAGAATAGCGATAATCTCTAGCCCCCGTCACGTGCTGATGTTAATGCACATTACAAAGGAGGCCAGTGTCTTTCTCCCCTTTCAAAAAGCAGAGAAACTGAGGGAGGTGAAGTGACTCACCCAAGGTCAGCCAACAGCTGAGCCTGGAATAGAACCCATTTCCCCTGAATCCCAGACCAGAGCACTAGCCGTTAGGCCTCCTGACTGAAAGCCCAATGTCACCCTGACAACCTCCATGCTCCACGTGCATAGTGGAGCAGCCCTTTGGGTTCCCAAGGCTGACCCCCGTTAGAGCAGTGCACGTGGGTGCCTGTCCCTGGATCCAGGGCGAGTAGAGGCCAGAGCTGGCCATTTGGGCGGTGTGTCCATTTGAAGTAGGAAAGCTGGCCTGGGTCTCAGGCTAACACTGCCTTTTAGTTCTCCCCTTGCCTCCCGGTGCGGCGGAACAGGCCGGAGCCCCTGCCTCAGAGGAATTACACAGAACAGTGTGTGTGTGTGTGTGTGTGGGGGGGGGGGGTGTTAATACTTAAATAAATCCCCTTTTCATTGTGGATGCAGCAGCAGGACCATTGCTGTGCGCCAGGCTCCTGGGCACGGGGCTGTTCGGAGCCCTGGGTGTTGGGAGGCCCTGATTCAGTGCAGAGCGGAAAGGCCAGGGCACTGTGGCTGGTGGGGAGTCCAGCTGGCATGTCCCCTGCTGTGGGAGGGAGCCGCCTTTTACCACCCTGCAAATGAGCCCCCAAGTGGGGCTGCCTCCCCTCTGACAGACAGGCCATGGCCATCACTGCCCTGTGCTACCTGGGCCCAGGGCTATGATGGGGGTGCGGCGGAGATGGGACGCATGCCCCTCCCTTGTGACCCCAAACCATGAAATGAGGTGGCGTTGAGGGCCGGCAGTCTGACATGGATGGCAGTGGGCGTGGGCCGGGCTGGCTTGCCTATCTATTGCTTGTTTACAAGTATAAATAATTCAGCCAGGTGCTTTGCAGGCTGACTATTGGGGGAAAGAGAGGGGCTAGATGGGGAGGGAACAAAGACACACTTCCGGCCAGCCTCCCCGCCCAGCGCAGGGAAACAACTGGGATCTCCCTGGGCCTGGGGCCAGGCCGGAAGGGGTTAACGGGCGTGGCACACTCACAGCTGGGCCCACTAGCCCACCTGCGCTTTATAAAGCAGTGAGTCAGTGACTAGGGAGTTTGGCAAACAGAAGCAGCAAATGGAGTTTTGAGAGGGTGTGGGAAGGGGCCACAGTACACTTGCCAGTCTTTATAGTTTAGTTTAAAGGTTTTAATCAAAACGTCCTGATTTAACTGGAAAGCCCTATCAATAACCTAGGTAGCTGTAGGAAAGAATGCAGGCAGAAGCCCAGAAGCAGAGTGGGGGCTAGCCTGTTTATTGCACTCAGTGTAGCATGTATGATTACCTGCCCTGTGGGCGGGTGGCATACGTGTGCATTTGGTGCAAGGAGCTCCTGGCGCTCAGAGACCGTGTACGGGCTTTGGAGACCAGGGTGGCTGAACTGGAGGAGCTGAGGGAGGTTGAGAGGTACGTAGATGAGACTTTCTGGGGCACTGTAGAACTGTCCCACCTCCAGTCAGACAGCCCCTGTGCTGTTAAGGAGGATGAAAGGCTCAAGGAAGGAGAGCAGTCAATGGGAGCAAAGGAAAACCTTCCCATAGTTGGGACCCTCCTTTCAGATGTTGGGGTCTTCTCTTGCACTGAGGTTACCTCTCTGGGGGAAGGGGACTCCAGTCAGTAGGAAAAGGCAGGTGTTAGTAATGGGGGATTCAATTATTAGAAATGTAGATAGCTGGGTTTGTGATGACCGGGAGAACTGTATGGTCATTTGCCTGCCTGGTGCGAAGGTTGCGGATCTCTTAGGCATCTAGATAGACGTGTGTAGTGCTGAGGAGGAGCCGGTGGTCGTGGTACATGTAGGTACCAGTGACGTAGGGAAGGGTAGGAGAGATGTCCTGGAGGCCAAATTTAGGCTGCTAGGAAAGAGACTGAAATCCAGGACCTCTATGGTGGCATTCTCGGAAATGCTTCCAGTTCCGCGGGCGGGGCCAGGTAGGCAGGCAGGGTTTCAGAGTCTCAATGCGTGGATGAGACAATGGTGTAAGAAGAGTTTAGCTTTATAAAGAACTGGGGATACTTTTGGGATAGAGGGAGCCTATACAGGAAGGATGGGCTCCACCTAAACCATAGTGGTGCCAGACTGCTGGCACTTAACATTAAAAAAGTTGCAGAGCAGTTTTTAAACAGAGATGGGGGGGGAAAGCCATTTGTTGTGGAGGAGCATGTGGATCGGACAGAGGTGTCTCTTAGAGGAGAGTCTATTGATAGAGATTCTCTAGGTTTTAGTCAGGAGGAGAGGATGGAAGAGGATAAAGTATGGGACAGATTAGACAAAAAAATTCCCATTAAAAAAGAATCTGACACATCAGAAAAGGGCAGACAACTAATCAGTGACAAGTTTTTAAAGTGCTTGTACCCAAATGCTAGAAGTCTAAAAAATAAGATGGGTGAACTAGAGTGCCGTGTGTTAAAGGAGGATACTGACATAATAGGCATCACAGAAACCTGGTGGAGAGAGGACAATCAAGGGGATACAATCATTCTGGGATACAAAATATATTGGAAGGACAGAACAGGTCGTGTGGGTAGGGGAGTGGCACTATATGTGAGAGAATTTAGAATCAAATGAAGTAAATCTTAAATGAATCAACATGTTCCAGAGAATGGCTATAAATGGTAATTCCCTGCTCTAATAAGAATGTAACAGTAGGGATCTATGATCACCCACCTGACCAGGACAGTAATAGTGACTATGAAATGCTAAGGGAGACTAGAGAGGCTATCAAAATAAAGAACTCAATAATAGTGGGGGATTTCAACTATCCCCGTATTGACTGGGTACATGTCACCTCAGGACAAGATTGAGACAAAATTTCTTGATACCTTAAATGACTGCTTCTTGGAGCAGCCGGTACAGGAACCCACAAGGGGAGAGGCAATTCTCGATTTAGTCCTGAGTGGTGCACAAGATCTGGTCCAAGAGGTAACTATAACAGGACTGCTTGGGAATAGTGACCATAATATAATAAC
>JANRFK010003199.1:14913833-14937951 GCA_030068395.1 Apalone spinifera
TTTCAGCTTGGTCAAGATGTAGGGGAGCCTTATTTCTCCTCCCTGTTTTAGCAGCTCTCATCTCCCTTGTCTGGGCTAAGGTCAGTGGGTGACCACGTCCGGGGAAGGCTGCGCACCGTTAGCTATGTTCTGGGCAAGCTCTATTTACTGACTGGATCCAGGGTTAAAAGTAGACTTTCATTTGTGTAGAGTGATGTCTAACCTGTTCTCCTGCCCACAACGGCTGCTTGGGAGGCAGCTAGGAATGAGGCCCCTGGCTTGTGCCACAGGAGAAAGAACAATTTAATTTGTACATTTCCCAGCCTGCTGCTAATCTCCTGACTTATTGTGGGCATTTGATTTCTGCAGCTTTACGTTGTAATAAGGGGATTAGCCCGAGCCACGGGGCTCTTGTCCGCCTCTCATCTGCTGGGGATTACACCTAAATATTGCAGTTAATTAATGGGTCAAGGCAGTCAGATTGAAAAGCTGGGTAGCCCTGTGCCCCACATCTGGGGAGCATGCAACTCTGAAGTCTGGAAATACTTGCTCTTCTGCCTGGTCAGTGAAATGCCCACCTGAGTCCTGGAGCCTTCTGTTTGCGCAGGGCCCTTGGAACCTGCTCGCTGTCCGGGGCCAGAGGGGCTCGTCTACACAGCCAGGCAGCAAGCGGTACCCACGCAAGCACTCCACAGGTAGCCGTATCAGCAGCGCGGGCAAGTCACGGCTCGGGCTGGAGCTTTTGCTCTCAGCTCTCGGGAGGGGGGCTGGGTTACAGAGCTAGAGCCGGGGCCCGGTCCATAACTTCCTAGCACTGCCTAGGCTGGGGGGCTCAGGCCCTGTGGGCGTGCCCAGCAAAGCAGAGGAATCGGCGAGAGGCAGCGGGGCCACGGTGAGTGGGCTTTTGCCTGCAGGCGCTAAACGGAACATTCCTGGCTCGGGAAGCTGGCTCCGTGCCCGGGTCCAAGGTGGCTGAAAGATGCTCTAGAAGAAGCAATTGCAGCAGAGCGGGGTGGGGGGAGGCAGTGTTCCCTGTAAGCAGAGCAGATCTCAGGAGATATTCAGGTGCTGCCCAGCTGATTAGCAAAGCGCCCACAGCCACCCACAGCCGGCAGCGGGTGTTTCTACGGGTGGTGCACATCCACACATGCCTCGGCACACAGAACAAAATTTATTCCACTCATGGATGGTAAAAAATGAGAGGGAACCCTGGATGGGTGTCAGCCATCTGTGTGCGAAGGCCTGTGGGTCAGGGTCTGACAGCCGCGGTCAGGCTGCAGACTGCAGTGGCTGGCTCCAGGATAGCCCTCATGTGCAGCCCTGACCCTGGGGCGCACATGGCTCAGGAGGACAACTGAGCCTGCCCTGCAGTCAGCAAATGCAGTCCCGGGCGAAGCTGGGGGACGAAGGCCTGCGGGTGCCCCGGCCAAATCAGGCCCGGGGGCCAGAGTGCTGGCCCTGTGCTGCGCCACTGCTAATCCGGAGCCCGACTCTCGCTCTGGCCTGAGCTCTGTTGTCACGCCAGGAGCCCCCCCACTCCCAGAGAGGCCTGTGTTCTCAGGCAGACTGGGAATTTCCCATACGAATCCAGGTCAATGGCAAAACGCCTGCTTCTCCTTCATTCCCCTCCCTCTGCACAGCACGCAGGGAAGGCCTGGCTGGCGGCTTTGCTACTGAGCGCCCTCCGGGCAGCAGCCCCTCCATCATCCTGTCTCCTTGGCGCAGTGACTTCTGCCTCAGCCCTTCCCCCTGGAGATACAGAATGGCTCCCTCCTCCCTCCTCCCGTCCTGGGGCTGCTTGGCACGGGGGCTGTAGTTTGGCATGAGCTGCAGGGCTGCGGGGAGGAGAGGAACCGGCCGCCAGTCACTAGGCTTCTCCCTGCCCGGGGTGTGAGGAGAAACATCTTGTCACTGTTGTGGCAGGGGGCAGCGAAGGGAGCCCTGCGAACGCTTGATAAATTGCTGAAAGCTGTTTAAAGAGAGGCTGCAAACTTTGGCCCCCTAACTGGCACCTGTCTGGCTAGTGCTTGAGTTCCTCCAAGAGACCAAGAGCTGCTATCGACCGTCTTCCCGTAACGGTCGGTTTCCTTCCGCGCGCTCATTTCCTTCCTCTGTCTAGACGTGGCAATAAAGGGCTGGCGTGAACAGGCCCCTGGCGCCCTGCGCAGCAGCCCCCCTGCACGCTAAGAGCTGTGGCCCTGACGTGGGGACTTGGCACAGGTGGGGGCAGACCAGCCCCCCGAGTGGCTGGCTCCGTGTGGAGAGTGGGGTCGGCCGATACAATTTTCTCCTGGAGAATCCCTGTACAGATGGTTGGACTTGGGCTGTTCACAGCGGTAGAATCAGCAGCTACTCTAGCCTCTCATTAGGTCGCCCTGCATACAGATGAAGTCCGGCATCTCTGCAAACTCCTGCTGACTGAAAACACAAAGTGGCCCATGCGCTACTGTCCGGCCTTTCTGCCTCAGTTTCCCCACCTGGGGGAAGAGCTCCTCCCCCCATGGCGGGCTGAGGTTTTAACCCATGTTGGGTAGGAATGGGTCCTTCTTCCACCCCGCCACCCTCATGTGCGCCCAGCGGTGCTGGAACGAGGGGCACTGTGGCGTCCTCAGGTTTGAAGTAGTAATAACCAACCTGGTTTTCAGCAGCAGCAGCAGCCCCCCCAATAAAATGCTGCAGCCCCCTGTGTGTGCAGAGCCTCGAGGCTCTGCGCAGGGCTCCCGAGACACAAGTTCTCCAGTCCCCGCTGAGGCTCGCCGGCGTCACATCAGGCTGGCTTTTTTTATGCCACGGGGGCCTTTATCTTCTGTGTTTCCTGACCCTGGCCAAAGCAGTTCACCCTAATTCCCCCAGGAAGAAAGCGTCAAAGGACGGCGGATCTGCATAGTGCACATTGGGCACCTGCATTAATGACTCCCCTCCTGAGACTCCGCAGGCCCAGCGAGCAGGGCACACAAATTCCTGGCACGGCTTGTTGGTACATTGCTCGGCGCCACGGCCTCTGGCAGGTCTCAGGATACCACCCTGGGCAGCATCCAGGCTTCCGGAGTCTCACGCCTGCCACCCCAGCGCCTCCAGCCCCTTGCTTTCCTGGGGGACACGTTTCTGGGACCTGCAGGTTGCTGCCGCCAAGCCCCAGGGAGGGAGCAGCGCCTCAGGAGACAGGGGCGCGTCTGTCTCAAAAGCCTGTTGCCTCCAGCACATCAGTCCTGACACACGTTCCTGTAGGTTCCTGTCCCTGCAGCAGTCAAGGGCCTCGTGGGGACCCTCAGTAAATCCAGCCCAGGGAGGCGGTGACTTGGGGCCACCTCGGAGGCATCTTGGCAGCGTAGGGGAAATGAGACGAGCAGTTGCTACTTCGTTCTCACACTGCAGCATCCCCCCCTCCCCGGGCTAGTTTGTGCTGCTCTGCTTGCTGAGAGGGCCGAGGAATGGGCCAGCCAGAGACTGCGCCCCCTGGTCCCTCACCTCCTGGGCAAGGGGGCAGCTGGGGGAGGCTCACATGGCTTCTTCCTAGGGAGGAATCCAGGCCTTATGCTGCCACCTTGGCTCTGCCAGAGCGGCTTTCAAAAGGGGGGTGTTCATGAGGCTTCCCTGAACCGCAAAAGCCAGGAGGGGCCTGACCTGCCCTCTTGCCGTGGATCCTCTTTGACCAAGCTGCAGGCTGCTCCGCTGCGGTGGGAGGAACGGAAAAGGCCTGTGCCTGCCGCACTCCCCGGGGGCGGGCACCATTATCATTCGTAAGAATCCCACTGCAAGCTGCAGGGGAAATGGCTGACACCGTGATCTCCGGGCGGCTGAGGGGAGACCAGCCGGCAGGTGGCAAGGCGTGTCCCAGGGCCGCGCGCCACAGACGCACTATTGGGTGTGAGTATTTGCTGGAACGTGAGTGGCCCGAGGGTCAGGTTCCCCCTTGCAAGAGGTGCGCGTTGGACCCAGCGTGCGGAAGTGCGGGCACCTGGCCTGCTCCCAAGCAGCTTTGCCAGAAAGAGGAACTGGATCAGATGCGCTAGTGGTGTCTCCCTTCCTGGCCCAGGCACCACGCTGTCTCCTCGACCATCTCTGCAGACCTCGCTCTGCTCAGGGGAGAGCACGGCTCTTTGATTGGACCCCGTCCCGGCCTCCCTCCCGACACGGGCTGTCGGCCTGATTCAGCCGGGAACGGGCGTGCCTCCTGCAGCTTCTGCAATGGGGGTGCCAACCCAACCCAACCGGCTATGGGGCGGGAAGCGTGTGGCTCCCACACCTGGAGTGGAGCAGTGTGCCCCAAGCGGTAGGGGCAGGCGAGGCGGCTCCAGGAGAGAGGCCGGAGAACACCCTGGCCTGGGGCATTTGGGTGAGTCCCCAGGACTGCAGAGGAGGGGATCCCTGGTGCGATTTGGCTCTGCAGGTGAAGGGGAGGGGAGCCGTCTCCAGCTGCAAGGTCCAGCCTCCAGCCCGTCCCTCTACCCACCCTTAGGAAGGCCGGAGGCCGGCAAACATGATGGACGGAGGGCGGTAAAGGTTAGTCACACTGGGGTGCAGTGGGAAGAGTCTTCACAACTGCATGGCCCTGTGGTGAGGGCTCTGACCCCACTGGCAGCATCTAAGAGCAGCGGGGCCAGGGAGCCCCACACAGCGGGGCCTACGAACCCAGCTCCCCTTGCTCCTGTGGTCGTGCTGCCGCCCCGTCGAAAAGCAGCGCCCGGGCCTCTTCGGAGCAGATCCCCACTTGCAGCATGAGGAACAGCAATTTCTGCCCATTCACCCCTGTCTGTCATCGGGCCTGAAGCTCCCAGCCTGCACGCCGCCCCAGGAGGCTGCCCTGGAAGTCGCCTCTCTACGCGCGGCTCTGCCAGGCTGCCCATGCCGGGGAACGGAAAGGGGAGAACCTTTCCCAAGAGATTCTGCCAGGAAAGCAACAGAGAGCTGCTTCGCTCCGGGCCCTGCTCACAGTGCTCGCTCCCCTCGGGCGGCACTGCTGCTTAGGACTTGGTTTGGAATCAGCAGCCGGATGGAGCCGGGCTGGGGCGGGAGAGGCTGAGTTCTAAGCAGCTTGCAGGGCAAAGCTGTGTGTGGTTATTCAAGGCCAGAGGCGGGGACAGAGCAGGAAAAGAGCAGAGCAAGCGTCTCTTTGCTTTTACGTGCTGCTCCTCAAGACCTAAGGGCGGGTTTATTCATGGGAATCTGAGACATGTTGATACATCAGTAGTTTTAATGCCTGGACTCTTTTTTTTTTTTTTTTTTTGGCCTGGGCCCATTAAAGACACCCTGCATCCAAAAATACCCTCTCCGTGCTTCTGTAATACAAGGGAAAGTAGCGATCACACCCTTGGAATAATATAACCATGATGAAGTGCACTTCTCCACCTGGAGTGGATCCTGGGAAATTCTGATTAGAAACTTTAAACCACCAGTCATTTTACAAAACCAACCCATGTCAGCTTCCCAGCCCATTCACTCCCCTAGCCCAATCCCAGAATGCATCTGGTAAATGACGTCCTCTGCGCTCACTGTTAGAAACAAGTTGCCCCCCTCAGAGTGTTCGGCACTTGCCTGCAGATTACAAGTAAATGGGGGAAAATGGCTAAAATAGATTTAAAACGTGTCCCAGGGCCGCACACCACAGACGCACTATTGGGTGAGAGTATTTGCTGGAACGTGAGCGGCCCGAGGGTCAGGTTCCGCCTTGCAAGAGGCGTGCGTTGGACCCGGCGTGCGGAAGTGCGAGATGATTCCCAGAGGCACGCCTAGGAAGCATGTTGGCCGGAAAGACACAGTGCCTTACGGAGGGGGTGCAGACGAGGGCTAATCGAAGGAGGAAAAAGGAAGTGACGTACAAGCTGGAGCAAGGGTGGCCAACCTCAACCTGAGAAGGAGCCAGAATTGACCAATGCCCATTGCCGAAGAGCCACAGTTCTAGGTCACTAGCCCTGCTCATCTCCCCACCACCACTGTCAGCACACCCCGCGCACAGGCAGCCCCACCAGTCAGCACCTCCCTCTCCTTTGCCTCCTGCCCCCTGGGATCAGCTCTTTCTCAGTGGGAGACACAGGAGGGGGGAAGCATGGGTGTGCCAGGCTCAGTGGAGAGGGTGAGAAGTGGCAGGATCCTAGGGGAAAGGGAGGAGGGGAACAGCACCTAGAGCAGAGCTGGGGGTGGAACAGTGAGCACCCTCTGGCCCAGTGGGAAGTTGGCACTTGTAGCTCCAGCCCTGGATTTGGTACCTGTGCAAGGAGCCACATATTAACTTCTGAAGAGCCGCAAGGGGCTCTGGGGCTACAGGTTGGCCACCCCTGAGCTACAGCATAAAGCTGTCGCAGGCGGAGTGAGGTTGAAGTAGTTAGCGTTGTAGAGGTTAATGCAGCTGTAACCCTTTCAGTCTTTCTGCTGAAGCGTTTTGCTCTCCAGTGAGTATAAATATTGTTCTAAGGAGCTGCATGCCGACAGAACTCCTGAAACGCTGGGCTGTGTGTGTCTGAATCCCTCCCCTCAGCCCCTCTCTCTCTCGGCCTCCAGAAGCGTCCAGAAAGCGGAACTTTTTTCCCCCCTTTGTTTTGGTTCCTATGTGGCTAAAGGAGGAAAAATCAGAACCACAAGTTCCCACCCTTCGTATTCATCGCGATTATTCCTGCTGCAGTAGCACGGAGGGGCCCCTGCCCCAGAGGCCTTACAGTCTGGGACTAAGGAGATGCCGTAGCCCAGTGAGGCGCACAAGAGAACGGTAAGTTCTGGAATATTGTCACGTTAGCAGCACTCACCGGGGTCTCGATGGACAGTGCCTCTTTAGATTCTCCCTTCCGGGTTGACCCCAAAGGGGAGGAGAGATATGCTGGAGGATCACTTGAACCTCTCCTCATTCATGGGACAACGCACACCTGGAAAAACTCCAGTCATCTGAAGAAGTGGGCTGTGCCCACGAAAGCTCATGATGCCATCTTGGTCTATAAAGTGCTACCAGACCATTGGTTGTTTTTTAAGTTGATCCTGTACAGACTAACTCGGCTACCCCCTGCAGCTTCTGGTACAAATAGTCATTCCTATAACGTTGGGATGGCGTCGTCCCTTCTCTGGTACGATCTAGGAACCCAGACAGGGCTGGGTTCTCCCAAACAAACAAATCAATAGGGAGTTGGAGGGGAAGCCTTCCCACAAAAGACCCATCATCTGCAGCTTGCAAACATGGCAGAGACTGAACAGGACAGTTATTGGTACAAATGAGAGACAGAAAATCAATAATACTATTAGAGTGCATTGGAGACTGGAGAACTAGGTGGGACATTATCATGTACTTTGCTTTGTATGGTCTAGGTTTGCCCCAGATGATCCTAGAATCATTAAAGCACTGTTAAAAACACACTACTAAAATATTTGTGACAAACACACTCTTAAGAGAAGAAGAGGGGACGTATACAGAAATGCCAGTGCAGCATTTAAAATGAATCTATCCTAGATACCTACAGGACCCTATCACTCTAGTATCAGAGCAATTTATGTATTCGTATAACACTACTCTGAGGTGGGGAAGTATTAATACCCCTGATTTTTTTGGATGGGGACACTGAGGCACAGAGAAATGAAGTGACTAGCCCAAAGTCACACTGAAAAACTCCAGCTCTCTGCAGGCCCTTTCCAGTGCCTTCACCACAAGACCATTTTTACTCCCTCTGATGAACAAAGAGAGAGATCCTGTTTTGCATGTTTTCTGTTCAGAGATACTAGGGAAAATAGTGCACAAATTATTTAAGCAGGCAGAAGATAATTAACTCTAATCAATCTGGATTCTGCCCAGATTATAGCTCGAGAACAGCATTAATCTTACTAATTACTTAATTTTACTAACACAATTTTCGATGAGTTCAACAATGCGTTCAATGACTCCGGCACTAAGTAATAGATGTTGTGTGATTGATTTGGAGTTGAAAAACCCGTCAGGGCTGCAAATTTCACCATTTTATTAATCAAATTATCTCTTTTAGGGCACTGGAGATGAAACTGCTCAGTCTCAAAGGAAAATCATTTTATTACACTCGTGGGTTGTGCAGAGATTGAATTACGGAGCGAGTGACTGAGGGGACATAAAGGAGGAATTTAGGCTAAATTAACAGTATCTCGTGTAAAGAGTTCTTAAAGTTACTGGCTGAGCACAGAAGGGAGTGAGCCTTTGTCTAGCTCATTAGAGGCCCTCTCCTCTGGACTGTGAGGAGACTCAGAGAATCCTGGAGCTGGAAGAGACCTCAGGAGGTCATCAAGTGCAGCCCCCTGCCCAAGGCAGGACCAATCCCGACTAAATCAACCCATCAGGGCTTTGTCAAACTGAGACTTGCTGCAGAGAACGTGGGAGCAGCACATCTGCTGGTGCCAGTCCTCCGCCGTTGCTGTCGTTTCTATTACGCTGTCCGGCCCGAGCCAGGTAAGTGCCCACCTGTGGTGGCGGTTTGGGCTGGTCCCAGGCGAGAGGCGGGACCCGGTGCTAGAGGCTATACAAACGCATGGGGAAGGACAGTGTCTGCAGAATTCACACACTGAAAGGGACAGGCTGAGAGGGGAAAAGCCTAAGGCCTCACAGTGGGGCAGGCCGGTGCTCTGTTGACGGGAGCCCAGAGCCTCTCTTGGGCGCCTTTCGCCATCAGTCTTGGTCTGATTTTAGCCCTAGATACTCAACCTGGTGTTGCTGATGCCGATGAAAGGCCCATATTGCTGCCGGTTTGTGAGCATATCAGAGACCTGTCAGGCCCCCCCTCGGGCACACGCCCTGGCCACCAAGCTGGCTCCAGAACCCTCAACTCCTGCCAGGTTAAAGAGGGGGGACAGTTGATTGATGGGCTCATGGTGCTGTGTGTGGGGTGTGTGGGGGGTGCAGGTTAGCTCACTCTGCCAGGGAGAATGAAGCCAGCTGCTAACTCATCGTGTGAGGGGGTTAGTAAGGCTGCCCCCCCCCCAAAGGGCTCAGCTTCACCCTTGCTGGCTAAAAGGAACCCGTTACAAATGTCACTGAGGTTGTAATTTGTGGCGAGGCCCGAGTGACTAAGAATCCAAGGTGGCTTCCCTTCATCAGTACCTGAAGACCAGGGTGCTGGGCCCTGGGAAATATTGTAGGCAGGCTGGAAAGAGTCCCCTGCAATCTCCAGCTGTGGGCGAGAGGCAGGGTGTCGGCATGGGGAAGAGGCTGTTCCTTCCCAGCACCGTGTGCAGACCAAGCTACAGCAGTCCCGTCCGGAGGCACCAGCTGCCATCCCTGCCGACATCAGACATCTCCTTCGGCTGCGGGAAGGTGCCCCCGCGGGCGAGCGGCGGGAATGTGGGGACAGGGAAAGGTGAGAATGCCTGATTGATTAATTACTTCGTCATCTCCACATGGCTATTGAGCGCCACGGTGACTGTGACAAATGACTCCTCAATTTTTGTGACTGAGATGCAATTTGAATAATGGCGTTTTACTCTGCACCTGTCAGCCTGTGACATGGAATATGAATCCAGTGTCTTGCAAAAGACAGCGGGGTCCTGCTTAGGTAATGGATAATATTTGCAAATGGGGAGCTGAAAAATAATTAAGCGCTGTGATATTTTCTTTGGAAGGAGCATTGGATTAATTAGTTGAGTGGCAAGTAAAACATCAACTTTCGGTTATAGCCACACTGAACAAGAAAGTCCAAGGCCACTGCTCTGGGAAAGCTAGTGAGCGCCTGAACTTACTGACACCAATTTATCTTGTGCTCTACTCACAACCTGCTCCCCCTGCCCTAGATGTACGCAAACCGTTCACATGGCCGCCCTGGCTCGCACACACCGCCTCTCCATGCAAACGTACTTGTGCATGCTCACCCCCGCAGCGAAACGCACCCAGGCCCAGCCCAGCTGAGGGCGGGCTCGCCACTTGTTGTCCCCTCGGGGTGCCATGGCTTGGATCCCTGACAGCAGGACCCCACCTGCAAGCCTAAGGTCTCAGCCTGGCTGCCAGCAGCCTCACTTCTCCTGGCAGGGTGACACCAACAGCCCTGTCCCAGGCTCCCCAAATCCATCCTCCCTGAGTTCTGAAGGACAGACACAGGGACAGTTCCCTTCTGCTTCTTCGCCCCCACAAAACCAGCCCCCCAGTGATCAGTCCACTCCGGCACCTACCTCGTTTGCATGCCAGACCCCTGCTTCACCAGGTGGTGCTGAAGTTGTAGTACAGGTTATCAGCAGTTTTCTAGACACACGGTGACAGAGATACATCACCCCACTCTGTCTGCATAGCTCCTAATGACCATCGCACAGCCAGCATCGCCAGCTTTCAGGAAAGGCTTCACTGCATGCACTCCATAGCACAGTTTGTAATGTGTTGGTTCAACGGGCAGGGCCGGGACAGGATGCCCTCTCGAGGTCCCTTCTGGTTGTAGGATTCTCACTGTGCCTTTTGGGGGTTTCAACCTACCTTGCGGTGCCTGGACCAAGGCGGTCATCCCATGGGACTTGCTGAATTCCTTGGTGGCCTCAGCCCCTGACAGCTCTTGCAGAGCAGGTAACGCACGGGGCCGGTGCAGTGGTATCTGCTGTGAGCCAGAGAGTGGCGAAGGAGCTGGAATAGACATTGCAAGCAAGAGCTCAAAGGCCTTGCATCACAGTTTTCTGATAAATAAACCTGTTTATGCCCAGCATCCTCAGGAGCTGAATAGCTGACCTCTCGCTTAGAGCAAATACTATGGGGCCAAGTGCACGAGGAAGCCACGTCTTTCAAAGGGGAACCCAGGACATCTAGCCATTCAGATTGCAGGCGCGACTGAAGGAGGGTAATTCCTGCCAGGACCATGCTCCCCACCCCCGGGGTGTCCAGCTCCCTGTAACACACAGGGCTGCTCTGAAAAGTGACCACACGCAAATGCCTCTTTCTCCTTCCTTTGTGTGTGTGCCGAGTAGCCCTACCCAGCCAGCGTAGCTATGGAGGGGCAGAGGGACACGTCTGTCCTGCTTGGTAGTGCTGGCAGCAAACACCGGATGAAAACTCAGCCTGGAAGTACTCTGTCCCGCCGCCCGTGTGCGTGCTGGGCTCGGTGCTGCAGACAGCAGGCTGCCAGGTGGGCTGACGGTCACCCGGCAGCCTTTTTCAACTGTCCCCGAGAGGAAGGAAGTAGACCCTAAGCAATACAAATGCCTGGTCGTGTTTTAAAGGAACCACGGGATCCTCTGGCAGCAGTCTCTTTGGCAGGGGAACCCTGGGAGAGTTTCATCTGACAGATTTCAGCCGTCCAGTGGTGAATAGTCAGGGAAATCGCCTGGCCTTCAAAATAAGCAAATCCCATGCAGGCGTGATGTTATTCTGTTTTAGCCCAAGCCCTCGCCTCACCTCTCTCCAATGCGTCATCTCAGGCCAGATTGCACTGGCTTGTTCACTAATCAAACTAACGAGCTTCCATTGGGGAGGAATGTGGAGTGCTGGATAAGAGTGGATTATGCTTGTGTGGTGTGTGAAGGCATCGCTGTGATGGGGGAGGCTCCTCTGTAGGGCTGAAGGCAGGGCAGAGGAAGGAATTTAAGGCTTTGATGAGTTTGCTCAGCTCTAATGCAGCAGCCGACCGAGCAGAGCCCCACCTTCCCAAACGGAGGGGCCTTGAGGGCTGATGTCCGTGTCTGAGTTCACTGGGAGTCAGGCTCCTAACTGCCAGTGGGGATTTGGGCCTCCACCCTGCAACCTCCAAGACCTTCATCTCCCAACTTCCGAGGCCTCCACTCTGCCCCCCCCCCCCCCCCCCCCCCCCCCCCCCAACCTCCAAGGCCTCCATCCCTCCAACCTCTGAGACCTTCATCTCCCAATCTCCGAGGCCTCTACCCCCCAATCTCCAATCACCAGCCCCAAGCTGCTGGGGACGTTGTCAGGGGCTGCAAGGGGAGCTCAGCTCTGGAGAAGCAGGTAAAAGGGGGGACAGGCGATGCTCACAGTGTTGGGTCACTCATTGCATACTCACTTGCTCCTCCGGCCATGAGCCCTGGACTTCAAATTCAAGTGCTCCCTGCTCTGGGACCTGAGAGAGAAACCCCCTCCAGCTTCATCCAGGCGCTCCAGAGCCAGCAAGTCCGGGCAGCTGAGCTAAGCCCAGTGGTTATTTTTAACTGGCTGGCTCTCACACTGCCTTTCCATGCGGGGCCTTTCGTACTCGGACGGGGCGGAGGGGCGGTGGCGCCGCTTTGGACGTAGGACACACAGTGCCATGCACAAGCATAGGGGGGAGTTTCCTGGGCCAGCTCTCCCTGGCTCTCTGAGGGTTTCTTTCCCCTGGGCAGTTCCAGCAGAAAGGAATCCCATGGGAGACCGGGGGGGCGGCTGAGGGATCTGTCGAGTGCCAGATGAAATAACTACCACGACTGCAAACTGCCGCTGCTCCGTCCGGAGAGGCTCAGGCTGCTGGGCCGTTCTAGCCGGGAGAGCGGGGGACAGCAACCAGACCTGATAAAACAGGTGCTGCCCTCCGCCAGGGTGTTCAGGGGGTCCAAACGTTCTAGTCATGGCAACAGCTCCTCTGAGAGCCCCACAGGCCTGCGCAGAGCCGGATTTTTGCCGCTATGGATATGGCTGTGGATACACATTTTGTATTAGCACCCTGCACATTTGCGGCTCTCCGCTTTATATCCACAGGTATCTGACTCCGCGGCGATGAATGCGGTACTCACGGCTCAGTGCTGCGGATGCGATAGCTTTGTATCCACGCGGGGGGGTACTCACCTGCCTGTTAGTCACTCATCAGGGCGGAAAGTCAGGGCCTTTCCATCCATGCAACCCGCTGGGCTGGAAGAACAGAAAGGCTGAAGGAAACCGGTGTGTCCGTAGGGTGCCGGGGTCTAGAGATGGGAAGAGCTCATAGGGCTTTTGCCCTGTTCGGTGGGGTTGCTTCGCAGGGGCTCAGACTCACAGGGCAGTTCTCTGAATCACTGCACGCCGAGGCTTCATGCCCCTGCGGTGAAGTCTTGTGCCTTCCTTCCCCCCTTCCTGCCATTTGGAATGGGACACGCTGAACCCAGGCAGCAAATGGCAGCTTCCAAGGGAAATGCTGCTCCCACCTGGGGCAGGACCCTGAAAGCTGTGTCTGCTAGTTCTTCGTCCCCAGCACAGGCCAGCTTATCTTTACACCCCTCACAGTGAGCAATCCCAGCGCAGGGCACCCCCGACTGAGCCTCACAAATAACAGCGGGGCGAACGGAGACCATGAGCCGCCGCAAAGGTCCCTCCTGCAGGCCAGGAGACAAGCAGCCTCGTAAAGAACAATTTCCCACTATTTAAACAAGCCCCTGCTGGCTGACCCGCATGATTCCTTGTGCTGGTAATAGCCCCAGGGCGGCTGTTGCTTCCCTACTGCTAGGAAATAACCCCCTTTGCAATGAAAGCTGATCGGAAATGAGGAGTGTCCCATGCTTAGCGTGAAGGGGAAGGAGCAATTGTGTGCCACGTTTTCTGTGCCTCCACACTTTAGTGTCCACTGGGACCTAGCTGGGCCCGGGAAGTGGAGCTAGAAGTGACGGGATGGAGGGAGCTGGCCACACTCTGACTTTCCAGAATGGCTTTCTGGGAGCCGCTTCTTTTCTTCCTGCCTGCGAATGTCTCCCCAAGTCCCCGCTTGTTCCCACCACACCTCCCGCGGGCACTCCAGCCGGATCCGGCGCTCCCTGGCAGTTGGTTCGCACGTGTGCTGCTCCACTGACACCCACGCGGGTTTACACAGGCACCAGAGAGAACCAGACTCAAGTATCTCTGCTGCGCCTGGTCATGGGCCGCTGGCGTGAAGTTCACTGAGGCTGGGCCCGGGGCTTTCAGCAGAGAACCTGCTCCCCATGGGAGGGAAGAGCCCGGTAGTTATGGCACAGGATGGGACTGCACAGAGTTACAGTCAATGCAGGTCCTTGCCACTGACTCTGGGTGGCCTTGGGTGGGTCAGCTAACCATTCAGTGCCTCAGTTCCCCAGCGGGGGCTAACAATCCCACCTTCCTCCCTCCCTTTTCTGTCTCATCTCCTTACACCAGCGGCTTGCAAACTTTTTTTCCCATGACCCAGGTGAAGAATACTGATGCCGCGACCCAACAGAATGTGACTGGGGTATGAGTTCTGGGGTGGGGCTAAGGAGGAGCTGGGGGGGGGGGGGTCAGGGCTGGGGCAGGAGGGACTTACCTTGAGGCAGCAGGGGAGCTAAATAGCTTCCTGCCTCTCCTGGCCCTGCAGACCATGCTGCCCCCAGCAGCAACCAGCAGCAGGTTCCCAGCCCATGGGAGTGCGGAGCTAGTGCTCGGGGCAGGGGCAGTGCACGGAGCCCGGTGCGCTCCCCTACCAGCACCTAGGAGCCGGGCCTGCTGTGACCCCTTCTGGGGTGCAGCACAGTCTGCCGTGCGCAACAGGCAGGGAGCTGCCTTCGCCCCTCCCTCTGCTCACCTGATCCCCCTGCAGCGACAAGACCCAGCACCTGACATTCCACCACCCGGTACTGGGTCACGACCCGCCGTCTGAAAACTGCTGACTTAGATCATTAACTCTTCAGGTCAGGCCCTGTCTCTTCCCATGTTTGCATACAACATGCCGCATAATGGGCCCTGGTTGCACTCACCAGCTGTAGGGGCTGCTTGGACAATTCCTAACAACCTCAGTCAGCCTCCACCGCGCTTCCCCAAGGAGCTCCGCTGGAAGCAAATAGCTCAGTGCAGAGCTTAAATTCTGCCAGAGTTTAAACAAATATCCCCTCTGGCTGAGCCTACAGCCAGCCCTCCCCTCATTGCCTTCACTCACCTTATTCGTTTGCTATTTTTTCGGGTGTGTCTAGATTACAGGCTTTGGTCGACAAAACTATACCTGTGTGTACACTACCACTGAGTTCTGTGGACATAACGTCGACAGATCTCGGCAGGTTTATCGACGGCGGTAAACCTCATTCTACGAGGAATAACGCCTTTTGTCGACAGAGTTCTGTCACCAGAAGGCATTATTGCATCTACACTGTCCTTCGTGTCTACACTCTCATGTCGACAGAGCGGCTTGTTTTGTCGACAGAACGGGATGTAGTCTAGACGCTCTTTGTCGACAGAAGCTTTGTCGACAGTATCTGTCGAGAAAGCCTCTGTCGACAAAAGCCTGTAGTCTAGACGTACTCTTTGCCTCTGATTACTTTGTCAGAAGTTAGGCTGACATGCAAGTCTCTTGGTGTTCAGTGTTCCTGGGGCAGGCTCAGAGCGAGAAGGGCTAGTCGATGGATACATACTTTTCAGGACAGATTTGATGTTCAATGCCATAATTATCAGTTTTCTAGTTTTGTCAGCTACGTTGCCAACAACGTGGACTATCCAAATCCTGTTAGATGGTTTTAGGGGGTTTCTCCCAGCCCCGCCGCTGGGTTCATAATTTACTTTCAAAACAAGTTGGCTGTGCATTTCATTTGGAATCATGTCTCTCCTGCTGCTCGGTGCTGCATGTACAATTTCGTGCGTTTAGCAAACGACATATTTTTAATTTTCACCTTTGTTCTGTGCATGGAGTTCTATTTACTGTTCTTGCTCCGAGTGCAGGCGTTAATAATTTGACTGCTAAAAATGCAGTTGAGTGGAAATTCATTCTGATGCGAGCTATTTCTGCAAGTCTGATTGACTTTTGTTAGCACCTTTTTCACTTGAGACTTTGACTGGAGTATTGACATTCTGAAGTTCTCTGCCTGGAGTGAACAATTATTGACAGTACACAGGGAAAGGGGAATTTTAAAGGTGGCAGGACTAGTAATGAATATTTTAACTGCTTTGCTGGAATAAATTCAGCTTTAATGAAATAAACCTAAAACAATGGCCTTGTGCCAAATGAAAACAAGTGACGGAGCCCGGCATGAGACCATCCCTGGGAGGAACACAAAGTTCCAACGGTGAATATTTAAAGACCCAACACATTTCAGACAGTACTAAGTTATGGCCCTCAGGTTGTCTCACCCTAACAGCTTCCCATATGTAAAGCTGGCTCCATTTGTTGCTTTATTTGCTCTGCAAACATTAATTTTTTGAAGAAAAATATCCGTTGCAGAATCAACTTTTCTGGGCACATTGGTCAAAGCTTTACCATAGAATAGCGGTGTGTGTGGATGAATATTTGTTTGTGACCCAGCTACTGGGGTCCCCAGAGCAGGGGAGAGGACATTTTAGGCTGGAGGACCTGGACTTTTCTACTCTGCCCGTTATTCCCCCGGAGCATCAGTCTGTGAACAGCAGATCGTGGTGAAAATTGCGTCTGGTTGCTCGGCTCCTCCTGCATTCCAGCTGGGCGGGTTAAAAGAGGCTGCGTCAGCATCTTTCCATGAACAGGCAAGCCCAGCTTCACGTGTGCCCAACGGGGATGAAAACTGCAGCACGTTTCAACATGAAAACTCTTTTGTTGCACTTGGTGTTTCTGAGGCGTCTTGGATGGCAGCCGCTCCTTTGTTACAGTAGCCTTGTGCAAATCTCATCTAGTAAGAGACACTGAGCTTTGCCATGAACACCAAGAGAAGAAGGCTCCAGCCTTTTACGCCAGCATCGGCTGGTGCCAAGGCTTGTTTTAAAATGCCTCTAGCAAATGGATAGTGCCGTAAGGACCAGCAAAGAGATTCTCTTTCTCCGTGGCACAGTGTCGTCCTAGCCCATGCCGATTCGGAGTAGCTCACATGCATGCAAGCAGAAACAGTGGGGCGCAGGGTTTGAACACTGCTGCTTCTGCACAGCCATAAGCATCACTGCTCACAGGCTGCCCCTTGCTCGGAAAGTTTGTCTTCTGGAAAATATTTTGTCTGTTCCGTAGCAACGAGGCCAGCCTGCAGAACTGGGAATGCTCATGTGTTTGTGGGAGCGGGGGGATGTGGTGACACATTTGCAGGGGAGGGGTCCTCTGGTCTCCCACAGACAAGGCACAGAGTTGTGGTCACTGTCTGTCCACCCGCTCCCCGGCAGAGCAATGCAGACATGGAACCACTTCAGCTCTGGTAGGACTCAGCACCCAGGAAACCCGTCCCGCAAATGGGAATAAACCAGGGAAAGCTCATAGGTTAGCTTCTTTATCAATGCGAGAGAGAGATGCACACTTGTTGCTCTCCCCCAAGAAATAATTATTTACATTGGGCCTGAAAGTAAACAAAAGTGTTTGTATTAAGTTAAAAAAATAGGATTTAAGTGGTTGAAAGAGAAAAAAGACAGATCACAGTAAGTCACTAAATTAAAATGAATAGAAAATCCATAGCAAATTCTACTCCACTAAAAAAACTTGTTACATGCAAATTCTTACCCTAAGCAGTTGTTCTTATTTCAGGCAAATGATTCAAATAGTTGGCCAAGCACTGGAACAGTGGGCTGATTGAGTGGGGGTTGGTCCTGCTTTGGGCAGGGAGCTGGACTCAATGTCCTCCTGTGTCTCTTCCAACCCTAGGATCCTATGAAATCAGAGTCAAAATCTTTTACTCTGACTTGGGTCTCCAGCTCAACAGAATTCTTCTGTATCCTCATGAGGTGTCTCAGGCCATCTGGAGACCAAGGGCTGATAGTGTCCCTTCCTTAAATAGACTTTCTCCTACAGTGGGACTCTTTTGTTTGGCATCCTCCCCTCCCATGGAAAAACCCAGGGTCAAAATGGACTCCCAGGACCAGGTGGAATGGTCCCCTGACTTTCTAGACCAACCACCATTTGGACTTACAGGGACAAACAAGTGCGGTTACAGGTTGTTGAGCTGCTCACTGAGTCATTAAGGGGCACCAAGAATGGTCTCCATTAACACATTCAGATAGATCCACACTTGATAGTTCTAACTTCACATACAAGAATAGCAAAATAGGATCTGCAGATCCAGCAGATTGTAACTGTAAAATTGATATGTTACATGACCTGTTTCGCATAAAGCATCTTTCAGCAGGAGTGGCCCTAGACGAGCTGCCGGCAGCTGGTGCCCGAGGCGAAACGCGCGATCGGCACCCCCGCCTCCAAAGCCCTCAACGGCCGTTTATCTTGGCGCCCTAGGTGACTGCCTAGTGCTCCTGTATTGACGGGCCGCCACTGTCTTTCAGTTATGCATAGTCATATTACCAAGCCAATTCTCATAAGGTATGGTGGGGGGGAGGACACCCTGAAGCCAAAATCCCTTCTCTTCCTGGAGCAAGAACCCCTAGCAGCCTCCAGCAAGGGGGCCTCTCCCTGGGAGACAGAGGAATCACCCCAAACCTTTCTTCACTGGGTTGGATTTTTAACACTGGGTTTCTGGGGCCCTGTGTGGAATATCTCTTATGCTGCCATGTTCTGGGTTGACAGAGCCCAGGCACTGTCTCCAAGGGGAAGGCTGCACGGCGATCAGGAGAAACCTGTTTCAGGGCTAAGCAGAGCGGAGGCAGGCTCCCTTTCACACGGATCTGGTACTTAACTGCTCCTGCCACTGGTGCCTTGTCAGAACTGGGGATTCCCAAGCAATGTGCCCCCATGCCACGAGATAGAAGGGCAGAAGAAAATCAGCCCATTAAAAAACACCATTGTTATTGAGAGAGGGGCCAGGCCACTGGGAACCAGGTTTCTCCCTTTATTAATCAGTATTTGTGCTGGGGTTAATGAGCTTTGATTGCAGTTTACAAATGTAAACGCATCTCCCTTGACAGCCTGCTCATCTCCTGGGGATCTGAAATGAGTGTTTAGAGCAACACGCTGCATTTCTGAATCATGCACAGAAAGAAAAACACACAGGGGGTCCCAGTGCATCCAAACCACTGCACGTACCCACTTCTTGGTAGCGTCAGCTGCGAGACTGAGGACTGAAGGGGTCATGCCGACTAAGCTGCCCTGGACCACCCGTTCCTAGAAGGGGCAGGGCTTGGTAGATGGAGTGGTTTGTGCAGAATTTGCATCCCCATTCTCTGATTTGCCATGGCCACAGAAGATGGAGGCGAACAAAATGGGTGCGTTTTGCAGCTATGCCTCCGCAAATGCAGGATTGCCCACAGAAAGGATCTCAGACCCACAGGGTCAGCCTTTTTGTCTGGATTGCATTCGCCATCCAACACAGGAGGGCAATAAAGTTTGCTCAACTGTGTGAAACTGTTTTCGATTTCCACCTCCCTGAGCCAGAGTGGCTGGTTATGAAGCATGAGGAAAGTGGATGTTGAGGATGGTGAAATTAACGAGGCCTCATTTAAACATGAGTAGCAAAGGGCAGACATGCAAAAATTGCAATTTTCGCCACACATCTGAATAATTCAATGTGGCTGCATGTCCAGTTTCCTCCACTCGTAGCCTCTCAGAATAACCAGTGCAAAGTCATCCCAGCACAAGCCCAGAACAAGAGAGCGGCGGGAAGGGAATCTGGCACAGCCAATCTGTATTTTAGTTAAAATACAAATGGAGACACAAATAGGAAACATGGACTGCATTGGCCCAAAGAGTCACTGACAAGCTCCAAATACATGGAAAGGGGAGGAGAGCCTTGAAGAGAGAAGAGCAGTCAATCTCAGAGGTTGTTCCAGTGTCAGATGCGCCGGGAATTGGTCCAAGGATCAACGCTTCAGCAGCGGCTAGCTGTGCAGGAGTTCTTGGCTGCCCATCATGCAGGGCCTTGAGCTTGCCTGGAGGAATTGCAGGCAGAATATTCTGTCTCTTGGCGGGGCTGACATCTTGCCCTCCCCCCCCGCTTCCCCAGGCACAGAAGTCTCACTCAAGGAGGATTTGCTGCCATCTATGCCTGGAGCACGTGGGATTCCTCCATCACACCACAAGCACAATGAACCCCGCTGAGCGCTCCCTGAAGCCGCTTCCTTCGTGGCGAGATCAGCTTCTGTGCCCCAGCAGGAAATGGAGCATTTCTCAGTTGTGGTGGTTATTCTGGGAGCGCCTAGAGGCCCTGGCGGAGACCAGGGACCCATTGTGGCAGGCACGGCTCAGAGATAGACCCTGCCCCAAGAACTTACAATCCGGCCAGGCGAGACCGAGGAATGGGGAGAGGGAAATGACGCACCCCAGGTCCCACAGAAGGGCGGAGCGAGAGCCAGGAATAGACCCAGGCCTCCCAGAGCGGAGCCCTGGCTTCCCACCAGAGCTCGGGGAGCGAAAGCCGGACATGTACACAGCTAAGCAGTAATAAGCCCTTCGGAAGGACCTTCCCCTGGCATCGGACTGATTCAGAGGAGAGGAAAATGTAAAAAAACAAAAAAAAATTGAACGCCTTTAAACATTAGTTTAATCTGGATTGATAACTACTGAAATTCCTTCACCCTGCCCCCACAGTGTTAGACATGTGGGCTCACTGCAGGGCCGGGCTAAGGTCGGGTAGTGGCTTCACCTGTGCATTTCCAGGCCTCCACAGATTTGGATCGAAGTATCATTTTAGATCCGGCTTTCCTGGGTTCATAATGCTCTGGTTAGGGAGCCGTGCAAAGAGCGCCGTGACGTATTTTACACTCACTTACTGATATGTAACGTCAGCCTTAGCCACTTTCACATAGCTTTTGTCCGGGAACATGGACGCACCCTCGGGAACATGGACGCCCCCTCGGGAACATGGACGCCCCCACGGGAACATGGACTCCCCTCTCGGGAACATGGACGCCCCCTCGGGAACATGGACGCCCCCTCGGGAACATGGACGCCCCATCTCTCCAGAAGAAAGCCGTTTGTTCCCTTTCTCCTTAGAAAGGAATTCCTTGGGGGATGGGACCTAGGTTTTGCCTCGAGAGTTTCTCAAATCCTCCATCAAACCAAGCAAAGGTTCCTTACTGAGAGATTACTACGTTTGATTCACCACCTACAGGAATATCATCTTTCTTATTAGTGTTTGCCATCATACCATTTAATTAAGGTCACCCAGGGGGCCTGTAAATGACATCTTAATGAATAGCCTAAGCTGTCTGCCTCTGCCAGCCTGCCCTGCCACAGAGGCAGCACCCGAATAGGAGGGAGAGGGACGAGAGGATATACACACCTGCAGTTAGTAGTCGGGAGGAAAGGTGACAGGCATGTTCCAAACACACATGGAGAGAGAGACTGCCAGTTTCTAGAAGCGTCGTGATCAGCCAAGTGTCAGTTCAGGGGAGCCCTTATCCAAGCATGCTCCTGTCCCATTGGCCCGGAGAGCTCCATGAATCTGGGCACCATGCCCAGACAGATGCCACAGAGAAAATCAGAGACCAGCAAAGGAGGGGAGTGTGAAAAAACCAGTGGGAGAAGATGAGCAGCTGTAATGGCCTATCAGGAGCTGAGCACCGCCCTTCGGTTTTCGTCCTGGCACCGGAGCCAGGTGGCGGAGAGATACTCTATATATTGGAGCCAGGTGGAGGAATGGCTGAGTCAGCCAAGGAGAGACCTGATAGGCTTCCTCGCAAGCTTCTTGGAGGGTCCAAACAACGGGTGGAGACTGTTTGCTTGCTTGCAGTTAAGGTGACAGTCGCGTAACTTTCAGTCTCATGCCCCATGAATGAAATGAGCCTGAGGTCAGCTTTGAATCTGGCCGGGCCCAGAGGCTGGGTGAGGATAGCTGGTCAAATGGGATGTCTGGCTCCATTACACGGCGGGGTTGCCTCATTTCCACGTGCCATCAGCTGGTAGGTATGTGGGGGGGTGTATCAAGTGCAGGGCTGCTAGCAAGACATTCTGGTTGTGCTTGCAGGAAACATTGGGCGAGTCCAGACCTACACGCTCCATCGTGGTGTTTACCAAGCTGGGGGTTATACAGATTTACTCCCGCTGGCTCATCACTCCCTAAATATTGTCCTGGCCACCAAAGGGCCCAGCAAAGATCAAACCCACCTTTCGTGGCCAGTCTCAGTGGGGGGCTCCCTGAACAGCTGGGACCTTTGTGTTCAATCAAGGGTTTAGTGTTGGTGCAGGTTTGATGAATGCAGATTTTCACTCAGAGTGGCTTACAAAGCACAGCCATGATTTGCGAGTCACTCAGCTAAATCCATCCCCCATTTTCCAAACAAATGCAGGAAATGGATATTCCAGCACCCGGCCAATCAGTAAAGAGTATGTGATACAGTTACATGACTTGCAATTTAGTGGCGTGTCCAAATGACTCTCTCTCCTGATTTATGACTCCGCTTCATGACATATAGTTCTGAGACAACCTATAACTCAGTCCCATTACTTATTCATCAGTGACACTCAACTCAGGTAACTCAGGAATAACTTCACAATTAATTGTGTTACGTGGAAAGTTACTTGACATGACTTATAAATTGTCAGCTGATCAATAAATCAGTGAGACACCTCAGCAATCCAGATTCTTTTTTTTTTTTTTTGTAGTCAGAAACTTGATGGTCCTTATAAATCAAGCATTTGAACAGTCCATTATTTGTATGCCTAACCTGCACTTTGAAAAAAACCATGGGTGGGGGGGCGGGGGAATGTATATCCAGCCCCAAATGCACAGCAGGGTTAACTACAGCATAAGAGCAGATGGCGAGGAGCATGCAGAGGTAAGATACATTTCCAGGTACGAGCTGCGAGAAGCGGGTGAAGTGTGTGAGTAGCATACAGTTGGGTAGGGCACTTAGGTGCCCCGAGTTCAAGAGCATCAGAGTTTTATTCTTGGCTCAAGCAGACCTTGGGTAAATCAGTCACTTTGCTTTGCTGCCTCCATTGCAGTGGGTTGGATTCTGCCCTGCTGGAACTAGCCACGTATCTATTGTCTGTGCAGGACATGGGGCCCACTGGTCAGTGAGGCTAAGCGCATTAGACAGGCTCAGACCCTCAGCTAACTGCCGGATCTCTGTGGACTTCCATGGAGATACACTGATTTGCTGATGAGCGCATGTCTCTCTCTCTGTTTTAGAATCTGTCTGTCTGTCTGTGAGTCCGTTTGTTCAAGGACTCCTCCTAAAAGGAAGCGCTAGGACCTCCAAATGTGGTAGGCAGCTTCCTCTTCTCCTGACTTAAAGCAAGGGCCAGGTTTGGCTGTGCTGATCAGAGGACAGTGATACTGCAGAGTAATCATTGGGGGCAGCCTCACCAGGAAGGGAGTAGCCAGCTGGGGCTGGGGCTTTTGCTGGCCACTGGCCCAGGTAAGTGGCTTTCCTGCCCCAAACATCTCCCTCCGTAGCCTTTGGCTGCAGCACCGGACTGGGATGAAAGCCCCCCAAATCCCAGTGCTGCACCTCTCCAGGAGCACTGCCAGGGCTGGGTAGTGCAATCAGCAGGAGACACAGCCCACCCTCCCCCAGCACCATCGGGCCTCCCTGCCCCCCCAGGCTGGGCCCAATGACTGTGGCAAGAGACCCGCATAGCCCCCCTGCCCCCGGACAGACCCAGGCAATGCTGGACATTAGGAAAAACTCCCTAACTGCCAGGGGGTTAAACACTGGAATAAATTGCCCAGGGAGGTTGTGGAATCTCCATCTCTGGAGATATTTCAGAGTAGGTTGGACAGACACCTGTCAGGGATGGTCTAGACTGTGCTTGGTCCTGCCATGAGGGCAGGGGACTGGACTTGATGACCTCTCGAGGGCCCTTCCAGTCCTAGTGCTCTAGGATTCTCTGATTCTAGTACCAAATACTTGCTGGTACTATCCAGGCTACAAAGTACAATGCCATTTAACATGCATCTTTTGACAACTGCACCTGTACTCTGCCCTCCTCCCCCCCCAAACAGTCTCTATTAAACCTGCTCAGCTTGAAATAGCTATTGGTTGTTTATTTTAAAACAGTTTGTCAGAGAAATGGTCCCTTATTTCCCCCCATTGTGAACTTCCCCAAAATACTCTCCTGGAAGAACAATATTCAGGGCTGGACCAGTAGCCGCTTAATGTCATGAAAAATCTCATGATCCATCTGGGCAGGGCAGGGCAGGGGGCATTTCTGTCTTTCCCTGTGTACTCAGAGCAGTTTTTGTAGTTTTGGATTGTCCTGATGAGAGCTGGCTGGAGTCTGAGGAAAGAACAAATAATTTGGTGAACTGTTTACCCTTTTCCTGCTTCCCAAACTGTCTAAGATTTGTTTATTATAATATATGTTCGTTACTCATAAACGTTCAATGATGCACCTTGCTGCAAACAAATTTCAGTCTCGGGCTGCATACTGGCTATTCGTTATACTTTATTAATTAGTTTCTGCTCCTTGAGTTGGAGGAAGGGTTTGCCATTTGAATACTATACTGGCGTGCCCGTGCTCACATCGGCACCGAGAGCATTCTGATCTGCAAGCAAACAAAAGCCTATTGGCACCAAAGCTAC
>JANRFK010003199.1:14962088-14980060 GCA_030068395.1 Apalone spinifera
GTGTGGAGAGGGCGAATAAAGAAAAGTTATTTATTAGTTCCCATAACAGAAGAATTAGAGGACGCCAAATGAAATTAATGGGTAGCAGGTTTAAAGCTAATAAAAGAAAGTTCTTCTTCACACAGCGTGTAGTCAACCTGTGGAACTCCTTGCCAGAGGAGGCTGTGAAGGCGAGGACTATAACAGAGTTTAAAGAGAAGCTAGATAATTTCATGGAGGTTAGGTCCATAAAAGGCTATTAGCCAGGGGATGAAATGGTGTCCTTGGCCTCTGTTTGTCAGAGGCTGGAGAGGGATGGCAGGAGACAAATCGTTTGATCATTGTCTTGGGTCCACCCCCTCCGGGGCACCTGGTGCTGGCCGCTGTCGGCAGACAGGATACTGGGCTAGATGGACCTTTGGTCTGACCCGGTACGGCTGTTCTTATGTTCTTATCTTTTAGGTGCAAAATCCTGAGCTCTTGGAAAATAAAGGAACCACTGCAGGCTGCAGAAATATTCACAAAAATTAGAGAGAGTATGAGGTTTATTTAATCAGGTGAGAAGACCAACCACCAACTCCCCCACTCTCCTGAAATCCCCCTCCCCCCCAGCATTTCTGAGCTAGAAAACTCAGGTAGCTTGGAGGGAAACAGTGAAAACTCCAAAATCAGAGCTTTCCCACAGTTTGAGTTGGCCAAGACAAAACAGAATATTTCTGGAAACTCCTAGTTTGACTCCAGAAGTCATTAACGTGGCAGTAAAAGTCATTCTTTGCTCTCGTCACAATTGTACCTATTTTGTTAATTTTAATAAAGTACAGAAAAAAGCCAGAGGAATCTAATGGAGTGTAATAATTATGAAGGGAAAGGAAGTTAGAACAAGGCTGCAGGAGAGCAAAGAAGAAAGAGGCAATTGTAGCAAATATTGGCTTTTATGGGCAGTTTAAATCCTAAACCCTTTTTAATGTCACCATTCATAAACAGAAAATGTTTAAGTGATGTTCTTCGCCCTTGGGAAATTCACTAATGCCTGCCTGGCTGGCACATTTAGCATCCGGCTAAGCACTCTTCAGGGAAGACTGATTCCTAGGGTGAGTAAATCTCCATCCATTCCCAATTCCCCAGTAAGCATTGCCTGTGTCTCTGGATGGCACTGGGATTTAGGATCTCCGGCATAGCTCTCCGTGGTATGGGAGGAGGCTTGTTACAGCTTGCAGGTGGTGGACGGGCTCTGGCCAGGTTTCTCATGTCGGCAGACATGCCTGCCTCTTGCTGGGGACAGAAATAGAGGCTTTGCTACCACAGGGACGGGTGCTTTGGAAAGGGAAGGAAAAAGGGAGAGATGAAGACCACTGTGCACCAGGCTAGAGACTACGAATTCGATGCAAAGCAGCTTGAGTGGTTCTGCACCCCGGAACCCTCTATTTACACCCTGGAATGCAGCTAGCCTACATGGGGATGGGTGCTTGAGAACAACCAGCAGGGATCGGACAGGGGGGTGGGGAGGGGGGAAAGCAGTGCACTTGCCGGGTGTGTTTTCACAGGAAAAGCAGGGCTGGGCAGGAGATGAGTCACGAAGGTGCAGCCGTAAATCCCCTTATAGACAGGCGGCCACAACATCTGATTTAGCAAAAGCAAGAATGAAAAGAAAGCGAGTGAGAATTACAGGCTCAGGTGCCCAGGTACCGTGGCCACCAGCAGCCTCAAAACACAGCGAGCAGGCAGGCAGCCTGGCCTGGCATCTGGAGACTTGGCTTCTCTTTTCATCTCTGTCCCTGCTTTGCTGTGTGTCCTCAGGGCAGCCCCAGCGGCGGGACGCTTCCCACGCTTGCAGCGCCGGCTGGGCACAATGTCTCGCAGCTGCAGCTTGGAGAGTTTCTGGTCACGTTTCCCCCCAGGGAGCAGAGCTTGGCAAGAGGAGCCATTTCCCAAGCCCATTGGCGCTGGGCTGTTAGTGGCGCCCAGTGTCCCCGCTACAGACCCCTGCAGGGAGGATACTCCTGCCACGCAGCCAGCCAAAGCGGAGGGGCAGCTCCAGGCCCATTGCAGGGCTCAGCGTTACAGCAAGTCGTGTGGTCATCAGCACCGCTCAGTGGCTGTAACTGGCTGGAAAGCCAGTGAGCCAGCCGCACCCCGTGTCTCACACAGGGTACTTGCTGCAAGCGAAATCGATAGCGCCGCAGAGGGGCAGCCAGGTTAGTCTGTAACTTCACCGTCTTCTGCGGAAGCGGGCTGTGCCCACGAATGCTCATGATACCATATATTTTGGGAGTCTCTACGGCGCCACAGGGCCACTTGTTTTGTCATCTATAGAAACTTTCTTTGGCCCATTGACATAAACATATCTCATTCCTGCGGAATACTCTCCGGCATGACTCAGCCACCGTCCTGCCTATAGCTAAGTATGATTTTTCCGTTGCAGGATATTTGATCCGGCTGCTTTGCTAAAGCGATGTGGAGAGCCTTTCTCAGCTTCTAGCACACTGCGCCACTTTCCACAGCGCCGGCGTGTCAGGGTTGGCATCCTCTGCTGCTTTACAAATCGTTTCCACCCTGGCTATTTTCCCTCTGCTCAAGTGAAATAGTCGTTCAGCTTTGGGTTTGGCACCTCTTTCATCTCCCTCCCTCTTCCAACTTTCTTTCACTTTAATCTCACAGGAGGGCACCTGTTGTAAAAGAATCAGAGAGGTAGCCATGTTTGTCCAAATCTGCAAGAACAACGAGAAGTCCTGTGGCACCTTATCGACCCACATGCACCTGAGGAAGTGGGTCATTGCCCACGAAAGCTTATGCTCCAATAAATCTGTTCGTCTGTAAGGTGCCACAGGACTTCTCGTTGTTGTAAAAGAAATAGCTCAGTGAATGAACAAAAGCTGCGGATTTCACTGGTGTTGGGATTGCTAACCAAACGGTGCCCCTGCAAGAGCCCTGGCCCTGTTGTTCTGAACCGAGAGGCTCACATTTAAACACCAGCTTCTGGCTCATCTCTGCACAGCTGCTGCTCCACTTCTAGTTCCCTTCTGCCATCTCCTCTTCCCCCATCCGCATGCAAGGCCCCACTGTGCTCTGTGGGGGCCGGGGAGAGCTGGCCAGAGAGATTTCTCGCCGCGGTGCAGGAGCAGCATGTGGAACCAACCTCTGACTGGAGTCTCTGCCTTTTGTATGTATGTCCAGCTCCCTTCACTTCCTTTGCTCGTCTCTGTCACAAGACCCCTGCTGCCTCCCTGCAGGGGAGCCAGCGAAGCTCCCTGGCTCTGCACACACTCAGGCCTGATCTCCCCAGCTAATGAACCCCCAAGCCTCCCACTGAAGCCAGCAGCCCCGGGGGTGCTGTGTGCAGCAGAACCACAGGTAGGTTGAGCTGCTGCATGGCTGGCTGGGCGGGCACCTCGTCCAGCACGCTGCCGAGAGGGAGCCGGCCAGGAAAGGAGGTGCAGCCCACACCCGGGGAGTTCTAGGCACGCACGTGAAGCGTTGGCCGGTAGGCAGGAGAGCTGGGCTCCTTGTTTTGTGCAGACTCCTTGTGCGACTTGGCAGGTCCCGCTGGGTATCCCTGGACTATGGGATCCAGATTTGTGCAGTCGGAGTTCCCAGGCCCACATCTGAGTGCCCACACTGCATCCCAACCTTGGCTTTACAGTGGCTGGGCCCATATCTTACATCCCCACTGCGCTGCACGAACCTTCTGACCCCAGGCTCTGGCTTGAGCTGAGTCCACACTGCAAGCTGAAAGGGGACTCGCGCTCTGATTCCCCCCACTGCCCGCAGCAGGGTCCTAGCACCCAGGGCCTGAGGGCCTGCTGAGTCAGGCAGATGGATCTGTGTGTAGATGGAAGTGGCTTGACCCTGCCTCAGCGGCCCTTCTGTACCTGGACAGACAGACATAGCTCTATTACCAGAGCCCCGAATGCTACCATATGAGCTCAGCATTCTAGCGCTGCACAGCAGATTAAAATAAGGGACCAAACACCCATGTCGTTCAATGGGCAAGATCAGGGCCCTCCTTTGTATTGCATTGCAGAAGACCGATTACAGCAGAGAACGAGTGATACTCCTGAGTCCTTCATCATTTACCGAAAGCAGGAAACTCCTGTTGGCTGACTGACTCACTCCCCAGCACAGCTCCAAATAGGATGGGAAACGTCTAACGCGGCAGTTTCCGTGCCAGGCCTTGATGTAGAGTTCAAAGACACAGCGCACGTTGCCAGCGCAATGAAATATTTAGCATCACTATTAGACACGTGTCCGTTTTGTTCTCATCTGTCTTGCGAACAGCATCTCTAATGCCCACGTCTTCGCCCGCTCCCTCTCCGCCCCGCCGTTTGTGCCGAGCAGATAGGAACGGAAACAACAAAAGCTGCTGCATTATTAAAAGTGTTACTTTTTTCCCAAGCCAACACTGCGTTTGCACAGAGGGAGCAGAGCAATGGCAGAGGCCGGTCCTGGTGAATGGAAGGTCATCCCAGTGTGGACCTCTGCCCAGAGCGTCTGGTGGGCTCTGGATTCTGCACCAGGCCTGCTGTGGCTTCCCCAGGGCAGGAATGCAAGCACTTTGCAAAGGAATCCAGTGCTTGCGGTGCCAGCGTTGGCTTAAGGTCTGAGGTTTGGGTCGTGGAGAGGATTGGTGACCACTCTGGTTGTATCTACACGAGTCACCCAGTCCCAATTACTCCTGGAAAATCCTCCCAAGCCAAGAACCAGCTTCTCAAGTGCTCCAGACCCAGCGCGCTGATCATCTGCCCATCAAGTAGCCAGGAGGCACCTCAGCCCATCACACACAGCAGGGTGATCACTTCCTCAGGCGGAGCTGGAGACGGGGAAGTTCCAGCAACAGGCTCTCTGGCTGCTCCGTCGCTAGGTGCATCGTACAGGGTGTAAACCACGAGCTTGCTCTCAGATCCCCAAGAGGCTGCGATTCCTCCTTCTACTGGCGCTGCAAGCCCTCCGGTTTTCTCTCCACTCCGAATGACGTTTCCTCTCCTGTTTGGATGCAGATGTTGATGGGTTTAAATCTGACCCCGCTCAGCAGCAGGTATATTACACCTGACTCAGCAACCCTCCCCTCCCCACACAGCCCCCAGGGCGTTGCTGCCTGCTGGAAGGTAGGCTCGTGTGTTCCCAGCGCTTTCCCCACTGCAGCAAACCTTTTTCTGAGTCTCGGCGGCCTGTCTGAGCAGCCTCTGTCTGTCTGTCCGTTGGGGGTGATGTGTAGCATCAGGAGCGACCGCTGATTGCTCTGCGCTTAGAACGCTGCCGGGCTCTCTGGGGCAGCGCCAGTCGCATATGATCAAAGGGCCCCAGGCTGGTTCTGCGCACAGGAGTGGGTCTCGCTTAAGTATCTGATCCGATGCCTTTTTCGGTTCCTTTACCAGCTTGTTTGTCTCCCCTGTGCCAAAAGCACAAACCTCCTCCTCCTTCTGGACTCAGAACTGACAGAATTCAATACCCCCGCCTGGCTCTGTCTCCTCCCCGCTCCCCGCCTGTTGGTATCACGACCAGCTACACTTAAGTTCCTCTTCTGTGTGGGGAGAATTTCAGATCTGGCCGAGGTCACAGGCCTCTGACAAAGTGGCTGTGGAAGGCTCTGCAGCCCTGTTAGGCCTGGGAGGGTTTCGAACCTGGTCACTGTCTGGAGCAAAGAAGACAGAGCAGAAAAGTGTTTCTCTCCCCCCGCCTCTCTTAGGTCCCACTCACCCAACCCCGCGCTCTTATTTTTCCCTGCTGTCTCCAAAGCAGACGGAGCCGTGTGCCACGAAGACAGCTTCCTGGCCCCCGGCGGGTTTACTTTCCTGCAGAGAGCCCCGGGCAGGGGATAGCGTTGGGGCCCTTTGTTGCACAAACAAGCCAGTTTTAGTCTGTGCAGCGGGAAAAAAAGTTAGCTTGCTGTACTCGATTTCCACTCCTGTTGCACCTGGGCTAGTGTGCGACAAGTGCTGCCGGGGAATTATGGAAGAACACAATCAATGAGGAATCTCCTCAGCCTGAAATCTGTGGGTGGTGGCCCCACTGCTTCTGAGCTACGATCTTCAGTCTCTCCAATTGCCAGGGCTGTCTAATGAGACTCGGAGGTGGGTGCTGCTCCGAGCACATGAGGGGATCTAAGTCGCCCTGGTGATGTTTGTTATTCCCTGGGAACCCTCCCGTCACTTTCTGACCAAAGCGGCAGCTGTTCAGAGCTGGGGTGCTCGCTTGCTCTGCAGGGGGGTGCTGAGAACTGGAGCAGTGGAGGGGCTGGGCTTAGAACCGTTCCATCGCCCCACACCGCAAAGTGGAGTTAAAATGAGCCGTGTTGGGAGTCCCGCTGCGTCTCCAGCACGGTGACCGTTGCCAACTTGCCAGCCATGTGTTTTCCACTGTGCTTGGCTGCTCAGCAAATGGACGGAGCAAAGGAGCCAGTTTATTGTTAGCGCAGAGGGCCAGACAGATCGCGCTGTGTGTGTGTGCGGGGGGGGGGGGGGGGGGGGGGGGGGGGAGGAATGCTAAAATGAATATGAAAATAACGAGCACACTTTGCCCCGGACAGACAGTTCCCAATATGAATCCCTGGGAGACATTTCCAGATACTTACACACACCCCCAAAGGCGGTTTCCACTCAGTGGAATAGATGCTTTCTCAGCACTTTTCCATTCTGGTCACCTGCATTCCTTGGCACTTGCCAGTTCAGCAAAATCCTTTTTCCAAATGCGGCCCTGTGTTTGGGGCTGCCCTGAAGTCAAAGCTCTTCCAGGGGCTAGAGAGAGAGCGCATACTTTGAAACGGCTCGCAAAAGCCTGGCTTGAAAGGAGACTGCTGAGAACTGCGGTACACCCCTGAGAGGCCTGCCTCCGGCGCGCAGGGCAGGGAGAGTCCTGTTCCTCGGAAATCAAAGCTACAATCGGGAAACGAGACAGGAAACCACACCGGATGGAGTCTGTATTTCCACTGTCAAGACCCAGCTGTCATACTGCCTCCAAGGAATGGCCCAGTAATTAAGAGCTCCAAAGGCAGGTGGGATTAGATGGTATTTACTATCATTCCATCTGATTTTAATAATACAATAGCTCCACTACATGTATATCATTGTATAGCACTGCAGAGAGAGAGTGGTCACCTCGTCTTAAA
This sequence comes from Apalone spinifera, assembly GCA_030068395.1. NCBI lineage: Eukaryota > Metazoa > Chordata > Testudines > Trionychidae > Apalone > Apalone spinifera. The sequence goes on from JANRFK010003199.1 coordinate 14,969,170, forward strand.
AAAGATACCTTGGCCCTGGAAAAAGTTCAGAAAAGGGCAACAAAAATTATTAGAGGTTTGAAACCGGTGCCATATGAGGAGAGATTTAAAAGATTTGGACTTTTCAGCTTAGAAAAGAGGAGATTAAGAGGGGATATGATAGAGGTCTATAAAATCATGACTGGAGTGGAGAAAGTGAATAAGGAAAAGTTACTGACTTGTTCCCATAACACAAGAACGAGTGGTCACCAAAAGAAATGAATAAGTAGCAGGTTTAAAACAAACAAAAGGAAGTTTGTCTTCATTCAGAGCACAGTCAACCTGTGGAACTCCTTGCCAGAGGATGTGGTGAAGACCAGAACTTTAACAAGGTTACAAAAGGAGCTAGGTAGTCAAGGAGGTTCGGTCCATCAATGGCCAGGATGGGTAGGAATGGTGCCCGTGGCCTCTCTTTGTCAGAGGCTGGAAATGGGCGACGGGAGGGATCATGTGATGATTCCCTGTTCTCTTCACTCCCTCGGGGCACCTGGCATTGGCCACTGTGGGCAGGCAGGACACTGGGCCGGATACACCCTCCCTGCAGCTGGCGGGCTCTGGCTCTGTGACACTCGCCCAGCTGGTCCCCTCCCTGAAGCGGGCCGAGCGGGGCAGGGTGCACGGCCGTGAGGAGAGTCGCTGGCTTTCCTAACGCTGGGGGGTGTATGCTGTGTACTGGTGGTGCTTGAGCCTGGCCCTTGCAGGTGCTGAGTGTGGTACGAAGAGCGCATGAGAGCTCTCGGTGCCTTGCAAGTGATACTCGGTAACTGGCAGGATCGGGCCTTTCCTATGCGCCCCTTACCATGGGCAGCGTGAGGCCCTTGTTAGGCTCTAGCAGAGCCCCTGTTTGATACCTGCCCCTGCCACAAGGCCTTCCTGGGTGCTGCCCACGTGCGCTTTGGGGCCGCTCCAAGGTGTTTTCTCGGCTGTGCCTGGCAGGGCGGCGTTTCTGGGCCTGCGGCAGCTGAGGAATGTCCCTTCACTCGTGTCTCTCCCTCGCCGCAGCAGGAGAGCGGCTGCACTGGAGGGGCTTCTGGGTGCCACTGGGTCACGGCCGTACGAGACGTGCCACGCAGACCAGTGCAGCCTCCGCCGAGCTCCCAGAGAGCAGGAATCTCACCCCAGGGCAGCAAACGGGCTCGCTCGGCGGCTCATTCACTGTCTCCCAGCGGGTAGCAGTTTCCAAGCCAACAGGACAGCAGCCGCCACGTCCCACGGGTTTGCTGGCACCGCGTCCGGTGGGGACTCCCGTGGCCCAGAGCACACAGCCCGGCTCCAGGTGGTGGGGGTGCTGAACGCTGCCGCAGCGAGGGTGTCTTTGGAGGTGAGGTGCTCTGCTGAGCGTCGATCCCGGCTTTCGTCTCCAGCAGGCTGCAGACAGCGGCGCTCGCGCGAGGCGGGTGGTTTTCCCGAGCAGACAGGAATGGGATGCCGGGGAGCCCGGCGTTTGGGGCTGTTGCTATCACGTGGCCCATGGACGTGAGGGAAAGGCGATATGGTGACCACATCCGCACACTGCCAGCTTCGAATGCAAAGCCCTGCAAACTGCCCCAGGGAGCTGCAGGACGTCCTGCTGCTCGGCGGAGCTCAGAGAGGACACCCTAGCTCCTTCGCCGGGGCAGGAGTGGGTCCTCCCATCTGCCTGCACACACACACGCCATGCACACATGCACCTGCCCCCGGTCTCTGGTACGCTGACCTGGCCGGCGGGCTCATCACCCCCCCCAAATGAGGAACCTCTTCCGAGAGCTACCCTGGCCAGCCCCTCAGCTGCTCTGCTGATGCTCAGTGCTTTCCATCCCTGCCCCACCCTCACCCCCTGCATGCTCTCGACAACCTTCCCCACTCCTCGCTGAGAGGCCCAAATGCACATCCGCAAGGCCACGCAAACACCCCGGGGTGCAGCCTGCCGGGGGGGCCAAAGGGGCAAGTGCCCTGGGGCTCGGAGATTCAAAAGGGCCCAGGACTCCGGCTGTCACCACCGCTGCTACTGCTACTGGCTGCAACCCCGGGCCCTTTAAATCCCCGCCGGAGCACTGCGCAGTGTGCCCTGGGCGGCTCTCAGGACTGCCTGGGAAGGGCTGCAGCGCGGTGCGCTCCAGACGCTGCTGAGGGCTGGCTCCCTTGCCCGGGTCCTGGCCATTCTGTCGGCTCCCTGCCCATGCTGAGTCCTGCCCAGTGTATCAAGATGCTGGGGGAAATCTCCCCGCACTTGCCTGGCCAGCACCCTGAGCAGCAATGCTCTAGAGATCCCCGCAGGGCATGGCCCAGGCGGACAGTGGCAAGGTGGCATCGCACGGCCGGCAAAGGCCAAAGTGCCCTGGACCAGACTGGATCGGTAACATGCATGGGAAAGCTCCGTTCTGCCCTGTGGGTTGCACCAGGAGGTACCGTACGAATATGAAATGCCCCTGGCTCAGGAGCGCTACAGCCTTAGCCTTATTTGGGTACCAGCTTTTGTGGATCAAACCCACTTCGGAGGACTGCTCGGCGTCTCTCTCGGGATCACAAGGAGCCTTGGCAAAGGGGTCACGGATCCTTCTCCCCATTCTGTCCCCGCGTGGGGCACACGCCGGGGTGAAGTGAGGGGATTTGCTCAAGGTCACCCCGATATTTGACTGGTCTCCAGCCTGGCGCCCTCCCCACCAGCCGCGTCTGCAGCTGTAATAACCTTGCGAGCCAGGCGCTTTTCTGAACACCGGTCGCACAGCGTTTGTGCGCAGAGCTAACGCCGCTGGTGGGAGCTGGGAGCGTAATGCCGTGGCACGGAGCTGGGGCGCGGTGCCATGTGGCGGGTATCACTACCGATCACTCTGTCCCCGTGCCCCGCTCCATCCCGGGGCCCCGCACGGTGCGTGCCCTGTGAGTAGTGAAGGCAGCCGCCGCAGACCCGTGTACGGAGCCTGCAGGTGTGTTCTCACCTTCCTCGTCGTATTTAACAGAAAGCGAATGGAAGCGTGGCTCAGGGCAGCTTCCTGGAATACTTATTAGAGGCATCTGCACACGGGCCTGTCCTGAAACTGCCTCTGTCATTGGATGTCAAACAAGTTTCGACCTTTACAGTCTGGTCCATAGAGCAATACACCCAGGAGGCTCATGCCAGGGACAGCAGGGTTGCAGGGGAAGAAGGGGCATTGTATTTTCCCAGCGCCGACCAGGAAAATCAATTCTCCGGCTCCCTCCTCCTTGCTGCCCACCCACCCTTAGAGCAGAGCATGAGAATACGGCCACAGGCAAGCGCATACAGCCAGGAGCAAACAATGCAGCTCACCCTTGCAGAATTGGGGGGGGGCGGGTTATCCGGGGAAGCAGGAGCTCCAAAAAGGATCATGTGGGTAACCAGCTGCAGACAAGCTCCCAGTGCAGTGATGTGGCCAAAAGGCCTCGTGCAGCCCCTGGGAGGGGAGCAGCAGGCTGCTATGACCTCTGTGTTGGGCGGCCCTGGGACCTGGGCTGGAACATCCCATGCAGTGCTGCTGGGCACAGGGCAAGGAGGAGTGGATCTGGCGGAGAGGGGCAGGAAAGCGCCGTGAGACTGATGAAACATGCTTAATAGGCTAGACTCAAGCAGCTCGACCAAACTGGCTTGCCCAAGAGCCGGTTACAGGAAACCCACCGGGGGTACAAGCACTGACGGACGGGCTCAGTGAAGGCGTAACACGGCCCGCGGCCGGAGTGGGAAGCTAGACGACTTGCGAGTGGCAATAAGCTGCCAAGCGGGGTCATTGTGGACTGCAGCCACGTGCCAGAGGTATGGGGGGTTCTCCTGCTCAGCCTATTGGCAGCGCAGGTTTGGCTGGGTTCGAAAAGCTCTGCCCTAGCGCCGAGGCTTTGTTTGGGGAAGGACTGCGACGCAGGGCAGACCCGCTGACCACAGGTGCCTTGACTCCGTGCAGAAAGGCGGCCTGGCGAGGCGGAACGGGGGGGTGGCCGCAGAGAGAGCTGGCAGCCCCTGCAGCTAGACACCCAGCCGTTGGCCCAGAGCAGTGTGGGGAGGAGCCCAAGGAAAGCAATGGAGACATTTCTATTGCAGAGTTTCGCACCTGAGCCACGCAGCCAAGAGCTGAGGTGCAGGAATACAAAGCAGGCCAGCTGCTCTTGCTGGTGACTTCACCCCAGAGGGGAGCTGATGGCTAGAATGAGACCAGCACAGCTGCTTCCATCCACCCTCAGCTCCTGGGCTTGACCCTCCAAACGCAGCTTCCTGCGATGAGTTGGTGCGTTCTCAGCCAGCGTTGGGGTTGTCCATTCAGCTCCGTAGCAGTATCAGATTTCCAGCCTGGGTCCGTGGCCTGCCAGGCTTCCCCCTTGCTGGACGGGGCATTGCCAGCCCCAGCACTCACATTAGGAGACGCCCTCCAAGGGGCCTGAATGTGGGAAAGTGCTCAGAGCTCCCGCACTCCCTTGCGAAAACCAGAGGGGCGTCTCCCCAAGGACTGGGGCCTCCTGACTCAGCAGGGGCCCTAGAGAGAAGGGCTAACCCTGCAGCCGAGGGGCTGGACACATGGGGGGGGGGACGTTTTATCACAAGTCTCAGAGATTTGAAGAGTGTAAATACTCTGCTTGGTAAGAGGCCCCTCTTGGGGCTTTGGGAAGGAGTGGAGGGGAGAGAGCAAACTCGACAGAGCCATGCCACGCTTTCCTGAAGAGAGCTGGCTGTCCCCAAGCCCGCGCTGCATTGTCAGCGAAGGGCACAGAGCCGCTCCAGCGGCTGGGGAAGGTGCTGTTCCCAGCTGGGCATGTGACTGCACAAGGCCCTGCAGACGGGCTTTGCGAGGGAATGCCCCAGGCTCCCTGGATGCCCCATGGCTGGAATACCGGTGCAAAAAGACACGTGGCACCTGCACTTCCCCGCCCGGATCCAAGCCCCCAAACTCAGCAGACGGCCTGGCCCCACCCTCTCTGGGCTCAGTCCAGCCCATAATCCTGGCTGGAAGGTGCCCGCGAGCAGCAAGGGCCTGTATTTCGGACCCCTCCCTGAGCCCAGTCCAGGAGTGAGAAGGCGGTCGCCTGCCCATTTCCGACTGTCCACACTCCCCAGGCTCTCCCTTGGCCCATGTGGCCGGTGTGCCTGGGACACACAGTGGCTGACACCCAGACCATGCGATGCCCTTAGAGCTCCCTCCAGGGATCAGCTTTGCCCTGACACGCGGTGAAATCCCCTGACGCCCCCTAAGTCCGGCTGCCTTGTCTCCAGGGCAGTGCCCGGATGTCGCCATGCCAGCGCGGCCTATCAATCAACCCCGTGTCGCATAACTCAGCATCCCTGCTGCCCCCCTTCGCTCCCCCGGCCTCTTCAGACACCTGGCCTTGGTGCAGGGGTGCAGGACCCTTGTGGCCTCCCCCTTGTCGCCAGGGTGGGAAAGGCCAGGCCGCTATTTTAGAGCCCGTCATCCCAATCGCATGGCTCATTAGCCCTAGTGAGTAATTAAAACTCTTTTTGAAAAGCTGCGATCATTTGCCAGCGTATTTGGCATTTCTCACTGTTGGCTGTACTCAGAGGGACACGGGGGCAGAGACCTGTCTTTCTGTGCTGTGGTTGCATGGCACCTACTCCCAGGGGGTTGCAGACACCGAGCCTGGCCGAGGGCTCTTCTGGACTACTTCTGTATCATTAATACCAGCGATACATATGCTGGAGGGAACTTTGTTCATATGCATAGACCCATGTGACTCCCGGGTGGGTACAGGTGTGCACATGGGTCATGGTATGCAGGATTACGGTCTTACTATTCATTGTACAGCAGTAGTTCCCAGTTGTGTTCCCTGTAAGCTGGGCACTTGTGTGCAGCCACTCAGGAGAAATTCCAATACCTCCTAGCTGATTAGCAGAGTGCCCACAGCCAGGCTTGTTGTTTATCCTGGTGGTGCACATTCACACATGTGTCGGTGCACATAACAAAATTTATTCCACACATGAACAGGAAAAATTGCCCATGGAAGGAAAAAATTAGAGGCAACATTGGTTCCCAGCAGCCCCCAAAAGCCCCAAACAGAGGGAGTTTACAGGGTTTGCTTCTCTAGATCCAGCCAAATATTGGGTAAAATAAGGCCTGAAAATGTTGTGCAGTATTAGCAAAAAACTCCAAAAACATAAAAACAAAAATCCCAAGAAATGATAATTGAGCAATGGCAAGAAAAGAAACCGAGGTTTTTTGTGAGTGAGGGCAACCCCACCACTTGCATTTAGTTTCATTTTCTTCTTGTAGAAATGTTTCTGTTGCCTTTTAATTTCCGTGGAGTGTGTGAAGGGATCTCTACGTAGGGCCAATTCCTGACAGCTGCGAGTTCAGGGGTGTGCTCTGGCTGTGAATGGCCAGATAAGTCCTACTGTGGGAAGTGGGGGCTGTTCTCTGGACAGTGTGCAAACACTTCTGCCATCACTACGCATCCATCCAAGGCAACAGAATGACACCAGGGATACAGTACGAGGGGAAGGAGAGGTGATCCAGCCCCAGCTGTAATTTGCACAGAGTTGCCAGCCCCTGTGATGGCCAGTGCCTACAGGACAGAGGACGTCATTCCTCTTCCCTACACTTCAGGATTCATACAGTCCAAATCTGTCACTGCTTTTGCCTGGCCCCCTTTGCAATGCACCCAGCTACCCCTGTATCGGGTCAGTCACTTGTGTCTGACTCATCCAACAAGCCGGAAAAGGGAAGAACTGTTACTAAGGGCTCTATCTCTGTGGGAAGAAAGAACTGTGTCTGGCAAGTTCTGGGACTCCCCACGCTTGGCTGTTACGACCCTTTGAAATAAAAGTCAGTACCAATGCTATTTTGAAAACCTGAACTGCGCAGTGGTACAAGAGACGGTCTGGGTGGGCTTAGAGAAGTGGGGGGGGACTCTCGGGAGCTCAGCGCTGTTTGCCAGGGGAAGAATGTTTGATTTGCTGGCACTGAGATTGACTCAGATCCGTCTTTTAATGTAGCCTGGGTTGTGCTAATCCCCATCTCAGAGCCTCCTGCATTCATCATGTGGCCTCAGCACAGGCAAACAGGACTTAGAAGTTACATTTCATTCAGAGCTGCGGCACCGAATAAAATCCCACCAAAAAAGATGCAAATGAATGGCAGTTTCTTTTCACTCCCCTCTTTCCCTGCCGTTATTCCGTCACCGGTGGATTTATGTCCATTGGCTGCAGGTATTAATTGCTGTTTGCATATGCAGCAGTGTTATTTCCAGGCAGTCAAAATGCATTTCCAAATCTAAACCCCGCCGAAAAAGGATTGCCATGCGCGTTTGAGACCAGCCACGTCTTAATCTGCATGTAGAGTTAGTGAGGAGAAGGGACTAGAGACACTTGTTTTACTTTAACCACTTTGTAAAATATATGACGAGGCAAGAAGAGAACCAAATGTGAAATGTTCTATCTGAGGACAGGCAAGTGGCAGAGGCGTAGTTTGGCTCCAACACTGGAAGTGAATGTAAGGAAGTAAATATTACTTTGTGATGTGATAAATTCTCCATTACCCCAAAATGGTGCCAATAAATTCCCATGCCTGATGCTTAGCTGGTTGGACTAGAGTGTTTCATGCTAACCAAGGCTCAGATGCAGTTCTTATTTTGTTTAAAAAAACCACTTTGATCCCATCTAGCACACACTCTATTTCTTAATTAAGCAAATCTAGTCATTTAAAATAAATCCTGGTACTAGCTGTGAGGCCAAACTTTTCTAGATTAGATTGCCACTAATGCTGCCTTGACAAATATATAATGTCCCACCCCATCTTTCACATACAATCAGAGGCCCAGGAAGATTTCCAGGTGGGGAACAAGAGTGAAAAGGTTGGGACTCTGGTTTAGTTTGAGAGTACATAATTTTACTTTGAGGCTGAAGTACCCCAGATATTGAATCCTATAGAGAAGAACTCTCCTCTTTTACCATACAAGACCAAGAATGGAAACAAGCAGCTAGAAAATACTTCCTTACACAATGCCCAGTGGAGCCTGCTGCCACAAAATATCACGGAAACCAAAAGTTCAGTGTTTTCAGAAGGATTCCTGTAGCTAATGAGAATCTCCACAGTCACTTCAGAGGGTCAAACATTTATTAAGGGCTGGAAACCCACAGGCATAGGGCATAACCAAATGGCTGATGCAGTCAGGAAGAAATTCCCCAGGGGACAGATTATTCCATTTCGACTTTCTTCCACCGAAGCAGGTGTGGCTGGCTACTATCAGAGACTGGAGATTGGGCTAGAGAGGCCCCAGACTAATCAGCAATGACAGTCCCTATGTTCCAGTGCATTCCCCCGGAGACCGGACACTTGGTAGTCAGTAAGTCAGTGCCTGGAAATTTGCCGGTGTCGAGCTCCGGACACTGAGTTCCCAGGCATGGCTTCTGCTGGCTTTGCTGTGGAGCAGGGAGTCCTGGTTCGCGGATGCTTGTGAACTTTGGGACCCAAGCCGCTTGACCTTTTGTCTCCTGGCTTCCCCATCTGTAAAATGGGTGCAATGCTACTTCCCTTCCTGAGCCCCGTCTGCATGTCCACAACAAGTGCACTGCACAACAGTTACACACAAACCCACAATGGCCGGCCGGCCTCCTCCTCCTTACCAGGGCTCTGGCACACCTGGCTAAGCACCGCTGGCAGCTGCTTGGGCCACTGCTGTACTCACCAATGTCTATTACACCTGGCTGTTTTCACACTGGTGAACGCCGCCTTGTAAAGTGCTCTGCAAAGCTGGGATCAAAGCTCCTTGGAAAAGGGAAACAAGCCAAGGATTCTGCTGGAGCAGCGCTAACTTTGGAGGCTTGCAAGCAACAGGCGGGGATGCATTATCAATACTTTGATTGCTGTCACGTCTAGGAATCCCAGCCATAGCCCAGGACTCCACTGTACTAGGAGCTGTACAAACACAAAACGAAAATTGGTTCCTTCCCAAAGAACATATTGTCCTGCATGGCTTTTACTCACAACTCCCACACTGCAAAACTCTCTTCCTTAGTACGCTTTTCCAGCAATGGCAGCCTGCTTGGGCTCCTCGATTTTTTATAGAAAACAGGAATACAATCAGAAACACGTGGGGAGAGCTAGGTAGCCAAGTGCAAAGTCCGAGGGGGTTCTGGGAAGAGGGCAGGTGGGCTCGTGGTGGGTTTTTGTTGCTGCTGAGCCTAGCTTAATTTGACAGGTTATTGGTAGGACATTCTGGAAAGCAAATCACTCTGGACTTCCTACCTTGCCACTTGCTAATTAATTATTTAATTAACCCCTGCCTGAGGCTAGTGACTCCAGAATAGCATGACATGTTCTGCGCTGAATGTTAAAATGTGTGTGTTTTCTCTTAAGCTAGTTACACTATACAGATTTCTTTCTTCTCCGGTCCCTGGTTGATCAATTATTTAATGCGTTTCATCCTGGTTCCAAGCTCCCTGAAGTGAGTTGTTTTAAATTAAATACATTTCTCTTTGAATCAGCTTGAGTCCCTGGGAAATTTTTAGCTCTGCAAATGAGCTCATTTGAATTTTGGAGGTGTACCTGCGACTGGTGTGTGTTTCTTTATTTTTATTATTTCAAACCTCCTTCCACTTTGTTCCAGGTTCAGTCTTTTCCCTACAGCAATGGCTCTATGCGCTGACTTATCTGAATAATTTTTTAAAAGACTGTATTAAGGGGTCCAATGTGAAATTTCCTAAGAGAACTGGTGCTGGTTAACTGTCTGTAATTTACCGTGCCAGCTTCTTTCAACAGCTTCTAGCAACCGTTCATTCTAATTACAAGTCTAAATGCTGGGGAGGCTTAGAGGAAAGCAGAAAGAACCGCATTCTGTACGAAAGAGCTGGGATTTTAATAGACATTTGGCTGCTTGTTTCCAGCCAGCCCGCCCAGACTGAAAAATGCCCCCTCCTTGAAAACATTTGTATTGTTTGCAGAATGCCAATTTCCCGTTGTTTGCTAACTACATTTGCAGGCCTCAAGACACAGAGGGTCACAGCTGCTAATATCTAACTGGCCCCCTCGTTTGTCCAACCACATGTGGCCACTCTGCTCCAGCACAGGCTTGTGGGTCTTGCTTCACAATCAGGCTCATTCCAGTGAGTCTTCCCCTGCTGGGAGCAGTGTGCCCTGCTCAGGCAAGAGGCTGGCACTGCCCCCGCCCGGTATCATCCTGCGCCCTGAGCTCCCGGCTCGGTGTGCACTGGAGTGGTTCCCGTTTTCAGTCTTGCCCTGGGCGCCTGTGGAGCTGGGTGGCGTTTCCCCCAGACATCAGCAGGGAGAGCAGCTTCCTTGTGGCGACGTTGTAAAGCCAGGCCCAAGGTGTGGCATTTCGCACTTGGCCTGCGGAGCAGCACGGTCTTTGGCATCCTTGGCTGGCACTTCCCTGAGCCCGGATCGGCACTGTGCAGGACTCCAGCCAGGCTGTGCAAGGGCCCAGAGACGCCCCCCCATCCTGCCCTGCACCCAGGGCTGGGCCACTCACAGCCTGGCCTGTTTTCTAGCCTGCGCAGAACGAGCTGCAGAATTTCCGCTTCCCACGGGGAAGGGATACACACTTCAACATGCTGGCATGCCTGGCTTGGAGCAAGGTGGTTGCTGACTGAGTGCTTCATCTACACTGGTTTTGCCAGCACTGAATATGCAAATGAGGCAGGGATGAGCATATCACATCACCGCATTTTCATAATTTATGTGTGCCATTTTTGCAGGGAAAAAAAAGTAGTGTGGACGGGGGTTTTTTGCACAAAAAACCTGTTTTCTGCAAGAGTCTTATGCCTCTCCGGGATCTTGTGGAAAACGGGGTTTTTGCACACACCAAAAAAAAGTCCACACTACTTTTTTTTCCACAAAAACCCTTTGTGCAAAAACAGTGTGCGACATTTGTGACGGCGCGTTGGGGTTTTCTCGTCTCCTGCACCCCCGTAATGGCACGG